>QQOI01000123.1:0-30652 GCA_009729435.1 Phytophthora fragariae
GTGCTGTACTGAGGCTGTGTAGACGAAGAAGCTTGGTCGAGCGCTGGTGCCTTCCGCATGGGTGTTGTGAGTCGGCTGGAGCGGTGCGGGTGTAGCGAAGGCGGTAGCAGAGCGGTGGGATGCGTGTGATGTAGTGTAGGAGGTGTATTTGTGTGTAGAGCTTGCGTTTTGTTTGCGACGGCGTGAGGGTGTCGTAGTCGGTACGGATTCTCGTTAGTATAGTGGTTAGTATACCCGCCTGTCACGCGGGTGACCCGGGTTCAATTCCCGGACGGGAAGCTTCTTTTGCTGCCACGTGCTCAACTATCGCGGCTTGCTCCTTTGCGCCGTTTGCACCTCTCCAGCAGCAGCCCACACGTCCTGGACCCTGCCTGGCCGCCGCATTGGTCGCTGGCTCGCTTGTCGCGGTCAGCACACCCGGTGGGGTTCGACCGGGGTCCCGTCGGCGATGATGTCTCTCAGACCCTGTGTGGCGCTCGCTGGGCGGTAGCAGGGTCCGTGTGGACCTCTGTCTGACCGTTGGTTAGGCTCGTACGTGCTGTACTGAGGCTGTGTAGACGAAGAAGCTTGGTCGAGCGCTGGTGCCTTCCGCATGGGTGTTGTGAGTCGGCTGGAGCGGTGCGGGTGTAGCGAAGGCGGTAGCAGAGCGGTGGGATGCGTGTGATGTAGTGTAGGAGGTGTATTTTGTGTGTAGAGCTTGCGTTTTGTTTGCGACGGCGTGAGGGTGTCGTAGTCGGTACGGATTCTCGTTAGTATAGTGGTTAGTATACCCGCCTGTCACGCGGGTGACCCGGGTTCAATTCCCGGACGGGAAGCTTCTTTTGCTGCCACGTGCTCAACTATCGCGGCTTGCTCCTTTGCGCCGTTTGCACCTCTCCAGCAGCAGCCCACACGTCCTGGACCCTGCCTGGCCGCCGCATTGGTCGCTGGCTCGCTTGTCGCGGTCAGCACACCCGGTGGGGTTCGACCGGGGTCCCGTCGGCGATGATGTCTCTCAGACCCTGTGTGGCGCTCGCTGGGCGGTAGCAGGGTCCGTGTGGACCTCTGTCTGACCGTTGGTTAGGCTCGTACGTGCTGTACTGAGGCTGTGTAGACGAAGAAGCTTGGTCGAGCGCTGGTGCCTTCCGCATGGGTGTTGTGAGTCGGCTGGAGCGGTGCGGGTGTAGCGAAGGCGGTAGCAGAGCGGTGGGATGCGTGTGATGTAGTGTAGGAGGTGTATTTGTGTGTAGAGCTTGCGTTTTGTTTGCGACGGCGTGAGGGTGTCGTAGTCGGTACGGATTCTCGTTAGTATAGTGGTTAGTATACCCGCCTGTCACGCGGGTGACCCGGGTTCAATTCCCGGACGGGAAGCTTCTTTTGCTGCCACGTGCTCAACTATCGCGGCTTGCTCCTTTGCGCCGTTTGCACCTCTCCAGCAGCAGCCCACACGTCCTGGACCCTGCCTGGCCGCCGCATTGGTCGCTGGCTCGCTTGTCGCGGTCAGCACACCCGGTGGGGTTCGACCGGGGTCCCGTCGGCGATGATGTCTCTCAGACCCTGTGTGGCGCTCGCTGGGCGGTAGCAGGGTCCGTGTGGACCTCTGTCTGACCGTTGGTTAGGCTCGTACGTGCTGTACTGAGGCTGTGTAGACGAAGAAGCTTGGTCGAGCGCTGGTGCCTTCCGCATGGGTGTTGTGAGTCGGCTGGAGCGGTGCGGGTGTAGCGAAGGCGGTAGCAGAGCGGTGGGATGCGTGTGATGTAGTGTAGGAGGTGTATTTGTGTGTAGAGCTTGCGTTTTGTTTGCGACGGCGTGAGGGTGTCGTAGTCGGTACGGATTCTCGTTAGTATAGTGGTTAGTATACCCGCCTGTCACGCGGGTGACCCGGGTTCAATTCCCGGACGGGAAGCTTCTTTTGCTGCCACGTGCTCAACTATCGCGGCTTGCTCCTTTGCGCCGTTTGCACCTCTCCAGCAGCAGCCCACACGTCCTGGACCCTGCCTGGCCGCCGCATTGGTCGCTGGCTCGCTTGTCGCGGTCAGCACACCCGGTGGGGTTCGACCGGGGTCCCGTCGGCGATGATGTCTCTCAGACCCTGTGTGGCGCTCGCTGGGCGGTAGCAGGGTCCGTGTGGACCTCTGTCTGACCGTTGGTTAGGCTCGTACGTGCTGTACTGAGGCTGTGTAGACGAAGAAGCTTGGTCGAGCGCTGGTGCCTTCCGCATGGGTGTTGTGAGTCGGCTGGAGCGGTGCGGGTGTAGCGAAGGCGGTAGCAGAGCGGTGGGATGCGTGTGATGTAGTGTAGGAGGTGTATTTGTGTGTAGAGCTTGCGTTTTGTTTGCGACGGCGTGAGGGTGTCGTAGTCGGTACGGATTCTCGTTAGTATAGTGGTTAGTATACCCGCCTGTCACGCGGGTGACCCGGGTTCAATTCCCGGACGGGAAGCTTCTTTTGCTGCCACGTGCTCAACTATCGCGGCTTGCTCCTTTGCGCCGTTTGCACCTCTCCAGCAGCAGCCCACACGTCCTGGACCCTGCCTGGCCGCCGCATTGGTCGCTGGCTCGCTTGTCGCGGTCAGCACACCCGGTGGGGTTCGACCGGGGTCCCGTCGGCGATGATGTCTCTCAGACCCTGTGTGGCGCTCGCTGGGCGGTAGCAGGGTCCGTGTGGACCTCTGTCTGACCGTTGGTTAGGCTCGTACGTGCTGTACTGAGGCTGTGTAGACGAAGAAGCTTGGTCGAGCGCTGGTGCCTTCCGCATGGGTGTTGTGAGTCGGCTGGAGCGGTGCGGGTGTAGCGAAGGCGGTAGCAGAGCGGTGGGATGCGTGTGATGTAGTGTAGGAGGTGTATTTGTGTGTAGAGCTTGCGTTTTGTTTGCGACGGCGTGAGGGTGTCGTAGTCGGTACGGATTCTCGTTAGTATAGTGGTTAGTATACCCGCCTGTCACGCGGGTGACCCGGGTTCAATTCCCGGACGGGAAGCTTCTTTTGCTGCCACGTGCTCAACTATCGCGGCTTGCTCCTTTGCGCCGTTTGCACCTCTCCAGCAGCAGCCCACACGTCCTGGACCCTGCCTGGCCGCCGCATTGGTCGCTGGCTCGCTTGTCGCGGTCAGCACACCCGGTGGGGTTCGACCGGGGTCCCGTCGGCGATGATGTCTCTCAGACCCTGTGTGGCGCTCGCTGGGCGGTAGCAGGGTCCGTGTGGACCTCTGTCTGACCGTTGGTTAGGCTCGTACGTGCTGTACTGAGGCTGTGTAGACGAAGAAGCTTGGTCGAGCGCTGGTGCCTTCCGCATGGGTGTTGTGAGTCGGCTGGAGCGGTGCGGGTGTAGCGAAGGCGGTAGCAGAGCGGTGGGATGCGTGTGATGTAGTGTAGGAGGTGTATTTTGTGTGTAGAGCTTGCGTTTTGTTTTGCGACGGCGTGAGGGTGTCGTAGTCGGTACGGATTCTCGTTAGTATAGTGGTTAGTATACCCGCCTGTCACGCGGGTGACCCGGGTTCAATTCCCGGACGGGAAGCTTCTTTTGCTGCCACGTGCTCAACTATCGCGGCTTGCTCCTTTGCGCCGTTTGCACCTCTCCAGCAGCAGCCCACACGTCCTGGACCCTGCCTGGCCGCCGCATTGGTCGCTGGCTCGCTTGTCGCGGTCAGCACACCCGGTGGGGTTCGACCGGGGTCCCGTCGGCGATGATGTCTCTCAGACCCTGTGTGGCGCTCGCTGGGCGGTAGCAGGGTCCGTGTGGACCTCTGTCTGACCGTTGGTTAGGCTCGTACGTGCTGTACTGAGGCTGTGTAGACGAAGAAGCTTGGTCGAGCGCTGGTGCCTTCCGCATGGGTGTTGTGAGTCGGCTGGAGCGGTGCGGGTGTAGCGAAGGCGGTAGCAGAGCGGTGGGATGCGTGTGATGTAGTGTAGGAGGTGTATTTGTGTGTAGAGCTTGCGTTTTGTTTGCGACGGCGTGAGGGTGTCGTAGTCGGTACGGATTCTCGTTAGTATAGTGGTTAGTATACCCGCCTGTCACGCGGGTGACCCGGGTTCAATTCCCGGACGGGAAGCTTCTTTTGCTGCCACGTGCTCAACTATCGCGGCTTGCTCCTTTGCGCCGTTTGCACCTCTCCAGCAGCAGCCCACACGTCCTGGACCCTGCCTGGCCGCCGCATTGGTCGCTGGCTCGCTTGTCGCGGTCAGCACACCCGGTGGGGTTCGACCGGGGTCCCGTCGGCGATGATGTCTCTCAGACCCTGTGTGGCGCTCGCTGGGCGGTAGCAGGGTCCGTGTGGACCTCTGTCTGACCGTTGGTTAGGCTCGTACGTGCTGTACTGAGGCTGTGTAGACGAAGAAGCTTGGTCGAGCGCTGGTGCCTTCCGCATGGGTGTTGTGAGTCGGCTGGAGCGGTGCGGGTGTAGCGAAGGCGGTAGCAGAGCGGTGGGATGCGTGTGATGTAGTGTAGGAGGTGTATTTGTGTGTAGAGCTTGCGTTTTGTTTGCGACGGCGTGAGGGTGTCGTAGTCGGTACGGATTCTCGTTAGTATAGTGGTTAGTATACCCGCCTGTCACGCGGGTGACCCGGGTTCAATTCCCGGACGGGAAGCTTCTTTTGCTGCCACGTGCTCAACTATCGCGGCTTGCTCCTTTGCGCCGTTTGCACCTCTCCAGCAGCAGCCCACACGTCCTGGACCCTGCCTGGCCGCCGCATTGGTCGCTGGCTCGCTTGTCGCGGTCAGCACACCCGGTGGGGTTCGACCGGGGTCCCGTCGGCGATGATGTCTCTCAGACCCTGTGTGGCGCTCGCTGGGCGGTAGCAGGGTCCGTGTGGACCTCTGTCTGACCGTTGGTTAGGCTCGTACGTGCTGTACTGAGGCTGTGTAGACGAAGAAGCTTGGTCGAGCGCTGGTGCCTTCCGCATGGGTGTTGTGAGTCGGTTGGAGCGGTGCGGGTGTAGCGAAGGCGGTAGCAGAGCGGTGGGATGCGTGTGATGTAGTGTAGGAGGTGTATTTGTGTGTAGAGCTTGCGTTTTGTTTGCGACGGCGTGAGGGTGTCGTAGTCGGTACGGATTCTCGTTAGTATAGTGGTTAGTATACCCGCCTGTCACGCGGGTGACCCGGGTTCAATTCCCGGACGGGAAGCTTCTTTTGCTGCCACGTGCTCAACTATCGCGGCTTGCTCCTTTGCGCCGTTTGCACCTCTCCAGCAGCAGCCCACACGTCCTGGACCCTGCCTGGCCGCCGCATTGGTCGCTGGCTCGCTTGTCGCGGTCAGCACACCCGGTGGGGTTCGACCGGGGTCCCGTCGGCGATGATGTCTCTCAGACCCTGTGTGGCGCTCGCTGGGCGGTAGCAGGGTCCGTGTGGACCTCTGTCTGACCGTTGGTTAGGCTCGTACGTGCTGTACTGAGGCTGTGTAGACGAAGAAGCTTGGTCGAGCGCTGGTGCCTTCCGCATGGGTGTTGTGAGTCGGTTGGAGCGGTGCGGGTGTAGCGAAGGCGGTAGCAGAGCGGTGGGATGCGTGTGATGTAGTGTAGGAGGTGTATTTGTGTGTAGAGCTTGCGTTTTGTTTGCGACGGCGTGAGGGTGTCGTAGTCGGTACGGATTCTCGTTAGTATAGTGGTTAGTATACCCGCCTGTCACGCGGGTGACCCGGGTTCAATTCCCGGACGGGAAGCTTCTTTTGCTGCCACGTGCTCAACTATCGCGGCTTGCTCCTTTGCGCCGTTTGCACCTCTCCAGCAGCAGCCCACACGTCCTGGACCCTGCCTGGCCGCCGCATTGGTCGCTGGCTCGCTTGTCGCGGTCAGCACACCCGGTGGGGTTCGACCGGGGTCCCGTCGGCGATGATGTCTCTCAGACCCTGTGTGGCGCTCGCTGGGCGGTAGCAGGGTCCGTGTGGACCTCTGTCTGACCGTTGGTTAGGCTCGTACGTGCTGTACTGAGGCTGTGTAGACGAAGAAGCTTGGTCGAGCGCGGCGAGCGCTGGTGCCTTCCGCATGGGTGTTGTGAGTCGGTTGGAGCGGTGCGGGTGTAGCGAAGGCGGTAGCAGAGCGGTGGGATGCGTGTGATGTAGTGTAGGAGGTGTATTTGTGTGTAGAGCTTGCGTTTTGTTTGCGACGGCGTGAGGGTGTCGTAGTCGGTACGGATTCTCGTTAGTATAGTGGTTAGTATACCCGCCTGTCACGCGGGTGACCCGGGTTCAATTCCCGGACGGGAAGCTTCTTTTGCTGCCACGTGCTCAACTATCGCGGCTTGCTCCTTTGCGCCGTTTGCACCTCTCCAGCAGCAGCCCACACGTCCTGGACCCTGCCTGGCCGCCGCATTGGTCGCTGGCTCGCTTGTCGCGGTCAGCACACCCGGTGGGGTTCGACCGGGGTCCCGTCGGCGATGATGTCTCTCAGACCCTGTGTGGCGCTCGCTGGGCGGTAGCAGGGTCCGTGTGGACCTCTGTCTGACCGTTGGTTAGGCTCGTACGTGCTGTACTGAGGCTGTGTAGACGAAGAAGCTTGGTCGAGCGCTGGTGCCTTCCGCATGGGTGTTGTGAGTCGGTTGGAGCGGTGCGGGTGTAGCGAAGGCGGTAGCAGAGCGGTGGGATGCGTGTGATGTAGTGTAGGAGGTGTATTTGTGTGTAGAGCTTGCGTTTTGTTTGCGACGGCGTGAGGGTGTCGTAGTCGGTACGGATTCTCGTTAGTATAGTGGTTAGTATACCCGCCTGTCACGCGGGTGACCCGGGTTCAATTCCCGGACGGGAAGCTTCTTTTGCTGCCACGTGCTCAACTATCGCGGCTTGCTCCTTTGCGCCGTTTGCACCTCTCCAGCAGCAGCCCACACGTCCTGGACCCTGCCTGGCCGCCGCATTGGTCGCTGGCTCGCTTGTCGCGGTCAGCACACCCGGTGGGGTTCGACCGGGGTCCCGTCGGCGATGATGTCTCTCAGACCCTGTGTGGCGCTCGCTGGGCGGTAGCAGGGTCCGTGTGGACCTCTGTCTGACCGTTGGTTAGGCTCGTACGTGCTGTACTGAGGCTGTGTAGACGAAGAAGCTTGGTCGAGCGCTGGTGCCTTCCGCATGGGTGTTGTGAGTCGGCTGGAGCGGTGCGGGTGTAGCGAAGGCGGTAGCAGAGCGGTGGGATGCGTGTGATGTAGTGTAGGAGGTGTATTTTGTGTGTAGAGCTTGCGTTTTGTTTGCGACGGCGTGAGGGTGTCGTAGTCGGTACGGATTCTCGTTAGTATAGTGGTTAGTATACCCGCCTGTCACGCGGGTGACCCGGGTTCAATTCCCGGACGGGAAGCTTCTTTTGCTGCCACGTGCTCAACTATCGCGGCTTGCTCCTTTGCGCCGTTTGCACCTCTCCAGCAGCAGCCCACACGTCCTGGACCCTGCCTGGCCGCCGCATTGGTCGCTGGCTCGCTTGTCGCGGTCAGCACACCCGGTGGGGTTCGACCGGGGTCCCGTCGGCGATGATGTCTCTCAGACCCTGTGTGGCGCTCGCTGGGCGGTAGCAGGGTCCGTGTGGACCTCTGTCTGACCGTTGGTTAGGCTCGTACGTGCTGTACTGAGGCTGTGTAGACGAAGAAGCTTGGTCGAGCGCTGGTGCCTTCCGCATGGGTGTTGTGAGTCGGCTGGAGCGGTGCGGGTGTAGCGAAGGCGGTAGCAGAGCGGTGGGATGCGTGTGATGTAGTGTAGGAGGTGTATTTGTGTGTAGAGCTTGCGTTTTGTTTGCGACGGCGTGAGGGTGTCGTAGTCGGTACGGATTCTCGTTAGTATAGTGGTTAGTATACCCGCCTGTCACGCGGGTGACCCGGGTTCAATTCCCGGACGGGAAGCTTCTTTTGCTGCCACGTGCTCAACTATCGCGGCTTGCTCCTTTGCGCCGTTTGCACCTCTCCAGCAGCAGCCCACACGTCCTGGACCCTGCCTGGCCGCCGCATTGGTCGCTGGCTCGCTTGTCGCGGTCAGCACACCCGGTGGGGTTCGACCGGGGTCCCGTCGGCGATGATGTCTCTCAGACCCTGTGTGGCGCTCGCTGGGCGGTAGCAGGGTCCGTGTGGACCTCTGTCTGACCGTTGGTTAGGCTCGTACGTGCTGTACTGAGGCTGTGTAGACGAAGAAGCTTGGTCGAGCGCTGGTGCCTTCCGCATGGGTGTTGTGAGTCGGTTGGAGCGGTGCGGGTGTAGCGAAGGCGGTAGCAGAGCGGTGGGATGCGTGTGATGTAGTGTAGGAGGTGTATTTGTGTGTAGAGCTTGCGTTTTGTTTGCGACGGCGTGAGGGTGTCGTAGTCGGTACGGATTCTCGTTAGTATAGTGGTTAGTATACCCGCCTGTCACGCGGGTGACCCGGGTTCAATTCCCGGACGGGAAGCTTCTTTTGCTGCCACGTGCTCAACTATCGCGGCTTGCTCCTTTGCGCCGTTTGCACCTCTCCAGCAGCAGCCCACACGTCCTGGACCCTGCCTGGCCGCCGCATTGGTCGCTGGCTCGCTTGTCGCGGTCAGCACACCCGGTGGGGTTCGACCGGGGTCCCGTCGGCGATGATGTCTCTCAGACCCTGTGTGGCGCTCGCTGGGCGGTAGCAGGGTCCGTGTGGACCTCTGTCTGACCGTTGGTTAGGCTCGTACGTGCTGTACTGAGGCTGTGTAGACGAAGAAGCTTGGTCGAGCGCTGGTGCCTTCCGCATGGGTGTTGTGAGTCGGTTGGAGCGGTGCGGGTGTAGCGAAGGCGGTAGCAGAGCGGTGGGATGCGTGTGATGTAGTGTAGGAGGTGTATTTGTGTGTAGAGCTTGCGTTTTGTTTGCGACGGCGTGAGGGTGTCGTAGTCGGTACGGATTCTCGTTAGTATAGTGGTTAGTATACCCGCCTGTCACGCGGGTGACCCGGGTTCAATTCCCGGACGGGAAGCTTCTTTTGCTGCCACGTGCTCAACTATCGCGGCTTGCTCCTTTGCGCCGTTTGCACCTCTCCAGCAGCAGCCCACACGTCCTGGACCCTGCCTGGCCGCCGCATTGGTCGCTGGCTCGCTTGTCGCGGTCAGCACACCCGGTGGGGTTCGACCGGGGTCCCGTCGGCGATGATGTCTCTCAGACCCTGTGTGGCGCTCGCTGGGCGGTAGCAGGGTCCGTGTGGACCTCTGTCTGACCGTTGGTTAGGCTCGTACGTGCTGTACTGAGGCTGTGTAGACGAAGAAGCTTGGTCGAGCGCTGGTGCCTTCCGCATGGGTGTTGTGAGTCGGTTGGAGCGGTGCGGGTGTAGCGAAGGCGGTAGCAGAGCGGTGGGATGCGTGTGATGTAGTGTAGGAGGTGTATTTGTGTGTAGAGCTTGCGTTTTGTTTGCGACGGCGTGAGGGTGTCGTAGTCGGTACGGATTCTCGTTAGTATAGTGGTTAGTATACCCGCCTGTCACGCGGGTGACCCGGGTTCAATTCCCGGACGGGAAGCTTCTTTTGCTGCCACGTGCTCAACTATCGCGGCTTGCTCCTTTGCGCCGTTTGCACCTCTCCAGCAGCAGCCCACACGTCCTGGACCCTGCCTGGCCGCCGCATTGGTCGCTGGCTCGCTTGTCGCGGTCAGCACACCCGGTGGGGTTCGACCGGGGTCCCGTCGGCGATGATGTCTCTCAGACCCTGTGTGGCGCTCGCTGGGCGGTAGCAGGGTCCGTGTGGACCTCTGTCTGACCGTTGGTTAGGCTCGTACGTGCTGTACTGAGGCTGTGTAGACGAAGAAGCTTGGTCGAGCGCTGGTGCCTTCCGCATGGGTGTTGTGAGTCGGTTGGAGCGGTGCGGGTGTAGCGAAGGCGGTAGCAGAGCGGTGGGATGCGTGTGATGTAGTGTAGGAGGTGTATTTGTGTGTAGAGCTTGCGTTTTGTTTGCGACGGCGTGAGGGTGTCGTAGTCGGTACGGATTCTCGTTAGTATAGTGGTTAGTATACCCGCCTGTCACGCGGGTGACCCGGGTTCAATTCCCGGACGGGAAGCTTCTTTTGCTGCCACGTGCTCAACTATCGCGGCTTGCTCCTTTGCGCCGTTTGCACCTCTCCAGCAGCAGCCCACACGTCCTGGACCCTGCCTGGCCGCCGCATTGGTCGCTGGCTCGCTTGTCGCGGTCAGCACACCCGGTGGGGTTCGACCGGGGTCCCGTCGGCGATGATGTCTCTCAGACCCTGTGTGGCGCTCGCTGGGCGGTAGCAGGGTCCGTGTGGACCTCTGTCTGACCGTTGGTTAGGCTCGTACGTGCTGTACTGAGGCTGTGTAGACGAAGAAGCTTGGTCGAGCGCGGCGAGCGCTGGTGCCTTCCGCATGGGTGTTGTGAGTCGGTTGGAGCGGTGCGGGTGTAGCGAAGGCGGTAGCAGAGCGGTGGGATGCGTGTGATGTAGTGTAGGAGGTGTATTTGTGTGTAGAGCTTGCGTTTTGTTTGCGACGGCGTGAGGGTGTCGTAGTCGGTACGGATTCTCGTTAGTATAGTGGTTAGTATACCCGCCTGTCACGCGGGTGACCCGGGTTCAATTCCCGGACGGGAAGCTTCTTTTGCTGCCACGTGCTCAACTATCGCGGCTTGCTCCTTTGCGCCGTTTGCACCTCTCCAGCAGCAGCCCACACGTCCTGGACCCTGCCTGGCCGCCGCATTGGTCGCTGGCTCGCTTGTCGCGGTCAGCACACCCGGTGGGGTTCGACCGGGGTCCCGTCGGCGATGATGTCTCTCAGACCCGGTGTGGCGCTCGCTGGGTGGTAGCAGGGTCCGTGTGGCCCCCTGTCTGACCGTTGGTTAGGCTCGTACGTGCTGTACTGAGGCTGTGTAGACGAAGAAGCTTGGTCGAGGTCACTATTTCCATCCTATTTCAGTATACAAGAGAATTGAGTTACCCAATCAGATCTGTCATTTCCCTTTGTTTCTACCAATGAGTATCACGTTAGTTGGCGCCAAAAACGAATGGACTCAGGATGAACTTTGACTTCTACGGTGTTGGCGCGCTTCATTTCCGGTTTGAGACCATTATGGTCACAACACCGCGCAAGCAACGCTCGTACACCATAGCAGAGAAGCGGGAAGCGCTTCAGCTCATTGATGCTGTTGGAGAAGCTGATGCGCTGCGGCACTTAGGGTACCCTCGACGCAATCTGCGCGATTGGGCTGCCAAAAGGGCCAAGATCTTCGACTACCGAGGCGCTCAGACTAGCAAGACGCTCAAGGGACAAGGTAGGAAGGAGATCGTCCCCTTCTCTCATGCACTGGTAACGTTTATGAAGGATATGAGACGAGATGAAAAGGTTGTTTAAGCGTTTATCACAATATTCACACTGTTGTAGACTAATCGGGTTTTTATATTGTCATGAAACCACTTTGCACGCAGTACATGCTTGAATATATCAAGCTCAACTATCAAGATTGGCTTGTACAGTACTTAGAGTCGAAGAAGAGTGAAGAAAGCGGATATAATGCAATAATGAGATTGCTGCAGAGGTTTGCAAAACGGTACGATGATCTAAATGGTTTTGTTTTGTTCTTTGTTCGTTTTTTTGGGGGGAGGGGTAGTATTGATAAATAACTATCAACTTTTGTATAAGCCATGGTTTTCAGTACAGACGGCTTTAGCTACAAAGAAGAAGGAGGCCAATTTGGAGTTAACTAACGTGGAGTTTGATATAGAGATTTGGCAAAAACACGGATTGCCAGCTTCAGAAATCTACAACGAAGATGAAACAGCCATCTACTATGACACGCCCCCGAAGAAGATTTGGGCCGCTCAGGGTCGCAAGGGCTCTGCAAAGATTCGCAAGACTGAAAAGCACAGTGCCAGAATGACGGCAGTCCTAACTGCTCGCGCTGATGGTACGTTTAGTATTCTTTTTTCTTTTTCGACGGTTAAGTTGTTTTTACTAACTGAGTTTTAGGCAAAAAACTTCCTATTATGTTTATTGTGCGTGCTAAACCAGGGGGTAAAATTGAGGAAGAAGAGCTAAAGACTTACCCTGTGGGACATGTGTACGCATTCCAAGAAAATGGCTGGATGGATCGCCATGTCTGGGTACGGTATTGCAAAGAGCTCCTCAAGTTTGAGGTAGACGCACCCTCTGTCCTTCTGTTGGACAACTTCGACTGCCACGTCTCAGAAGAGGGACATAGGGTGGTTGCAGAAGAGACCGGGGCCACCGTGGTGCCGCTTCCGGCGAACAGCACCGCGGTGTGCCAGCCCCTTGACGTTGGTGTCATGGGGCCTCTCAAGAAGAGCTTGAGAGCGCTGTGGCTCAAGGAACAGTCGGTGAAGAGGAAGAAGAAGCAGGACAAGAAGGAGCAGGAGAAGAAAGAGCAGGAGAAGGAGACGCAGGACAAGGAGAAGCAGGACGGCGGGAAGGAAGGCACGGAGGAGCTCGGGAAACAGAAGGAGATGACGGCAGTGCAGGACGATCCGGCGGGCGAGTGCAAGAGCAAGAAGGTGGTCAAGAAGCCGAGGGGCAAGACGGGCCGAAAGTGCGCCAAGGGCAAGGACGGCAAGAAGGTTAAGCAAAGTGGCAAGGGCAAGAAGAGCAAGAAAAGCAAGTAGGACAAGAAGGACAAGAAGAGCAAGAAGGACAATAATGTCGAGGCTAACGAAGACAAGGAAACTGCCAAAGAGAAACGCTTAGCGTTGATCAAGCGCACGATCGCTGCGTGGGAGCTGATGTCCGCGGATACAATTGTTGCGGCGTTCGAGAAAGCTATCCCGGAGTTTCCGACGATGAAGATCTAACATCAATACATGTACATGCATTTTTATGATTATCATATGTTTATACTAGTCGAATTATATCCTAAATCAGTTTATTTATGTTGCTTTGGCCAATCAGATCGATTTATTTAGTGATAGCGCGTTTCATGTCGTCTGTCGGTGGTGCGAAAATCCCATACAAATCTCCACCAAGTGGTGGCGCCTTTCACCGTCGTTGTCTGTTATCGTCCGCGTCGACGAGACGAGCCAGCGACTCGATGAAGGCCGCGCTCATACGTGCTTGGTGGGGCTATTAGAAGACGAGTGATGGGCTGGAAGTAGACGGCGTTTTCTTATTGGAGGAAATTAGCTTAATCAACGTGGGCTGTAAGTTGTCGGTTTGTTGTTGGGTGGCTTCCGCTTTTGCTATTGGTGGAAATTAGCCCAATCGACGTGGTCTATAAGTTGTCGGTTTGTTTTTGGCGTTTTTGCACTGTTGCAGAGTGCACAAAATTTGTGCACTGCATTTAATGCAGTGCAGACTGCTAAAATAGACGGTGTTTTTGGTATTTAGTCCCATGCCGGACGAAGAATTTGGAGAAAAACGCTTCGAAAGTGAATGTTCAAATCAAGTCTTGTTTCTACTCATTAGGCACCTTTCGAAGCCCGTGTTGGTGGAGAAACTAACGAGAGCCTGCGAGCCCTCCGTAAAAATCATATTTTATTCAAAGACAGAACGATCAGTCAAGTGGTGTTCGCGATGAAAAACAGCGTTCTCGTTAGCTGGTTTCCGTACTGAAAGTTAACTTAATTAGCGTTGATTTATACGAAGCGACCTCGAACACAGCACCAGCGTCTGAGCCAAGACGCCCAATAGACGGAAATAGGCTCATCATATCATATTTGCATGGAAATAGTCATCACATCAATTTTGCACCACCAACAAGCACATGCAGGAACCCCAGCGCCCTGCGTTTCCTCCACGGGGGTACACTTTTGTATCCTCAAACCTCTCTACCAGCACACTTCAACGGCTTCTCCAAGCAGCACATTGCGCGAACTACACACCTGTCTACAGAGAGGTTGGAGGTGCACGTGACGATCCATTTAGACGGCAGTCTCGTGTTACACGGATGACCTCGACTTTGAACCAAGTTGCAGCAAATATTGGAGAGTAAGCTCGTGTTCACGACGCCGTATACGTCCCAACCGTGTTTTCATTTATGCAATCACTACCAGGTGGACCTTGTCGTGCGCACGTTGCATCTTGTCGAGCGCACATTGCATCACACATATCTTAACCCTTTCGCGAGCCTCTTGTCTTAATTATACTATACAAGCCTAAGTAATTTGCTTCTAAAAGGACACATAATGCGCCCATAAGGAAAATCACGGTACTCGTTTTGCATGCCTCTTGTAACAAAGTACCTGTAGTGATTTGCTGATGCACCACGATCATATGCATCCTACTTAATATTTGTATGGTTTGATGATTACTGATTGTACTGTTTATGATTTTTCATAAAAGATGGTGCATTCACGGTTGAACCTGTGTAAAAGGTCACAGGATGCGCCATTGTAGGCGGTGCTTTTACACCGTGATTTGAAAATGCCCTAAAAGGGCGAAAAATGCACCCTTCTACCGCGAAAGGGTTAACCCTAAGTAAATCACTAAAGTGACTTTATCTGGTTTGTATTGAAGTTGAAGTTGTGTGAATTGCAATTCCTCTTTCTCCTAGTAAGGGTTCCTATTCCTACCAGCATATCCCCAGCTCCTTGCTGGTCCATTGCTCTCATGAAACTCTTGCGACCGAGTAGCGAAGTCTTGTGTGTTGTCAAAATCCGAGCGTGCCAGGAATGATGCTGTTTGACTAGTGGGCACGAACATACCGGTTTCAGTACCCAATACGAATCCACTTACGCCTGGATCGGATGTCAGCATAGTTAATCGCGGTGGGGTGGCAGGATGGTTTGCGGCTTCTCGTTCCGCGAAAATCGGATCTCTAGCGGTACCTGATGCTCCCAGATTTCTTTTATGAGCTCGTCTTTCTTTTTTTGCTCTAGAACTTGAAGTTTTAGGAGCTGGATCGAGGCTACGTGTCTTCTTTAGCTGAGGTGGACCAAGGCGAATCCACCAGTGCTTGTCGAAATGCTCTTTCCGCAGGGAATCTTTCCCGTCCGACTCAATGATGTCCATTAATTCGTGAGCACAAGGCCGACCATGAACGGTACAACATGTCCCGGTACATGCCGTTCCGATGAGTATTCGAGCACGTTCTTCCGGTTAGTTTTCCACAAAACGGCAGTCTCTGTTAGAGCATAATTTGTGATGATTCGAACAACAGCGGCATATTCATTGCCTCGGACCAGAAATGGCGTCTTCAGCTCGTTGTAAGACCGAGAATGTAGTGTGCTGTGTGCCGCCTCCGTCCACCAAGGCAATAAATTCTGAAACACAGAGTACCGATCCCCTTTGCTGGATAGAATCCGGTGACAGCGTGTGTGTGCCTTCAACAGTTGAAGTATATTGCACACCGAAGTGCATGTAGGAGTTCGTCCAGCATTTCACAATCCGCGTTTTATATTTCCAGCAATGCAACTCGAGATAAGCAGTAGTTGTTCCATTCTTTTTTCAGCTTGGCGCAATTAGATTCAAAGACAGCTTCCGTATTGGAATCAATAGTCTTGTAAAACGCGTCCATGTACCTGTCGGATGCCAGGGAGTTTTGGTACGTTGGTTGTCCTGGTGCCGGGTTTTCCACTCGAACTTGACCTAGTTCTTGATGCACTATACTTTCAAAGTTCATTACCATGAGCCAGCGGCATACCATCGCTGGTATATCAGGAAATAATTAACAGAGAGCATTCATGCAAGCAAGATCTCTATCAGTTAAAATAATGCGGGCAAGAGGTACATCATATTCGATCATAAGGAGGCGAATCATGTTCAACGCCCACACAAAATCCGGCTCCGCTTCGCCTGGCAGCCAAGCTTGAAATACTGGTAGAACGGTGTTCACCCCGTAATCGCTATGACGTTTAGAAGAGGAAGGCCGAACCTATTTGTTTTATATGTGCAATCCATGACAATGACGTCTGTATTCTCCTTAAACAATTCGGCCGTGAGAGGATGAGCCCACGCAAGTTTCTCCAGTCGCTGAGATTCAGGATTAATCGTGTACTTGAAAAAGAAATCCAGCTCTGTCATCTGTCTGAGCAATGCCTGCATTACTGTCTCGGATCCTAACTCACGAGTGCGCGCAGCTTGCTTTGCATCCGCGATGTCTTTGCGGGTCAAAAGCGAATCGGGATGAGAGAGAGTAAGGCTCACATGAATACGAGACGGAGGAATTCCAATCGCAACTTGTGACACCACAATATTGTCAGCACTCTGAATCTCTGCAGGAATGCGGGGAGCTGTAGCAGACCGTTGGTGATGGGCAGCATGATCGCTCGGGTCTTCACTAGCAGATTGGTTATGATACTCACTTCTTTCTTTGTGATAGATTCCCCACCCTCCATTCGGTTCGTTCTTGTCCACTGCTCGGATAGATATCCTCATTGGACAGCCAATTCTCTTCGATCCACGCTTCGCTCTAACACGATCTCCATCAGAAATCTTCTGTGTATTTTTCAGCGCGCCAGCACGATCGCATTCAAAGTTTCTTGCCCAAACAACCTTGCTATCCTGGATCAGGACATGTCGAGCTCTTCGTCTCGAGACGTTGAATCCGTGGTCGAGTGTCCATGCATGTAGCGCTGCTTCTGCTTCGTCCTGATTTGGGTAGACGCACTGCGGAGGCGGAGGCATTGCTATCTGCCTAACATTCGACTCCATTATTCTCGACGACAGAGCAGAAGTGGTGGAAGTCAGATTTCCATCAACTCGTCGGTCTATTTTGGTTTATCTTCAAACTAAAAAATATCGAGAACGCTGCTTTTCATCGCGAACACCACTTGACTGATCGTTCTAACTTTGAATAACATATGATTTTTACGGAGAGTCCGCGGGTGGGAGAATCTAGGGAGTACCGAAGCACAGAAAGGGCAAAAACATGCAGTATGTAGATGTAATAACCAACTTTCACGGATACGATGTCTTCAATATCACTGCACTCCAGCGTACTCCCGCGTGTGGCGGGAGGTACGCGTCTTGCACCACACTATCTGCAAGCGCGTCTGGATCATTTGTTAGCAGCCTGCCAAACAAACCATTAGAAGTTTCATGTGGACGGGGCTCCGGAAGGACCTCGAAGGCGGACGGGTCACGTCTAGTGCTGTAAGTACTCAGCAGCTCAGTAAATATAGTAAGTAGATTCCATTTAGACCATTCGAGCCAGGACTTAATTTTTGCGTGCGTGCCTTCTAGGTCGACGTGTCCAAGCAGCCGAAGTGAAGGTTCTAGTCCGTCCAAAACTTGACTAGCTTCACTTTGTATTTCCACCAAGTAGTGTCTATGAATAAGTAGCCTGCATTCATGCGACGCAGTACGAACCGAAAGCTTCGAACTCTTCTTCGGTGTTGGCCTGCAAGGCTGCGTAGTGCTCACCTAGAAGTGCATTTGTTCTGCATGTGTACACGTTGGTTTACCAAAGAAGTCGGGCAGAAGCTTCACCTCGTCAACTATTTTATTTTACGTACGCGTGCCTCAACACATTAGCATGCCAGTGACACAGGCGTCTCGACGCAGACGGGAATACCAAGTCAGTAGCCTTTATGCATGCGAGATGAGAAGCAAACGCGGTAACTTATTTTCCTTCTCAAACAATAGTTTCTTAATTAATCCACTATCCGTATCCGCATACGGCACACTGTTCGTATAGAACTGCTTTTTCACGGACGCAATCCTTGTCTGGGAGGTGGCGCGTGTTTTGTACTTCCCCAATGGTCACAAGCAACAATCTGTAGTAAACATCCTTGTGCTTGTTGCGCACTACTTGGTTCTGCATGAATAACCCCCTCAGCGGTGTAGTGGAGCGCGAGTCACGAAAATCGACGACGTGCTCTAGCTTACCAACGGCTGCACAGACTGCCGACTAACGGACGGGGTACTCCGATTGTCCGTGGGACGCTGAGCGTGGGGTCACCTTGTGTACCCGTCGGCTTGGGCTGGTTACGCTCTTCTTGGTGCTCTCGAAGATACTTTGAGGTCTTGATCAGGTCCGTGCTGACAGCACTCGAGATCGGGGTTGTTGACACACGCGCGGGAATCTTCACGCGGCGTCGGGTCTTGAGATCGAGCAACGCGAGAAGTCGATCGGGGCGGTCGATCTTGACCGTGGTTGTCCTTTGGGGTTTCCTTGTCCTTTCCTTTTCGTTGCTTGCCGCCTCCTATGGCGGTTGAGTTGAGTCGTTGAGAAGAGAAGAAGTGCGACACTGACCAAGCTTTCCAGGTGCCTCCGCGTAGATTCTTGTTAGCTGTAGTGTCGGTTGTGGGTGGGCCAATATAATCCCCTCCCCGAAGGCCGAAGCCACATGTGTCTTTCAAGGAAAATTTATCTCTGATTAAGTACCATAGACCTGCTATCTGTCTCTAAACCGCACAGTTTCTCTCCCGCTCATACCGATCCCTTGCGTGCCCCTTGCACATCCGATAATTGCGTCCCTCGTTCGCCGGCTCTTGGCTGCGTACCACTCGTTCTCCGTGTTGATGAATGCTTGCGCTTGTACCAGAATGTCGGTACCCGATCGCCCTCGATCGGATCGTGTATCGAAATTTTTGTGCCATGTCGATCTCGATCTGGTTGTGTACCGAAATGATCGCGCCTTTTCGATCCGATCTGATTGTGTGTCGTAATGATTGCGCCTTGTCGATCCAATCGCGAGTCACCATCACTCCGATCACCATCACTCCGATGGCTTAGTCTGCAAACCTGGTCTCCCCCGATCCACCAATCACGGTCGATCCGGGAACACTCCGATCCTTCCCTCCCCGTCAATTTCGTTCGACCAGCTTTTCCACAGCGGCTTGTTCAGAAGAATGTTCGGCTTCAGGAAAAAGGGAATATAATGCTCGCTGAACGCTTGACCGCTGAGCCAATCGGCGAAGCAGTCGTCCGGAGGGATGGAGGCGCCGTGGGTAGCGTAGAGCTGGAGCTGTGTGCGCTAGGAGAAAATATTAAAAGCTAGTATGAAAGGGATGACCACCGTGTATGAAACAAAAACGGATGGGCTCCTCGTGCGGTGCAGCAAAAGGATGAACATAGTGTGTATACACTTATCAAAGACATCAGAGACAGAATGTATTGCTGCCCGCATAGGAAAATCGCGGGAAAACCCTTGCTTCGAGCGATATGTACGAACGATGAAAGGAGCCCGCGACACTCCTGTTCCGGTCTATCTACGAGTCTGCCTTCGACATAATATCAACACCAAGGCGAAGACTTTCTACGACGCATTCAGCCAGAGCTTGAACTTCCATCGGGATGATGGACTGATCTGAAAAGGTTACCACCCACAGGTATCTGCCACCATTTTCAGACCATGAAATCACTTTGCCCCGTAATTATGAGCGGGCTCCAGACGCTGTTTCTTCAACTCGATGGGCTTCGTGCACGACGTTTCAGTGCAGCGGCCGAGCAGGATACTCGGGAAAAAGGCGGATCAAGCGGTCTACTGAGAAAAAGACGTGGTGCTGATGCTGATCGGCGTCTAGCGCCCCGCGCGACCTTCTTGGTCGGCCACTGATACGCCGCACAGGCAGGACCGAAAGAGCTGCGTCGACGCTGAACTCGTTGCGGAGCACCATCGCAGCGACCACATGCATGCACTGCCACCCGCTTGTCATGAAATCCATACAGTTACAGCGGTAGGAAGCCCTCACAAATGTAATCTAATTTGGATATGAACGGAAACATCATATACATTGGTTAGTGGGCCAACCGACATGCCAGTATCGTTTTATCTCGTACCTGAGCGATTGCCCATGTTGTTGCGCTGAGTAGTGGTCCTGGCGGACTGAGAGCAGGGTTCAAGACCAAAACTTGGTGCATCGAGTGATACAACAACTCCGCATCCACGACATTCTTGTCCTTAAGCAGCTTGCCAGTGAGCGAGTCCAAGTAAATAGTAGTAGTACAACGACATTGGTTAGAACAATACAAATACACGACCGGTTTCGTAGCAGGTTAACTTACGTTTTCTGGCGCTTCGCGTCCAAGTCACACCCGGTACGCCCCGGGAGATGCGTGTACTTGGGTGCGTCGAAAAATACAGCAGCTAGTGACACGAAGGTGACCGAACTAAATTTACCCAACCCTGTGCACTCGGCTCTGGAAGTTAATGCACACAGGAGCGAGGTCCAGAGGACAAGCTAACTCCGGACGACATGTGATCAGGAGTCCCAGAGTCAAGGTGCGATCGGGGGTCCCAGAGCCAAGTCAGAAGTCCAAGAGTCAGGAGTCCACAAGTCCAAGAGTCAGGAGTCCACAAGTCAAGAGTCCCATAGCCAAGTCAGAAGTCCAAGAGTCAGGAGTCCACAAGTGCAAGAGTCAGGAGTCCACAAGTCAAGAATCCAGAAGTCAAGAATCCGAGATGTTTACGAGAAGGAATATGTCCAAGAGGAAGAAAGTACAAGAGTCAAGTCGTGACGTGATGTCCAAGAGGAGAAAGTCACAGAGTGAAGTCAGGAAGTGGGTGATGCTCCAAGATGAGTCACCATACAAAGTCCAAATCAAGTCAGATCTCAAGATGTGTCAAGCGCGAAGTGTGGTACGTATGTACCACGGTCACCCACTGAATCACACCCACGTGCGAGGATGCGGACCCGACGTGCTGGACGATTGCGCGCCCCGAAGTTGAAGCTGGGACGTGCCCCATACAAAGATCAAGATGAAAGAAGAGTGTGTGTGTCGAAGATCGATGCCAAGAACGCAAGAGACCTCCAGCAGAGATCTTCTAGCCAAGGTAAAAGAGAGAGAGAGACCAAGATAACCATTAATAACAGAATCCGTTTTGCCTCAAGACCCGCAAGTGCATCGTAATTCCGAGCACGGGAGCGAGGCGAATATCGCCTGGGACCAGAGGACAGCAGCCTACCGCGATTTTTAGGGACCGCCCCCGGAGGTCTGACTGCCCGAACGTCGACATCCAGACACACCGACCGTGCCAGGGGACGTGTGGAGATTCTCACCCAAAAAAGGTCAAGTCACAGTTAGGACGGGGACCCGGGCTCGCACACCGGGAGTGAACCGTTACTATTCCATATTATTAGTTGGGAAGTACACTCTTTCGCAGAGGAGCTTTATCCATTCCATATTAACTGCAGTCTAGGAGGTTTGTTAGTGATCGGCCCCTGGAATTATTGATAGATTACTGTGTGATAGGACTGTGTATTAGGTCTGTCTATTTTCCTCCAAACGGAGGTGGTGCGTGAGTCGAAGAGAAGATTATTGGTAAGGGTTCGTTTGGAGGTTGACCAGTGCCTTCCAAGCGGAGAACCCTATTTGACTGGAGTGTTGACCCACCGTCCGAGGGTCCAAAAGAATAAGTGACGGGTAGTTGTTTGTATTTGTATTCTGTATATTTGAGATTGGTTATCTCTACTCTGGGAGTGGATCTGGTTGGTAGATCACTACTTCTCACTAACTGTACGAGCGTCGTTCGGAGGTATACGTCCACGCTCAGTACTCTTATATTTTCTATACCCATATATTAACAACTCACTAGGTGGAATCCGGTCCGCCGAAGATAAACGGCCCAAAAGGGGATTACGCAAGGTACACACGCCAACTCCGAACGAGGTTTCTCGTTTGGAGGTATACCCGCCCGTTCTCCTCCTGGAAGTTCTACTTCTGGAAGAGAGACAGGTCCCAACGAGGGTAGCACGAGAGCACTATACACCTGGGCGGCAAAAAGTTGTCACCGACTTCGCCACAGCTGGTGCGCGTGCCCGGATTTGGTTGTCTAGTGATTCCACCGAGTTGTTATATTGGATTGATTTTAGGGTGCTGATTGTTGACTTACTTCCTAACTGTGGTTATGGTTCGGAGAAGTAGCATGCAAGAAGGTGAGCGCGAAGAGGCGGGACGCGGTTCAGCGTCGCGGGCTTCGCGCCGAGTACAAGGGCTGCCGCCGGAAGAGACCAAGAGCTTGGATGAAGTCAAGCGCGAAGCTCGGAAGGCCAACGCTGCGAAGCGTAAAGCAGCCGAGGAGAAGAAGAAGCTGGCTGCGGACGAGGAGCAGACGTCATCCGGATTGGACGTCCAAGATGCGCACCAAGTACTTTTGGACGACGGGCAAGGTGAAGATCCGCCGGACGACGTGGTCAGCGTAATCGCGGGAGAGGAAGAACTCAAGACGCCGGCTTTGGGAATGCCTGAAGAAGAAGTCGAGATTTTGGAAGATCCCGCTCGGAGACTGGAAGGTGCTCCAAACGAAATGTCCCTGGTTGTGGATGGAGTTTCGGACTCTCCACAGCCAGATGAGGAGTTCGAAGTACTTCCGGAAAACGACGTTATTCGTTTGGATAAAACGTCGCTGGACAAGGCTGAGAAGCCTATCTGGACCGTCCAGGAGGACAAAGAACTTCCAGGAGTCGATCCGGCAGTTCCCGTTTTGGAGGCCCCCGACCCTCAACCGGTTGAGATTCCTCGACGGGACCTCGGAGTGAGTGTCGCGGAGATCCAAGCGCGCGATTACGTCGCAGAACAAGTTCGGCGCTGGGAGCGTGCTCCGTCGGGAAGGATCTCGCCTGCTTATGTGGAGTACGCGTGGCCCGCTGTGACTTTGGACACTGCGGGTTGGCAGACAGCGATACTCGCGACGTCAGGATATCTCCGAGAGTGGTCATTGTCGGCGACTTCGGAGGATGCGTGGGTAGTGGAACTACGCCCGGAACGACGGATGCCAGCGATAGCTCAAGATCTGACCGCGGCGACTATTCCCCCCGGGTTATCATCTCCGAGGGAAAGTGTAGCTGCGCTCCAGACGTTGCTTTGCGAAGCTGGGTTCGAGTTCACCAATCTCGTCCCGGAGTGGTTCAAGACGCGTGCGTCAAAGATTCACCGAAGCAAGGTCTATAAGGTGGTAGCAGATTTGCTGCAACTCTTGGGCGTGGAAATGCTGGAGTGGCAACAAGTGATGGCTAAAGCCTCCGGGAAGTCTGTGCTTTCAAAAGGAGTCAAGTCGGAACGTCCTCCCAGATTAGATTATCATGTTGAGAATGCCGAAGGAGATCTCTTCATGAATGACTATGAGTCGGACTTGCTGGGTCGCGAGTTTGTGATGCGATTCCAGACTTTAGGGATCCGGACGACGAGAAGCCCAAGAGGATCATCCCGGAGTGAACCTGATGCCAAGCGTCCACAAGCCCATCCGCCTCAGCCTCCATCGCTGAGTTCGCTGCTGTTGTACGCCTCGTCAGGGACGGGACCAAGCACGGTGCCTCCCAGCGAGGTTAACTCTGTGGCCCAGATGAGTGTATCTCGGAAGACGGAATCGAACTCCGTTCCGAGTCAGTCGGATGTCTCTGGACAGTCGAGTGTCTCCCAGAGGAGCCTTGTGACTGGAAGTTTGTCGTCAAGAGATGAATCATCCGGTTCTTCGATGTGGTCGTACGAAGGAGGACATATGCCCTACATCGGTTACAATCCCATGGTGATGACGGCTCACGGATCTAGCGGTTTCGCGCCAAGCGGTCCGGAGATGGGTATGTACGTCCAACAGACGATCATCCCGCCCGTCCAAGAGTCGAAACCGGATGTGGGGGACGTGGACATGTCGGATTCCGAACGAGAAGTCAAGACGGTGAAGACGTCCCAGCGACGAACACGCCGCAAAGACCGTCGACCCAACACATCCTCAGAATAAGAATCCTCCGATGACAGTTACTACTCGAGACGCCGGGAGAGAGGAAGACGCCGTTCGTCCAAGCGAACATCTGGACTTCGCAGGTCGACTTCGCGACACTCCGAGCGATCCGATCGCTCGGAGTATTCGGTCAAGTATACGGGATCAACCCGAGCGGCTATGGAGTTTATGCAAAAGATGGCAGTTTCGATGGCGAGAGTGGAGGAGAAAGTCACTCAAGTCCAGGAACAGAGTGCAAGAGTCGAGAAGGAGACCGTACTACCTCGAACTTCCCCCAACTCAGCAGGCTTCGCTCCGATGTCTTCGGAAGTTGTGGAGGCGCTGCGAGCGGAAGGAGCTCTGAACGAACGTCAGCGAGTGGATGCGACTCTGGTAGATTTCCAGGCACAGTTCGAGTCTGAGAAGAACCGACAAGCTCTGGAAGTCGCCGAGGCGAAAGCTCGTTTGGAATCCGAGGGGAGACGGCAAGCGCTAGAACTGGAAGCGACCCGAAAGGAGTTGCTGGCTCTACAGGAAGCGCGCGAAAGGGATCTAGCAGCTGCTCTCAACGTCCAGAAGTATTATGCAAGTCAGCTTCGGGAGAAACGCGCAGTATCCAGCCCCCGCGACGAAGTCCCGGTGACCCCTCAAGTCCCAACGCAGGCCGCTCAGACGACCGCGGATGGTCATTTCGCAGCACAACTACAAGCGACTCTGCGAAACCTCCAACAAGCCAAGGTCAAGAACGATGCTGCGAGTAGAAGCAGAAGCACGACTCAAGTAAAGACGGAGCAGAGCTCTGAGAAGCGAAGTCCTCCCTGACGTACTCCGCCTGGAAGTTCGGATCCACCCAAGAAGGATGCTGGGAAGTCAAGGCCGTCGAGACGGGATTCCGCGAGGAAGATCTCCAAACGAGGAAATGACCCCCATGACTCAGACCCGGACTCTGATTCGGACAGGAAGGACAATGACAGTTCTGACGACTCGGACAGCAGTTTCTTCGAGGAGTCAGTTCCGAACGCAATGACTTCAAAGACGTCTCAAGCCGGGACTATGGTGTTTACGTACAAGCCTTATGTGAACGCTTCGGCTCTGGAGGATTTCAATGAGAAAGCGTCACTCTCGACGCGCATTCGCTGGTTGGAAAAGTTTCAGAGTATGGCAGTCCAAGGAGGATGGTCCGACAAGATGCGCATCTACGAGATGAAGCTGAAGTTGCCGTCATCGGCTCGAGACTGGCGATACAATTTGGACGAAGAGGTACGTCACAGCTGGAAGCGATTCCTGAAGGCGTTCAAGGAAAAAGTATTGCAAGGCGAAGACATCGGACTCCGAGAGGTACTACAGTATGACTCAGAAGAAGACGGAAGCTCCGCTTGAATTTTTCTATCGCTTGAATCGGGTCGCTGACAAAGCTGGGATCAATTTCCGGAAGTCGTCCAAGGAGAGAGAACGACATTTCAAGGTGTTCATGAAGAAACTCCTGGATTCCTCGCTCCGCTCTACTCTGCAAGGTCAACATCTGCACAGTCTGGAAGATCTAGAGTTTGTGCTCAAACAGTACGAAGAGATGCATCAAGACGACGACTATGAAACTCCTCCACCTAGACGTTAATCTCGTCCGGACTACATGTCCGCTGGAAAATTCCGTCCGAAGCGTCCTGCCAAGGCTTACGTTGCGCAAAGTAAAGTCGAGTCAAGTTCAGAGGATGAGAAGCAAGTACACTTTCAAGAAACGACCGAGGAGATCCCAGATCAAGAAGTGGAGCCCGGGTCGTCAGAGAATCAACCTCCGGAAGACTGGTCACAAGTGTATCGAGTGATGGAGAACGCCGGTTGGAAACCTCCTCCGAGAGAGTTTCGACCTAATGACACGTCGCCGCGATTCAACAAGCCACCGGATACGTCCAGATTCTGCAAGACGTGTAAGCGTTTTGGACACACCGAAGATCGTTGCTGGTCCGGACTCCAATGTGACCGGTGTCATCAGCAAGGGCATCCAGCCCAATACTGTAAGACGCCTCCGTGCAAGTTCTGTGCAGGTTTCCATGGCGATGTTTGCGACGGCTTCAAAATATTTCAGAAGCTGAGATCGTTGGCCGCCCAGGGGACGTTCGAGATGCCGAAGTCACTCTGGAAGCAGGCTCTGGGAGGAGACGAAAATTCTGGGGAAGAGCAGTTAAACCTGTAAGCCCGCTGGATGGGGATCCAGAACGCGCCGGGCCGAAGAAGCCCCCAGAATTGTGTGCCTTAGTGTATTTGGGACCCGAGTTGAAGAGTCGAACACAAGGTAAACACGAATGTATGACTGTATTTCAAGATGATGACTCTCGTTCTGATGATTCTCGTTTGGACACCCCGGAGTTGGATCCGCCGATCGAGTTCCGTTTGGAGCCCGGAGAGAGATTTGGATGGTGGAAGGATCACGAGTCGGATGATGATCGGAAAGTGGCGACGGTGCATGGCGCGGCGAATAATCACCGCATCCCAATAATGCTGGATACCGGAGCGTCTGTGAGCATGGTGAGTGCGGACTTAGCGCGTAAGCTCCAACTCAAATTAAGTGTTCACAGTCCTCTGCGAGTGTCCGGTCTGGGAGGAGTACCTACCATCATCTGATCCAAGGCTCAGGTCAAGGTCACCATCGGACCAAGAGTAGTTTACATTCTGGACTTGTGGGTTGCGAACATTGGTGAAGGAATTGATGTCCTCCTGGGTATGGACTTTATGTACTCTGCTGGAGTTCGGATCTGTGTTCGAGAGGGACTTGGGCCTTCCGGATTGCTCCTCCCCGATTGAGCAAGATTGTTTCCTCATCTGGGAGTTTCACAAGTCCTTCTTCTCGCTGTGACGCCTGATTACACGACGAGGTTACTCCCGGGGAGAAGTGTCGTAACGCAGATCCGCTATGCTCAGATGGATCCACACAAGGATGTGGTCTGGGCCGGTCGAGGAGACCGTTGGGTGACCAAGCTGATCTTCGCTTCGAGATCGTACCCAGTCGCTCTGAAAGTGGTGAACATTTCGGACAAGAACCTGACCATCAGTTTCCAAACGCCCATTGCGAGGATTGTGGAACGAGACTCCTTTCCGATGGCTGGTCGTTTCGTACGTCCAGGAAGCCGGAAATATCTGGAGTGGCAACATCTCATCTACGAGTCTACCTTCTCCAATCAGATGGAACGCAGGATTGACGAGGTGACCCAGATGTACGAGGACCAGGATCCGCCTTGCGTCGAAAAGGAAGAGTATGGATGGCCGACCCGAGTGTTGAAACGTCATACTCCGGAATCCGCCGCGGTGCGAATCGTCCAAAAGACTGAGCAGGATCGCCCGTCCTCTGGGACGTCCAAGCGAGAAGAGCCGAACTCTGAACCAGAAGTGCACTTGGATCGTGGATCGGATGTACAGGCTGTCGGTTAGGAAATGGATGATGAAGACGAAGGTGATTTTGTTGATGCTCTGGAAGGAGGTCATGTCTCCCAGCGAAGATGACGACGGAGATGAATCCTTCGACGCGATCAGTCTGGACGACGACTCTGTGTGTGACCCTCCAAACGAGATTCTCGAGGAGGAGGAGGAGGAAGTGCCGGTCCAAGATTGGCCTTGCACACCCTTGCGGAAATTGGAGTTGGAGTACGAGCGCTGCATGAAGATGAATGTGGAAGACTTGGACTCAGAACCGACCATTTACATCCACGAAGGGAGTGAGTTGCTGTCCCAGCTCCGGGATCAGTTAGTGCTCCTCCCGGCATTGAAGGATCTGAGTCCCAGCTGTGACATCGAAACTGCAGACGTCGGAGAGCCGGGGATTACGACTCCAGACGAGGAACACAAGATGAGAAACATTTTGAAGTATCATCGCAGTATCTTTCTGGGTGACGGTAATGCCGCCCCTGCCCCGGCTCGAGGAGTAGTATGTGACTTGGATGTTGGAGATGCCAAGCCGGTAGCTCAGCGTTCACGATCGGTGGCTCCACACCTTTCGATGAAGGTATACGAGTTGATCAAGAAACTTTTGGAGAAAGGACTTGTGGGGCATTCCAAATCGCCTTGGGCTTCGCCCATCGTCATCGTCTTGAAGAAGAACGGGGTCGACATCCGGATGTGCATCGACTACCGGGTTGTGAACATGTTCATTAAACTTTCGAACTACCCGCTGCCTTTGATCGATGATCTGCTGATTGGTTTCGAGAGCGCGATGTGGTTCATGAGTCTGGACATGGCTAGTGTCTTCTGGGCGATTCGTATGACGGAACGCGCGAAGCTGATCTCCGCTTTCGTATGTCCGTTTGGACACTTCCAGTGGCTGCGTATGCCGTTTGGATTGAAGAATGCCCCCCTGATGTACCAGGCAGTAATCAACAACTGCCTATGGGGTTTCGTTCGTCTGCCACCCGAGGAGGAGGCCGAAGTTGATCAAGACGTACTGGACTTCCTGCAGTTGGAGTGTCCAGGAGGAGGTGTCACAGAGGAGAATGTCCCAGCTCTGACAGATACCATGACGGTATTCCAGAGGAACATTCCGACGCCTTCTCACATGGGACCTGTCCTCGGACGCAGTTCTTACATCGACGACATTGCGCATGGAGCAGTTTCGTAGGATCAACTCTGTGAGGACATGAACAAGCTGCTATTCCGGCTGAGGTATTGGAACATCTCCGTGAGTCTGCCGAAAAGTGAGTTTGGAAAACGGTCGACCCCCTACCTTTCCCACGAGATCAGTGCAGAAGGCATCCGAGCGACGCCGAAAATTGCAAAAGGGTCCAGGATCTGCCGTTTCCGAACACTCTGAAAGGAGTTCAGTCATTTCTCCGAAGTCTCAACTACTATCACAAGTTTATTGAGGACTTCCCGGTAGTGGCTGCCGTTCTGTACGAATTAACGGACGAGCAGATACGCTCCAAACGAGATTTGTCCCGGGCCAAGGAGTCGTTTGAGATTCTCAAACGGAAGATTGTGTCGACTCCGCTGCTCCGACATCCGGATCGGACAAAGCCTTTTGTCATCATTCCACACGCTAATCGGTGGGCCGCATGCGCTGTGCTCGGGCAGGAGTACGATGGAGTCATCCACCCGGTACGCTTTACTGGACGTGTTCTGAACGACGCCGAACTCCGATATCACATTGCAGAGAAGGAAGTCATAGCAGTGCTGCGAGTCCTCCAAGTCTTCCGGACGCTGATCGAGGGATGTCCTCTGGAAGTATACACCCGATACTCCGTTCTGAAGTGGATCATTCAATCCAAGACGGCAGACGGGAGGTGTGTTCCATGGGGAGTGACTTTGTCACATTGGAACTTGGACATCCGAAAGGTGAAAAAGGACGAAGACGGCCTAGCGGCGATCATGGGCGCAGGGATTACTCCCAGAGAACATTTAGATGAAGTCGCATAGTCACTCGTCCCAGCGAAGGGTCTCGTTAAGGCACCCCCGGTCATCAGTGTGGAGATGTTGGTAGACGACTTTGAAGGCGTGGTGTTAAGTTTCGATGGAGCTGCGAAGACTTCGACTCGAAAAGGAAGTTGTGGTTGCGTCTTGTGGAAGTTGCTGGGTTGGTCTGTCATGGAAGCCCAGGGTTACATCCTGGAAGATGTCACTGTGAATGATGCCGAATACAACGGACTCCTGAAGGGTTTACAAATGGCCCGTGAGAGATACATCACAGAGTTGGTCGTCGTCGGCGACTCCCGGATTGTCATCCAGCAGGTCCAAGGTCTCATCAACTGTCACCAACCGAACCTGCAAAGGAAGTTGGCCGAGTGCGAAGCTATGAAAGAACACTTCACTTGTCTCAGATTGGTCCATGTAAAGCGAGATTTCAACCAGGCCGCTGACTATATCACTTCGAAGACACTCGTGCTTAACGACTCCTGGACAGTCCAGGATGATGATGAAAGACGTCATCTGGAACAGGTATCCAAGATCCCTGAGCAATTGATGAAATCGCAAGCGAGTCCCGGAGTGGACATCCGTGTCCCAGAGAGTTTAGCTGATGTGAGTTTCCAAAAGGAGAATGTGGACTGTGGTTCCGAATCGGCTCCACTTCCAAACGCAGCTCGAGTCATGGCAGCCGTGACCCGGAGTGGCGCGCAGAGTGAAGAGGATGATTCTTCCCGACCTCCTCTGGGACCTTTGGAGTACCAAGCCGAACGGTGGCGCCGTATCAAGGTTCATCAGAGAAGCGAAGAGTATCTCGCGGAGTTGGTGCGGTTTCTGAAAGGAGATTTCGAGTCGTTCTCGCCGAGACGTCTCCGGAAGACCAGCAAGGTTTCCGACTTGTTTGCATTAGACTCTCGCGGTATTCTATACCGATTGGCACGGTCCACCCGAGATCGGCCACGAGACTTCGCAGATGAGCCACGACTAGTTGTACCGAAGGCTCTCCGAGCGGACATTTTGCACTACGCCCACGAAGACTACCAAGGCGGACATCAAGGCAAGACTCGAACCCACGAACGACTTCGTTCGGAGTTCTACTGGCCTGGAATGTATGCAGATGTGGATCGTTTCGTGGAAGAATGTGTGGATTGTGCGAGTGGAAAAGGTCGACCTCCGAACCCCGGTCCGTCTCAACATCACTCCTCGACGACCATTCGAAGCAGTGTCAATGGACTTTGTGACGCACATGCCCAAGTCAGCTCGAGGAAACACATTCTTACTGCTGTTCCAGGATATTTTTTCGGGATACGTCATGTGTAAACCCATGAGCTCCACAACGGCTCAGGATGTCGCAGAGGCGTACGAGGAGCGCGTCTTCCGGAGTTTTGGAGCCAGCTCCCTGATCCGTCATGACCAATATCCTCGATTCATGAGTGAAGTTTTCACCCGATTCCGAGAGCTTTTGGGGAGTCGACAGCGAGCTACCTTAGCATACCGACCCCAAGCGAACGGTCAGCAGGAGAGGTCCGTCCAAACGGTGATTCGGAGTGTCCGAGCATATATCGCAGAGGCGGACCAAAGCGACTGGGACGACCATGCCGAGAGGTTGATGTTTGCTCTGAACACGTCTTTTTGATGCAACTCGTTTGGAGACCCCCTTCTACTTGGTTCACGGATGGGACGCTCAAGGGACGGTGTCCGCGATGTTGGGACCCCGACCTTCGAGCATCCAGGAGAAGACTGCCTACGAGTGGCGCCGCAAGTTTCAACGAGATTACAGCTACGCTCTCGCATGTGCAGAGGACCTCCAAGTCCAAGCGAAGAAAATGCGCTCGGACGTCCAAACGCAGA
>QQOI01000124.1:0-21592 GCA_009729435.1 Phytophthora fragariae
GTCCGGCGCGTACCACCGACTGCTCGGGTGGGCTGCTACTATGTCGGGGGTTTTGCTGCCCGTTGCTCCTGTTTCGGGGCCTCGTTATCTTCTTGTGCGGTGTGTGGATCATCCGTGAGGACGTTGGGGGTTGGTCTCCATGCTGCCTCGGTTTGGTGGGCCATCTTCAGCATCTGACGTTGATCGGACGTTAGCCTAGTGAGCCTGGACAGCAATCGGTTAGTCTCCTCGATGGCACTACTGCAATGAATACTGGCCAGGGTGTTTGTATCGCGTTTGTCGATTCGCACCTCTATAATTTGATATCACTAATCCGTCTGTAAGATGGTCTATAGAACGAATCAGAGACCCGTGACTCGACGGGTGCGTTCAGATGAGAGCAGCGGTGGGGGTCGCGCGCGAGGTGTGCGTAAAAGTGTGTGCGTGTTGTCTTGAGGGAAGTATGCGCGACATGTGTTTTGGTTGAGGTTAGGTTAGCGGCCTAGTGGTCTAGTGGTATGATTCTCGCTTTGGGTGCGAGGTCCCGGTTTCGATCACCGGCTGGGCCCGTGTTTTGCATCGGGCCCCACCACCAAAGGCAGGTCAACCGCGCCCATTGTTGCGAGGCGGCGCACGACGGGTTTTGCTTCCTGTCCGGCGCGTACCACCGACTGCTCGGGTGGGCTGCTACTATGTCGGGGGTTTGCTGCCCGTTGCTCCTGTTTCGGGGCCTCGTTATCTTCTTGTGCGGTGTGTGGATCATCCGTGAGGACGTTGGGGGTTGGTCTCCATGCTGCCTCGGTTTGGTGGGCCATCTTCAGCATCTGACGTTGATCGGACGTTAGCCTAGTGAGCCTGGACAGCAATCGGTTAGTCTCCTCGATGGCACTACTGCAATGAATACTGGCCAGGGTGTTTGTATCGCGTTTGTCGATTCGCACCTCTATAATTTGATATCACTAATCCGTCTGTAAGATGGTCTATAGAACGAATCAGAGACCCGTGACTCGACGGGTGCGTTCAGATGAGAGCAGCGGTGGGGGTCGCGCGCGAGGTGTGCGTAAAAGTGTGTGCGTGTTGTCTTGAGGGAAGTATGCGCGACATGTGTTTTGGTTGAGGTTAGGTTAGCGGCCTGGTGGTCTAGTGCATGATTCTCGCTTTGGGTGCGAGAGGTCCCGGTTTCAATCACCGGCTGGGCCCGTGTTTTGCATCGGGCCCCACCACCAAAGGCAGGTCAACCGCGCCCATTGTTGCGAGGCGGCGCACGACGGGTTTTGCTTCCTGTCCGGCGCGTACCACCGACTGCTCGGGTGGGCTGCTACTATGTCGGGGGTTTTGCTGCCCGTTGCTCCTGTTTCGGGGCCTCGTTATCTTCTTGTGCGGTGTGTGGATCATCCGTGAGGACGTTGGGGGTTGGTCTCCATGCTGCCTCGGTTTGGTGGGCCATCTTCAGCATCTGACGTTGATCGGACGTTAGCCTAGTGAGCCTGGACAGCAATCGGTTAGTCTCCTCGATGGCACTACTGCAATGAATACTGGCCAGGGTGTTTGTATCGCGTTTGTCGATTCGCACCTCTATAATTTGATATCACTAATCCGTCTGTAAGATGGTCTATAGAACGAATCAGAGACCCGTGACTCGACGGGTGCGTTCAGATGAGAGCAGCGGTGGGGGTCGCGCGCGAGGTGTGCGTAAAAGTGTGTGCGTGTTGTCTTGAGGGAAGTATGCGCGACATGTGTTTTGGTTGAGGTTAGGTTAGCGGCCTGGTGGTCTAGTGCATGATTCTCGCTTTGGGTGCGAGGTCCCGGTTTCGATCACCGGCTGGACCCGTGTTTTGCATCGGGCCCCACCACCCAAAGCCAGATCAACCGCGCCCATTGTGGCGAGGCGGCGCACGACGGGTTTTGCTTCCTGTCCGGCGCGTACCACCGACTGCTCGGGTGGGCTGCTACTATGTCGGGGGTTTTGCTGCCCGTTGCTCCTGTTTCGGGGCCTCGTTATCTTCTCGTGCGGTGTGTGGATCATCCGTGAGGACGTTGGGGGTTGGTCTCCATGCTGCCTCGGTTTGGTGGGCCATCTTCAGCATCTGACGTTGATCGGACGTTAGCCTAGTGAGCCTGGACAGCAATCGGTTAGTCTCCTCGATGGCACTACTGCAATGAATACTGGCCAGGGTGTTTGTATCGCGTTTGTCGATTCGCACCTCTATAATTTGATATCACTAATCCGTCTGTAAGATGGTCTATAGAACGAATCAGAGACCCGTGACTCGACGGGTGCGTTCAGATGAGAGCAGCGGTGGGGGTCGCGCGCGAGGTGTGCGTAAAAGTGTGTGCGTGTTGTCTTGAGGGAAGTATGCGCGACATGTGTTTTGGTTGAGGTTAGGTTAGCGGCCTGGTGGTCTAGTGCATGATTCTCGCTTTGGGTGCGAGGTCCCGGTTTCGATCACCGGCTGGGCCCGTGTTTTGCATCGGGCCCCACCACCAAAGGCAGGTCAACCGCGCCCATTGTTGCGAGGCGGCGCACGACGGGTTTTGCTTCCTGTCCGGCGCGTACCACCGACTGCTCGGGTGGGCTGCTACTATGTCGGGGGTTTTGCTGCCCGTTGCTCCTGTTTCGGGGCCTCGTTATCTTCTTGTGCGGTGTGTGGATCATCCGTGAGGACGTTGGGGGTTGGTCTCCATGCTGCCTCGGTTTGGTGGGCCATCTTCAGCATCTGACGTTGATCGGACGTTAGCCTAGTGAGCCTGGACAGCAATCGGTTAGTCTCCTCGATGGCACTACTGCAATGAATACTGGCCAGGGTGTTTGTATCGCGTTTGTCGATTCGCACCTCTATAATTTGATATCACTAATCCGTCTGTAAGATGGTCTATAGAACGAATCAGAGACCCGTGACTCGACGGGTGCGTTCAGATGAGAGCAGCGGTGGGGGTCGCGCGCGAGGTGTGCGTAAAAGTGTGTGCGTGTTGTCTTGAGGGAAGTATGCGCGACATGTGTTTTGGTTGAGGTTAGGTTAGCGGCCTAGTGGTCTAGTGGTATGATTCTCGCTTTGGGTGCGAGGTCCCGGTTTCGATCACCGGCTGGGCCCGTGTTTTGCATCGGGCCCCACCACCCAAAGCCAGGTCAACCGCATTGTGGCGAGGCGGCGCACGACGGGTTTTGCTTCCTGTCCGGCGCGTACCACCGACTGCTCGGGTGGGCTGCTACTATGTCGGGGGTTTTGCTGCCCGTTGCTCCTGTTTCGGGGCCTCGTTATCTTCTTGTGCGGTGTGTGGATCATCCGTGAGGACGTTGGGGGTTGGTCTCCATGCTGCCTCGGTTTGGTGGGCCATCTTCAGCATCTGACGTTGATCGGACGTTAGCCTAGTGAGCCTGGACAGCAATCGGTTAGTCTCCTCGATGGCACTACTGCAATGAATACTGGCCAGGGTGTTTGTATCGCGTTTGTCGATTCGCACCTCTATAATTTGATATCACTAATCCGTCTGTAAGATGGTCTATAGAACGAATCAGAGACCCGTGACTCGACGGGTGCGTTCAGATGAGAGCAGCGGTGGGGGTCGCGCGCGAGGTGTGCGTAAAAGTGTGTGCGTGTTGTCTTGAGGGAAGTATGCGCGACATGTGTTTTGGTTGAGGTTAGGTTAGCGGCCTGGTGGTCTAGTGGTATGATTCTCGCTTTGGGTGCGAGGTCCCGGTTTCGATCACCGGCTGGGCCCGTGTTTTGCATCGGGCCCCACCACCCAAAGCCAGATCAACCGCGCCCATTGTGGCGAGGCGGCGCACGACGGGTTTTGCTTCCTGTCCGGCGCGTACCACCGACTGCTCGGGTGGGCTGCTACTATGTCGGGGGTTTTGCTGCCCGTTGCTCCTGTTTCGGGGCCTCGTTATCTTCTTGTGCGGTGTGTGGATCATCCGTGAGGACGTTGGGGGTTGGTCTCCATGCTGCCTCGGTTTGGTGGGCCATCTTCAGCATCTGACGTTGATCGGACGTTAGCCTAGTGAGCCTGGACAGCAATCGGTTAGTCTCCTCGATGGCACTACTGCAATGAATACTGGCCAGGGTGTTTGTATCGCGTTTGTCGATTCGCACCTCTATAATTTGATATCACTAATCCGTCTGTAAGATGGTCTATAGAACGAATCAGAGACCCGTGACTCGACGGGTGCGTTCAGATGAGAGCAGCGGTGGGGGTCGCGCGCGAGGTGTGCGTAAAAGTGTGTGCGTGTTGTCTTGAGGGAAGTATGCGCGACATGTGTTTTGGTTGAGGTTAGGTTAGCGGCCTGGTGGTCTAGTGCATGATTCTCGCTTTGGGTGCGAGGGTCCCGGTTTCGATGACGGGGTTTTGCTTCCTGTCCGGCGCGTACCACCGACTGCTCGGGTGGGCTGCTACTATGTCGGGGGTTTTGCTGCCCGTTGCTCCTGTTTCGGGGCCTCGTTATCTTCTTGTGCGGTGTGTGGATCATCCGTGAGGACGTTGGGGGTTGGTCTCCATGCTGCCTCGGTTTGGTGGGCCATCTTCAGCATCTGACGTTGATCGGACGTTAGCCTAGTGAGCCTGGACAGCAATCGGTTAGTCTCCTCGATGGCACTACTGCAATGAATACTGGCCAGGGTGTTTGTATCGCGTTTGTCGATTCGCACCTCTATAATTCGATATCACTAATCCGTCTGTAAGATGGTCTATAGAACGAATCAGAGACCCGTGACTCGACGGGTGCGTTCAGATGAGAGCAGCGGTGGGGGTCGCGCGCGAGGTGTGCGTAAAAGTGTGTGCGTGTTGTCTTGAGGGAAGTATGCGCGACATGTGTTTTGGTTGAGGTTAGGTTAGCGGCCTAGTGGTCTAGTGGTATGATTCTCGCTTTGGGTGCGAGGTCCCGGTTTCGATCACCGGCTGGGCCCGTGTTTTGCATCGGGCCCCACCACCAAAGGCAGGTCAACCGCGCCCATTGTTGCGAGGCGGCGCACGACGGGTTTTGCTTCCTGTCCGGCGCGTACCACCGACTGCCCGAGTGGGCTGCTACTATGTCGGGGGGTTGCTGCTCGTTGCTCCTGTTTCGGGGCCTCGTTATCTTCTTGTGCGGTGTGTGGATCATCCGTGAGGACGTTGGGGGTTGGTCTCCATGCTGCCTCGGTTTGGTGGGCCATCTTCAGCATCTGACGTTGATCGGACGTTAGCCTAGTGAGCCTGGACAGCAATCGGTTAGTCTCCTCGATGGCACTACTGCAATGAATACTGGCCAGGGTGTTTGTATCGCGTTTGTCGATTCGCACCTCTATAATTCGATATCACTAATCCGTCTGTAAGATGGTCTATAGAACGAATCAGAGACCCGTGACTCGACGGGTGCGTTCAGATGAGAGCAGCGGTGGGGGTCGCGCGCGAGGTGTGCGTAAAAGTGTGTGCGTGTTGTCTTGAGGGAAGTATGCGCGACATGTGTTTTGGTTGAGGTTAGGTTAGCGGCCTGGTGGTCTAGTGCATGATTCTCGCTTTGGGTGCGAGGTCCCGGTTTCGATCACCGGCTGGGCCCGTGTTTTGCATCGGGCCCCACCACCAAAGGCAGGTCAACCGCGCCCATTGTTGCGAGGCGGCGCACGACGGGTTTTGCTTCCTGTCCGGCGCGTACCACCGACTGCTCGGGTGGGCTGCTACTATGTCGGGGGGGTTGCTGCCCGTTGCTCCTGTTTCGGGGCCTCGTTATCTTCTTGTGCGGTGTGTGGATCATCCGTGAGGACGTTGGGGGTTGGTCTCCATGCTGCCTCGGTTTGGTGGGCCATCTTCAGCATCTGACGTTGATCGGACGTTAGCCTAGTGAGCCTGGACAGCAATCGGTTAGTCTCCTCGATGGCACTACTGCAATGAATACTGGCCAGGGTGTTTGTATCGCGTTTGTCGATTCGCACCTCTATAATTCGATATCACTAATCCGTCTGTAAGATGGTCTATAGAACGAATCAGAGACCCGTGACTCGACGGGTGCGTTCAGATGAGAGCAGCGGTGGGGGTCGCGCGCGAGGTGTGCGTAAAAGTGTGTGCGTGTTGTCTTGAGGGAAGTATGCGCGACATGTGTTTTGGTTGAGGTTAGGTTAGCGGCCTAGTGGTCTAGTGCATGATTCTCGCTTTGGGTGCGAGGTCCCGGTTTCGATCACCGGCTGGGCCCGTGTTTTGCATCGGGCCCCACCACCAAAGGCAGGTCAACCGCATTGTGGCGAGGCGGCGCACGACGGGTTTTGCTTCCTGTCCGGCGCGTACCACCGACTGCCCGAGTGGGCTGCTACTATGTCGGGGGTTTTGCTGCCCGTTGCTCCTGTTTCGGGGCCTCGTTATCTTCTTGTGCGGTGTGTGGATCATCCGTGAGGACGTTGGGGGTTGGTCTCCATGCTGCCTCGGTTTGGTGGGCCATCTTCAGCATCTGACGTTGATCGGACGTTAGCCTAGTGAGCCTGGACAGCAATCGGTTAGTCTCCTCGATGGCACTACTGCAATGAATACTGGCCAGGGTGTTTGTATCGCGTTTGTCGATTCGCACCTCTATAATTTGATATCACTAATCCGTCTGTAAGATGGTCTATAGAACGAATCAGAGACCCGTGACTCGACGGGTGCGTTCAGATGAGAGCAGCGGTGGGGGTCGCGCGCGAGGTGTGCGTAAAAGTGTGTGCGTGTTGTCTTGAGGGAAGTATGCGCGACATGTGTTTTGGTTGAGGTTAGGTTAGCGGCCTAGTGGTCTAGTGGTATGATTCTCGCTTTGGGTGCGAGGTCCCGGTTTCGATCACCGGCTGGGCCCGTGTTTTGCATCGGGCCCCACCACCCAAAGCCAGATCAACCGCGCCCATTGTGGCGAGGCGGCGCACGACGGGTTTTGCTTCCTGTCCGGCGCGTACCACCGACTGCCCGAGTGGGCTGCTACTATGTCGGGGGGGTTGCTGCCGCTCGTTGCTCCCGTTTCGGGGCCTCGTTATCTTCTCGTGCGGCGTGTGGATCATCCGTGAGGACATTGGTGGTTGGTCTCCATGCTGCCTCGGTTTGGTGGGCCATCTTCAGCATCTGACGTTGATCGGACGTTAGCCTAGTGAGCCTGGACAGCAATCGGTTAGTCTCCTCGATGGCACTACTGCAATGAATACTGGCCAGGGTGTTTGTATCGCGTTTGTCGATTCGCACCTCTATAATTCGATATCACTAATCCGTCTGTAAGATGGTCTATAGAACGAATCAGAGACCCGTGACTCGACGGGTGCGTTCAGATGAGAGCAGCGGTGGGGGTCGCGCGCGAGGTGTGCGTAAAAGTGTGTGCGTGTTGTCTTGAGGGAAGTATGCGCGACATGTGTTTTGGTTGAGGTTAGGTTAGCGGCCTAGTGGTCTAGTGGTATGATTCTCGCTTTGGGTGCGAGGTCCCGGTTTCGATCACCGGCTGGGCCCGTGTTTTGCATCGGGCCCCACCACCAAAGGCAGGTCAACCGCGCCCATTGTTGCGAGGCGGCGCACGACGGGTTTTGCTTCCTGTCCGGCGCGTACCACCGACTGCTCGGGTGGGCTGCTACTATGTCGGGGGTTTTGCTGCCCGTTGCTCCTGTTTCGGGGCCTCGTTATCTTCTTGTGCGGTGTGTGGATCATCCGTGAGGACGTTGGGGGTTGGTCTCCATGCTGCCTCGGTTTGGTGGGCCATCTTCAGCATCTGACGTTGATCGGACGTTAGCCTAGTGAGCCTGGACAGCAATCGGTTAGTCTCCTCGATGGCACTACTGCAATGAATACTGGCCAGGGTGTTTGTATCGCGTTTGTCGATTCGCACCTCTATAATTTGATATCACTAATCCGTCTGTAAGATGGTCTATAGAACGAATCAGAGACCCGTGACTCGACGGGTGCGTTCAGATGAGAGCAGCGGTGGGGGTCGCGCGCGAGGTGTGCGTAAAAGTGTGTGCGTGTTGTCTTGAGGGAAGTATGCGCGACATGTGTTTTGGTTGAGGTTAGGTTAGCGGCCTAGTGGTCTAGTGCATGATTCTCGCTTTGGGTGCGAGGTCCCGGTTTCGATCACCGGCTGGGCCCGTGTTTTGCATCGGGCCCCACCACCCAAAGCCAGATCAACCGCGCCCATTGTGGCGAGGCGGCGCACGACGGGTTTTGCTTCCTGTCCGGCGCGTACCACCGACTGCCCGAGTGGGCTGCTACTATGTCGGGGGTTTTGCTGCTCGTTGCTCCCGTTTCGGGGCCTCGTTATCTTCTCGTGCGGTGTGTGGATCATCCGTGAGGACATTGGGGGTTGGTCTCCATGCTGCCTCGGTTTGGTGGGCCATCTTCAGCATCTGACGTTGATCGGACGTTAGCCTAGTGAGCCTGGACAGCAATCGGTTAGTCTCCTCGATGGCACTACTGCAATGAATACTGGCCAGGGTGTTTGTATCGCGTTTGTCGATTCGCACCTCTATAATTTGATATCACTAATCCGTCTGTAAGATGGCCTATAGAACGAATCAGAGACCCGTGACTCGACGGGTGCGTTCAGATGAGAGCAGCGGTGGGGGTCGCGCGCGAGGTGTGCGTAAAAGTGTGTGCGTGTTGTCTTGAGGGAAGTATGCGCGACATGTGTTTTGGTTGAGGTTAGGTTAGCGGCCTAGTGGTCTAGTGGTATGATTCTCGCTTTGGGTGCGAGGTCCCGGTTTCGATCACCGGCTGGGCCCGTGTTTTGCATCGGGCCCCACCACCCAAAGCCAGATCAACCGCGCCCATTGTGGCGAGGCGGCGCACGACGGGTTTTGCTTCCTGTCCGGCGCGTACCACCGACTGCCCGAGTGGGCTGCTACTATGTCGGGGGGTTGCTGCTCGTTGCTCCTGTTTCGGGGCCTCGTTATCTTCTTGTGCGGTGTGTGGATCATCCGTGAGGACGTTGGGGGTTGGTCTCCATGCTGCCTCGGTTTGGTGGGCCATCTTCAGCATCTGACGTTGATCGGACGTTAGCCTAGTGAGCCTGGACAGCAATCGGTTAGTCTCCTCGATGGCGCAACTGCAATGAATACTGGCCAGGGTGTTTGTATCGCGTTTGTCGATTCGCACCTCTATAATTTGATATCACTAATCCGTCTGTAAGATGGCCTATAGAACGAATCAGAGACCCGTGACTCGACGGGTGCGTTCAGATGAGAGCAGCGGTGGGGGTCGCGCGCGAGGTGTGCGTAAAAGTGTGTGCGTGTTGTCTTGAGGGAAGTATGCGCGACATGTGTTTTGGTTGAGGTTAGGTTAGCGGCCTAGTGGTCTAGTGGTATGATTCTCGCTTCGGAAAACCTACAGCCCATGTTTTCTGGGGGAGGAATTCCATTCCGAACCCATCTTATAGGGCACGCCGAAAATCGACGCATGCAGTTAAAGGGCTGCGCCCAGGACCAAGTATGATCTAAAAGGGGTTGGCTTAGGGCTCTGTCGACGCTGTTGGAGCTTTAAGGGCCTTAGCTTTGCAATAGAGTTAATGTTTCCCAGCAACGAATGTTGAGAACTGTGTAGGATTTGGAGCCCATGACACCCGTCCTCTTGTATCGAAATGATTACATCCATGTTACCCATGTTTTCATTTTTACTTGGATTTATAATGGCGAGTTCACCTAGCCCGGATAGAAAACATGGGCTGTATCGCCAGCCTTCTCGCTTTGGGTGCGAGAGGTCCCGGTTTCGATCACCGGCTGGGCCCGTGTTTTGCATCGGGCCCCACCACCAAAGGCAGGTCAACCGCGCCCATTGTTGCGAGGCGGCGCACGACGGGTTTTGCTTCCTGTCCGGCGCGTACCACCGACTGCTCGGGTGGGCTGCTACTATGTCGGGGGTTTTGCTGCCCGTTGCTCCTGTTTCGGGGCCTCGTTATCTTCTTGTGCGGTGTGTGGATCATCCGTGAGGACGTTGGGGGTTGGTCTCCACGCTGCCTCGGTTTGGTGGGCCATCTTCAGCATTTGGTGTTGATGGGACGTTAGCCTAGCGAGCCTGGACAGCAATCGGTTAGTCTCCTCGATGGCGCAACTGCAATGAATACTGGCCAGGGTGTTTGTGTCGCGTTTGTCGATTCGCACCTCTATAATTTGATATCACTAATCCGTCTGTAAGATGGCCTATAGAACGAATCAGAGACCCGTGACTCGACGGGTGCGTTCAGATGAGAGCAGCGGTGGGGGTCGCGCGCGAGGTGTGCGTAAAAGTGTGTGCGTGTTGTCTTGAGGGAAGTATGCGCGACATGTGTTTTGGTTGAGGTTAGGTTAGCGGCCTAGTGGTCTAGTGGTATGATTCTCGCTTTGGGTGCGAGAGGTCCCGGTTTCGATCACCGGCTGGGCCCGTGTTTTGCATCGGGCCCCACCACCAAAGCCAGATCAACCGCGCCCATTGTTGCGAGGCGGCGCACGACGGGTTTTGCTTCCTGTCCGGCGCGTACCACCGACTGCTCGGGTGGGCTGCTACTATGTCGGGGGTTTTGCTGCCCGTTGCTCCTGTTTCGGGGCCTCGTTATCTTCTTGTGCGGTGTGTGGATCATCCGTGAGGACGTTGGGGGTTGGTCTCCATGCTGCCTCGGTTTGGTGGGCCATCTTCAGCATTTGGTGTTGATGGGACGTTAGCCTAGCGAGCCTGGACAGCAATCGGTTAGTCTCCTCGATGGCGCAACTGCAATGAAGACTGGCCAGGGTGTTTGTGTCGCGTTTGTCGATTCGCACCTCTATAATTTGATACCACTAATCCGTCTGTAAGATGGCCTATAGAACGAATCAGAGACCCGTGACTCGACGGGTGCGTTCAGATGAGAGCAGCGGTGGGGGTCGCGCGCGAGGTGTGCGTAAAAGTGTGTGCGTGTTGTCTTGAGGGAAGTATGCGCGACATGTGTTTTGGTTGAGGTTAGGTTAGCGGCCTAGTGGTCTAGTGGTATGATTCTCGCTTCGGAAAACCTACAGCCCATGTTTTCTGGGGGAGGAATTCCATTCCGAACCCATCTTATAGGGCACGCCGAAAATCGACGCATGCAGTTAAAGGGCTGCGCCCAGGACCAAGTATGATCTAAAAGGGGTTGGCTTAGGGCTCTGTCGACGCTGTTGGAGCTTTAAGGGCCTTAGCTTTGCAATAGAGTTAATGTTTCCCAGCAACGAATGTTGAGAACTGTGTAGGATTTGGAGCCCATGACACCCGTCCTCTTGTATCGAAATGATTACATCCATGTTACCCATGTTTTCATTTTTACTTGGATTTATAATGGCGAGTTCACCTAGCCCGGATAGAAAACATGGGCTGTATCGCCAGCCTTCTCGCTTTGGGTGCGAGAGGTCCCGGTTTCGATCACCGGCTGGGCCCGTGTTTTGCATCGGGCCCCACCACCCAAAGCCAGATCAACCGCGCCCATTGTGGCGAGGCGGCGCACGACGGGTTTTGCTTCCTGTCCGGCGCGTACCACCGACTGCCCGAGTGGGCTGCTACTATGTCGGGGGGGTTGCTGCTCGTTGCTCCCGTTTCGGGGCCTCGTTATCTTCTCGTGCGGCGTGTGGATCATCCGTGAGGACATTGGTGGTTGGTCTCCATGCTGCCTCGGTTTGGTGGACCATCTTCAGCATTTGGTGTTGATCGAACGTTAGCCTAGTGAGCCTGGACAGCAATCGGTTTGTCTCCTCGATGGCGCAACTGCAATGAATACTGGCCAGGGTGTTTGTATCGCGTTTGTCGATTCGCACCTCTATAATTTGATATCACTAATCCGTCTGTAAGATGGCCTATAGAACGAATCAGAGACCCGTGACTCGACGGGTGCGTTCAGATGAGAGCAGCGGTGGGGGTCGCGCGCGAGGTGTGCGTAAAAGTGTGTGCGTGTTGTCTTGAGGGAAGTATGCGCGACATGTGTTTTGGTTGAGGTTAGATTAGCGGCCTGGTGGTCTAGTGCATGATTCTCGCTTTGGGTGCGAGGTCCCGGTTTCGATCACCGGCTGGACCCGTGTTTTGCATCGGGCCCCACCACCCAAAGCCAGATCAACCGCGCCCATTGTTGCGAGGCGGCGCACGACGGGTTTTGCTTCCTGTCCGGCGCGTACCACCGACTGCTCGGGTGGGCTGCTACTATGTCGGGGGGTTTGCTGCTCGTTGCTCCCGTTTCGGGGCCTCGTTATCTTCTCGTGCGGTGTGTGGATCATCCGTGAGGACATTGGTGGTTGGTCTCCATGCTGCCTCGGTTTGGTGGGCCATCTTCAGCATCTGACGTTGATCGGACGTTAGCCTAGTGAGCCTGGACAGCAATCGGTTAGTCTCCTCGATGGCACTACTGCAATGAATACTGGCCAGGGTGTTTGTATCGCGTTTGTCGATTCGCACCTCTATAATTTGATATCACTAATCCGTCTGTAAGATGGTCTATAGAACGAATCAGAGACCCGTGACTCGACGGGTGCGTTCAGATGAGAGCAGCGGTGGGGGTCGCGCGCGAGGTGTGCGTAAAAGTGTGTGCGTGTTGTCTTGAGGGAAGTATGCGCGACATGTGTTTTGGTTGAGGTTAGGTTAGCGGCCTGGTGGTCTAGTGCATGATTCTCGCTTTGGGTGCGAGAGGTCCCGGTTTCGATCACCGGCTGGACCCGTGTTTTGCATCGGGCCCCACCACCCAAAGCCAGATCAACCGCGCCCATTGTTGCGAGGCGGCGCACGACGGGTTTTGCTTCCTGTCCGGCGCGTACCACCGACTGCTCGGGTGGGCTGCTACTATGTCGGGGGTTTTGCTGCTCGTTGCTCCCGTTTCGGGGCCTCGTTATCTTCTTGTGCGGTGTGTGGATCATCCGTGAGGACGTTGGGGGTTGGTCTCCATGCTGCCTCGGTTTGGTGGGCCATCTTCAGCATCTGACGTTGATCGGACGTTAGCCTAGTGAGCCTGGACAGCAATCGGTTAGTCTCCTCGATGGCACTACTGCAATGAATACTGGCCAGGGTGTTTGTATCGCGTTTGTCGATTCGCACCTCTATAATTTGATATCACTAATCCGTCTGTAAGATGGTCTATAGAACGAATCAGAGACCCGTGACTCGACGGGTGCGTTCAGATGAGAGCAGCGGTGGGGGTCGCGCGCGAGGTGTGCGTAAAAGTGTGTGCGTGTTGTCTTGAGGGAAGTATGCGCGACATGTGTTTTGGTTGAGGTTAGGTTAGCGGCCTAGTGGTCTAGTGCATGATTCTCGCTTTGGGTGCGAGGTCCCGGTTTCGATCACCGGCTGGGCCCGTGTTTTGCATCGGGCCCCACCACCCAAAGCCAGATCAACCGCGCCCATTGTGGCGAGGCGGCGCACGACGGGTTTTGCTTCCTGTCCGGCGCGTACCACCGACTGCTCGGGTGGGCTGCTACTATGTCGGGGGGGTTGCTGCCCGTTGCTCCTGTTTCGGGGCCTCGTTATCTTCTTGTGCGGTGTGTGGATCATCCGTGAGGACGTTGGGGGTTGGTCTCCATGCTGCCTCGGTTTGGTGGGCCATCTTCAGCATCTGACGTTGATCGGACGTTAGCCTAGTGAGCCTGGACAGCAATCGGTTAGTCTCCTCGATGGCACTACTGCAATGAATACTGGCCAGGGTGTTTGTATCGCGTTTGTCGATTCGCACCTCTATAATTTGATATCACTAATCCGTCTGTAAGATGGCCTATAGAACGAATCAGAGACCCGTGACTCGACGGGTGCGTTCAGATGAGAGCAGCGGTGGGGGTCGCGCGCGAGGTGTGCGTAAAAGTGTGTGCGTGTTGTCTTGAGGGAAGTATGCGCGACATGTGTTTTGGTTGAGGTTAGGTTAGCGGCCTAGTGGTCTAGTGGTATGATTCTCGCTTTGGGTGCGAGGTCCCGGTTTCGATCACCGGCTGGGCCCGTGTTTTGCATCGGGCCCCACCACCCAAAGCCAGATCAACCGCGCCCATTGTGGCGAGGCGGCGCACGACGGGTTTTGCTTCCTGTCCGGCGCGTACCACCGACTGCCCGAGTGGGCTGCTACTATGTCGGGGGGTTTGCTGCTCGTTGCTCCTGTTTCGGGGCCTCGTTATCTTCTTGTGCGGTGTGTGGATCATCCGTGAGGACGTTGGGGGTTGGTCTCCATGCTGCCTCGGTTTGGTGGGCCATCTTCAGCATCTGACGTTGATCGGACGTTAGCCTAGTGAGCCTGGACAGCAATCGGTTAGTCTCCTCGATGGCGCTACTGCAATGAAGACTGGCCAGGGTGTTTGTGTCGCGTTTGTCGATTCGCACCTCTATAATTCGATATCACTAATCCGTCTGTAAGATGGCCTATAGAACGAATCAGAGACCCGTGACTCGACGGGTGCGTTCAGATGAGAGCAGCGGTGGGGGTCGCGCGCGAGGTGTGCGTAAAAGTGTGTGCGTGTTGTCTTGAGGGAAGTATGCGCGACATGTGTTTTGGTTGAGGTTAGGTTAGCGGCCTGGTGGTCTAGTGCATGATTCTCGCTTTGGGTGCGAGAGGTCCCGGTTTCGATCACCGGCTGGGCCCGTGTTTTGCATCGGGCCCCACCACCAAAGGTAGGTCAACCGCGCCCATTGTTGCGAGGCGGCGCACGACGGGTTTTGCTTCCTGTCCGGCGCGTACCACCGACTGCTCGGGTGGGCTGCTACTATGTCGGGGGGGTTGCTGCCCGTTGCTCCTGTTTCGGGGCCTCGTTATCTTCTTGTGCGGTGTGTGGATCATCCGTGAGGACGTTGGGGGTTGGTCTCCATGCTGCCTCGGTTTGGTGGGCCATCTTCAGCATCTGACGTTGATCGGACGTTAGCCTAGTGAGCCTGGACAGCAATCGGTTAGTCTCCTCGATGGCACTACTGCAATGAATACTGGCCAGGGTGTTTGTATCGCGTTTGTCGATTCGCACCTCTATAATTCGATATCACTAATCCGTCTGTAAGATGGTCTATAGAACGAATCAGAGACCCGTGACTCGACGGGTGCGTTCAGATGAGAGCAGCGGTGGGGGTCGCGCGCGAGGTGTGCGTAAAAGTGTGTGCGTGTTGTCTTGAGGGAAGTATGCGCGACATGTGTTTTGGTTGAGGTTAGGTTAGCGGCCTAGTGGTCTAGTGGTATGATTCTCGCTTTGGGTGCGAGAGGTCCCGGTTTCGATCACCGGCTGGGCCCGTGTTTTGCATCGGGCCCCACCACCAAAGCCAGGTCAACCGCGCCCATTGTGGCGAGGCGGCGCACGACGGGTTTTGCTTCCTGTCCGGCGCGTACCACCGACTGCCCGAGTGGGCTGCTACTATGTCGGGGGTTTTGCTGCCCGTTGCTCCTGTTTCGGGGCCTCGTTATCTTCTTGTGCGGTGTGTGGATCATCCGTGAGGACGTTGGGGGTTGGTCTCCATGCTGCCTCGGTTTGGTGGGCCATCTTCAGCATCTGACGTTGATCGGACGTTAGCCTAGTGAGCCTGGACAGCAATCGGTTAGTCTCCTCGATGGCACTACTGCAATGAATACTGGCCAGGGTGTTTGTATCGCGTTTGTCGATTCGCACCTCTATAATTTGATATCACTAATCCGTCTGTAAGATGGTCTATAGAACGAATCAGAGACCCGTGACTCGACGGGTGCGTTCAGATGAGAGCAGCGGTGGGGGTCGCGCGCGAGGTGTGCGTAAAAGTGTGTGCGTGTTGTCTTGAGGGAAGTATGCGCGACATGTGTTTTGGTTGAGGTTAGGTTAGCGGCCTAGTGGTCTAGTGCATGATTCTCGCTTTGGGTGCGAGGTCCCGGTTTCGATCACCGGCTGGGCCCGTGTTTTGCATCGGGCCCCACCACCCAAAGCCAGGTCAACCGCATTGTGGCGAGGCGGCGCACGACGGGTTTTGCTTCCTGTCCGGCGCGTACCACCGACTGCTCGGGTGGGCTGCTACTATGTCGGGGGTTTTGCTGCCCGTTGCTCCTGTTTCGGGGCCTCGTTATCTTCTTGTGCGGTGTGTGGATCATCCGTGAGGACGTTGGGGGTTGGTCTCCATGCTGCCTCGGTTTGGTGGGCCATCTTCAGCATCTGACGTTGATCGGACGTTAGCCTAGTGAGCCTGGACAGCAATCGGTTAGTCTCCTCGATGGCACTACTGCAATGAATACTGGCCAGGGTGTTTGTATCGCGTTTGTCGATTCGCACCTCTATAATTCGATATCACTAATCCGTCTGTAAGATGGTCTATAGAACGAATCAGAGACCCGTGACTCGACGGGTGCGTTCAGATGAGAGCAGCGGTGGGGGTCGCGCGCGAGGTGTGCGTAAAAGTGTGTGCGTGTTGTCTTGAGGGAAGTATGCGCGACATGTGTTTTGGTTGAGGTTAGGTTAGCGGCCTAGTGGTCTAGTGGTATGATTCTCGCTTTGGGTGCGAGGTCCCGGTTTCGATCACCGGCTGGGCCCGTGTTTTGCATCGGGCCCCACCACCAAAGGCAGGTCAACCGCGCCCATTGTTGCGAGGCGGCGCACGACGGGTTTTGCTTCCTGTCCGGCGCGTACCACCGACTGCTCGGGTGGGCTGCTACTATGTCGGGGGTTTTGCTGCCCGTTGCTCCTGTTTCGGGGCCTCGTTATCTTCTTGTGCGGTGTGTGGATCATCCGTGAGGACGTTGGGGGTTGGTCTCCATGCTGCCTCGGTTTGGTGGGCCATCTTCAGCATCTGACGTTGATCGGACGTTAGCCTAGTGAGCCTGGACAGCAATCGGTTAGTCTCCTCGATGGCACTACTGCAATGAATACTGGCCAGGGTGTTTGTATCGCGTTTGTCGATTCGCACCTCTATAATTTGATATCACTAATCCGTCTGTAAGATGGTCTATAGAACGAATCAGAGACCCGTGACTCGACGGGTGCGTTCAGATGAGAGCAGCGGTGGGGGTCGCGCGCGAGGTGTGCGTAAAAGTGTGTGCGTGTTGTCTTGAGGGAAGTATGCGCGACATGTGTTTTGGTTGAGGTTAGGTTAGCGGCCTAGTGGTCTAGTGGTATGATTCTCGCTTTGGGTGCGAGGTCCCGGTTTCGATCACCGGCTGGGCCCGTGTTTTGCATCGGGCCCCACCACCAAAGGCAGGTCAACCGCGCCCATTGTTGCGAGGCGGCGCACGACGGGTTTTGCTTCCTGTCCGGCGCGTACCACCGACTGCTCGGGTGGGCTGCTACTATGTCGGGGGTTTTGCTGCCCGTTGCTCCTGTTTCGGGGCCTCGTTATCTTCTTGTGCGGTGTGTGGATCATCCGTGAGGACGTTGGGGGTTGGTCTCCATGCTGCCTCGGTTTGGTGGGCCATCTTCAGCATCTGACGTTGATCGGACGTTAGCCTAGTGAGCCTGGACAGCAATCGGTTAGTCTCCTCGATGGCACTACTGCAATGAATACTGGCCAGGGTGTTTGTATCGCGTTTGTCGATTCGCACCTCTATAATTTGATATCACTAATCCGTCTGTAAGATGGTCTATAGAACGAATCAGAGACCCGTGACTCGACGGGTGCGTTCAGATGAGAGCAGCGGTGGGGGTCGCGCGCGAGGTGTGCGTAAAAGTGTGTGCGTGTTGTCTTGAGGGAAGTATGCGCGACATGTGTTTTGGTTGAGGTTAGGTTAGCGGCCTAGTGGTCTAGTGGTATGATTCTCGCTTTGGGTGCGAGGTCCCGGTTTCGATCACCGGCTGGGCCCGTGTTTTGCATCGGGCCCCACCACCAAAGGCAGGTCAACCGCGCCCATTGTTGCGAGGCGGCGCACGACGGGTTTTGCTTCCTGTCCGGCGCGTACCACCGACTGCTCGGGTGGGCTGCTACTATGTCGGGGGGGTTGCTGCCCGTTGCTCCTGTTTCGGGGCCTCGTTATCTTCTTGTGCGGTGTGTGGATCATCCGTGAGGACGTTGGGGGTTGGTCTCCATGCTGCCTCGGTTTGGTGGGCCATCTTCAGCATCTGACGTTGATCGGACGTTAGCCTAGTGAGCCTGGACAGCAATCGGTTAGTCTCCTCGATGGCACTACTGCAATGAATACTGGCCAGGGTGTTTGTATCGCGTTTGTCGATTCGCACCTCTATAATTTGATATCACTAATCCGTCTGTAAGATGGTCTATAGAACGAATCAGAGACCCGTGACTCGACGGGTGCGTTCAGATGAGAGCAGCGGTGGGGGTCGCGCGCGAGGTGTGCGTAAAAGTGTGTGCGTGTTGTCTTGAGGGAAGTATGCGCGACATGTGTTTTGGTTGAGGTTAGGTTAGCGGCCTAGTGGTCTAGTGGTATGATTCTCGCTTTGGGTGCGAGGTCCCGGTTTCGATCACCGGCTGGGCCCGTGTTTTGCATCGGGCCCCACCACCAAAGGCAGGTCAACCGCGCCCATTGTTGCGAGGCGGCGCACGACGGGTTTTGCTTCCTGTCCGGCGCGTACCACCGACTGCTCGGGTGGGCTGCTACTATGTCGGGGGTTTTGCTGCCCGTTGCTCCTGTTTCGGGGCCTCGTTATCTTCTTGTGCGGTGTGTGGATCATCCGTGAGGACGTTGGGGTTGGTCTCCATGCTGCCTCGGTTTGGTGGGCCATCTTCAGCATCTGACGTTGATCGGACGTTAGCCTAGTGAGCCTGGACAGCAATCGGTTAGTCTCCTCGATGGCACTACTGCAATGAATACTGGCCAGGGTGTTTGTATCGCGTTTGTCGATTCGCACCTCTATAATTTGATATCACTAATCCGTCTGTAAGATGGTCTATAGAACGAATCAGAGACCCGTGACTCGACGGGTGCGTTCAGATGAGAGCAGCGGTGGGGGTCGCGCGCGAGGTGTGCGTAAAAGTGTGTGCGTGTTGTCTTGAGGGAAGTATGCGCGACATGTGTTTTGGTTGAGGTTAGGTTAGCGGCCTAGTGGTCTAGTGGTATGATTCTCGCTTTGGGTGCGAGGTCCCGGTTTCGATCACCGGCTGGGCCCGTGTTTTGCATCGGGCCCCACCACCAAAGGCAGGTCAACCGCGCCCATTGTTGCGAGGCGGCGCACGACGGGTTTTGCTTCCTGTCCGGCGCGTACCACCGACTGCTCGGGTGGGCTGCTACTATGTCGGGGGTTTTGCTGCCCGTTGCTCCTGTTTCGGGGCCTCGTTATCTTCTTGTGCGGTGTGTGGATCATCCGTGAGGACGTTGGGGGTTGGTCTCCATGCTGCCTCGGTTTGGTGGGCCATCTTCAGCATCTGACGTTGATCGGACGTTAGCCTAGTGAGCCTGGACAGCAATCGGTTAGTCTCCTCGATGGCGCAACTGCAATGAATACTGGCCAGGGTGTTTGTATCGCGTTTGTCGATTCGCACCTCTATAATTTGATATCACTAATCCGTCTGTAAGATGGTCTATAGAACGAATCAGAGACCCGTGACTCGACGGGTGCGTTCAGATGAGAGCAGCGGTGGGGGTCGCGCGCGAGGTGTGCGTAAAAGTGTGTGCGTGTTGTCTTGAGGGAAGTATGCGCGACATGTGTTTTGGTTGAGGTTAGGTTAGCGGCCTAGTGGTCTAGTGGTATGATTCTCGCTTTGGGTGCGAGGTCCCGGTTTCGATCACCGGCTGGGCCCGTGTTTTGCATCGGGCCCCACCACCCAAAGCCAGATCAACCGCGCCCATTGTTGCGAGGCGGCGCACGACGGGTTTTGCTTCCTGTCCGGCGCGTACCACCGACTGCTCGGGTGGGCTGCTACTATGTCGGGGGTTTTGCTGCCCGTTGCTCCTGTTTCGGGGCCTCGTTATCTTCTTGTGCGGTGTGTGGATCATCCGTGAGGACGTTGGGGGTTGGTCTCCATGCTGCCTCGGTTTGGTGGGCCATCTTCAGCATCTGACGTTGATCGGACGTTAGCCTAGTGAGCCTGGACAGCAATCGGTTAGTCTCCTCGATGGCACTACTGCAATGAATACTGGCCAGGGTGTTTGTATCGCGTTTGTCGATTCGCACCTCTATAATTTGATATCACTAATCCGTCTGTAAGATGGTCTATAGAACGAATCAGAGACCCGTGACTCGACGGGTGCGTTCAGATGAGAGCAGCGGTGGGGGTCGCGCGCGAGGTGTGCGTAAAAGTGTGTGCGTGTTGTCTTGAGGGAAGTATGCGCGACATGTGTTTTGGTTGAGGTTAGGTTAGCGGCCTAGTGGTCTAGTGGTATGATTCTCGCTTTGGGTGCGAGGTCCCGGTTTCGATCACCGGCTGGGCCCGTGTTTTGCATCGGGCCCCACCACCAAAGGCAGGTCAACCGCGCCCATTGTTGCGAGGCGGCGCACGACGGGTTTTGCTTCCTGTCCGGCGCGTACCACCGACTGCCCGAGTGGGCTGCTACTATGTCGGGGGTTTTGCTGCCCGTTGCTCCTGTTTCGGGGCCTCGTTATCTTCTTGTGCGGTGTGTGGATCATCCGTGAGGACGTTGGGGGTTGGTCTCCATGCTGCCTCGGTTTGGTGGGCCATCTTCAGCATCTGACGTTGATCGGACGTTAGCCTAGTGAGCCTGGACAGCAATCGGTTAGTCTCCTCGATGGCGCAACTGCAATGAATACTGGCCAGGGTGTTTGTATCGCGTTTGTCGATTCGCACCTCTATAATTTGATATCACTAATCCGTCTGTAAGATGGCCTATAGAACGAATCAGAGACCCGTGACTCGACGGGTGCGTTCAGATGAGAGCAGCGGTGGGGGTCGCGCGCGAGGTGTGCGTAAAAGTGTGTGCGTGTTGTCTTGAGGGAAGTATGCGCGACATGTGTTTTGGTTGAGGTTAGGTTAGCGGCCTAGTGGTCTAGTGGTATGATTCTCGCTTTGGGTGCGAGGTCCCGGTTTCGATCACCGGCTGGGCCCGTGTTTTGCATCGGGCCCCACCACCAAAGGCAGGTCAACCGCGCCCATTGTTGCGAGGCGGCGCACGACGGGTTTTGCTTCCTGTCCGGCGCGTACCACCGACTGCTCGGGTGGGCTGCTACTATGTCGGGGGTTTTGCTGCCCGTTGCTCCTGTTTCGGGGCCTCGTTATCTTCTTGTGCGGTGTGTGGATCATCCGTGAGGACGTTGGGGGTTGGTCTCCATGCTGCCTCGGTTTGGTGGGCCATCTTCAGCATTTGGTGTTGATGGGACGTTAGCCTAGTGAGCCTGGACAGCAATCGGTTAGTCTCCTCGATGGCACTACTGCAATGAATACTGGCCAGGGTGTTTGTATCGCGTTTGTCGATTCGCACCTCTATAATTTGATATCACTAATCCGTCTGTAAGATGGTCTATAGAACGAATCAGAGACCCGTGACTCGACGGGTGCGTTCAGATGAGAGCAGCGGTGGGGGTCGCGCGCGAGGTGTGCGTAAAAGTGTGTGCGTGTTGTCTTGAGGGAAGTATGCGCGACATGTGTTTTGGTTGAGGTTAGGTTAGCGGCCTAGTGGTCTAGTGGTATGATTCTCGCTTTGGGTGCGAGGTCCCGGTTTCGATCACCGGCTGGGCCCGTGTTTTGCATCGGGCCCCACCACCCAAAGCCAGATCAACCGCGCCCATTGTGGCGAGGCGGCGCACGACGGGTTTTGCTTCCTGTCCGGCGCGTACCACCGACTGCCCGAGTGGGCTGCTACTATGTCGGGGGTTTTGCTTCCTGTCCGGCGCGTACCACCGACTGCCCGAGTGGGCTGCTACTATGTCGG
>QQOI01000013.1:1200000-1676040 GCA_009729435.1 Phytophthora fragariae
GCTTAAAGGAATCATGTTTCTACCAATCAAAGTAACTTGCGGAAAGCGCTCTAAAACATGGCATCTGAGCTGGAACTGTCTTCCTCCAAAACCTCCCTAATGTGATGGTTTTAGTTGCGGGAAGCGGGGTAAAACAGTGTATCTAGGCATGTTTTACGATTATTGTATGGAGGGGTACCATACTGAAATCAAGTCAAAATACATCGCAATAGGGTTAACGGAGATGTCGTGTCTTCTGCGTCCTCGTCACAACCACCGAGAGCGAGGGAACAGGAATCGTCGTCAATAACAATAATATCAACCGGCTGTGGATTTAAAATCTGATTTGTGTCCTCCGCCTGGCTTTCTTCTTCTTCCAGGGCAACCTGCGTCTCTCCGCGGTCAACGTCGCCTTCTCCATTATCGTTATCATTTTCGTTCTCGCCGTTTTCATTGCTCTTTTTGGGAGGGATGTCCAAAGTATTACTGTCATCATCGAGCTCGTAGTGTGCAAACCCTCCTGTCGTCTGAACCACCGAAACATCATCTTCTAGCTGCTCAGTCGGGTTTTTGGTTTCTTCCTCAACCGGACTTTGGGGTTTATCCTCACCATTAGTTGCGTTAATCTCGGTGTAAGCAGAAAGTCTAGTTATTGCCCTTTCTAGATCGTCCAGCTTGCCTTCAGAAAGTAAATCTGCGAAACGTTCAACTACGAGTTGGGCTGTCTGGAACTGTGGGGGGCTGTATCTGCTGATAACCTCCGCGATCCGCTTCGATTCAGTCAGAGCTACGCGGTACTTTTCTGTTTGACTGACAGTCCGTTTGCGTGTTTGATGCTCGTAAATGCCCTCTGAATATCCGCTCACATCAAAGTCCCTCTGTATAAATCTCTCTAGCATTGCTGCGGAGTTGTACTGCCATCGATCATTCAGAAATCCACACGGTACCAGGGTTTGACACCGCATTATCTTCCGTAGGTACATGAAATGTCTGCAAGGTAGTTTCTGAGTAGTGCCAATCATGCTGTTTGAAATCCAAAGCGATACGTCGACCCTGCACGTAGTGGCCGCACTAGCAACAGAGTAAATATTCGTGCCTTCTTGGCACACCACGTAGAGCAAATTTGGAGAGACGGCGACATCATATTGTTGTTTCACAATATCAAAAGCGTACTTGCTAAACATTTGCGAAATCCGGCGCAATTCCGCTGAGGTGTGATGAACCGGATCAAACACCTGACCTACTCGAGTCATCGCAGTAGTAAAATCCTTCTGTTTCACTTTAGCCCACCAAATCAGAGTCGTTACAGTCTCGTCGATGTCAACATTCCGATCCACGAGAGTCTTAATCTTTTGCCAGGATGACTCTAGGCGGTTGTTTGTACTGTTGCCTAAATGCACCGCGTTGTCTCTCAAGTAAGAGCACCACATCTCGCGACATTTGTGGCAATTCTCCAGAAAATACACCCAAAACGGAGGGAGGTCGTCGTCCTCACTCAAGCCGTCAACGCCCAATTCTTTCCGCACGAAGGTGTAGCACTCATCGTACGCCTGTTGTGACTTTGCCTTAACGATGAGACTCATCACAGGCTTGAGTCGGTCTCGCTGAACTGCATTCAAACCATACTCCGTTCTACTCACTCTATCCTGCAGATACTTCACAGCGTGAAACTGACATAGAAGGATTCGCGCCTCCGGTAGTTCCGACTTAAAAACTCCAATCTCCGTGAAATCTTTATCGACAATTACACACCGAATTTGTGGCCAAGCTGGGTTGCAGGACTTGAACTGCTTGATAGCATGGCGTAACGTCTCGGTGCGCTCGTCCGTTAGCAAGGCATGCTGTAAAGCAAACCACAGCTTGTTAGATTTAAGTTCACAAATACATACAAACCTACACAAACTACTACCAACAAATACAAACTAGCACAAACTAGGCTTGTACAATGTTGATACTACTTTGAATTTACAGAAAAATCAATGTGACTCATAACGTATTCGTTTCTTACCTGAACGTGCTGACCGTGCCCAAACGAATCATGCACCATGAACGAAAACAGCTTGTAATGCTCTGCATTGGTTCCGTGAGTCGCGTCAACAAGAATAACTTCCGGGAAGCAGGAAAACAAAGAGCGCATGTGCGAAGTTTGGATGATAATGCATCGAGCGATGTGCTGTACACGGCACGAACCATCACGTCAATACCGAAAGAAAAATACACAGATACGAGCAGCAACCATACCTTATCACCCGACCGGTCGATGTCTACGTGCGCCACCCCGTATGGCTCGTCCTCACAGATCTGGTCGAGAGTTTCCGACAACCTATCGGACAGGGAGCTGTCCCCGTTCTCGCTGAGTTTCAACTTGGCGAGTAGATTATGAACGTCAATCATGCAAGGCTCCGCCTCAGTGTTGTCCCAAATGAACTTGAGATTTTTTCCCCGTGAGACCCCGACCTTGCGCAGCAGATCCACTTCAGCTAATTCATCACTGTCGAGACACATCCTGTTCTTAGGTATCTGATCAAATTCCTGCTTGCCGACGCGATGATTGTGTTCTCTCTCGTGCTTCGAAATGACCAGATAGTAGCGCGCCCCCTCTCTTCGCAGCAACACATGAAGCTACGAGGCAGTCAGCTACTAAACAAAACAATGCATAACATAATATTGGATCCGGGCGTACCTTGACACCACATCCGATAGGACGAACATTCCGACGGGGACGTTTGTTTGCACCGCTGTCTTTAGGAGTTCCTGAGTGCGTGCACAGATAAAATACAAAGTAGTGCGGAAATGACTGGTCCAGCAGAAGCTCCGACTGTGGCGCAACTTGACCTGCCTTGGCGTAATTCGCCTGAATCGTTTTGTTTCTTGCACCGAGCGTCGTGGATGAACGCTTGCAGTACGTCTGTACATGGTATACATTTAGCGGATAACGCAAACACAATATAGTTAAAGCACCAAAGTATCTGTAACTGTAGTGTTTGCTTCGAATACGACTTGAAATATGCTTCGAACGCGTCCCAAGTGTCAAATGTTTTGTCAAGAAGGCTGGGCACAGTCACTCTCGTCGTAGTTTCGCCTTCACCGTCTCCGCCAGCTTCACCTCGGGCTCTTGGCTGCCTGGAGGCATTATACACGGGGCTGTCGTCGCTTTCCTCGTCACCCTCTGATGAGTACGCCGATTCTTCAGATTCATGGGCGAGACGACGCTTCTGGCGCTTGAGGCCCTCCATGCGGATAGGTGTGGCACACCCTTCGGGCCACGTGCTGTAGAGAGAGCGCTTGGGGGCGCGCGTGCAGGAAAGGAGGACGGCAGGCTGGGGTGGTGCACGTGCAGGCGGGGAGGACGGCAGGCTGGGGTGGCGCACGTGCGGGGGAGGAGGACGGCAGGCTGGGGTAGCGCTCGTGCGGGGGAGGAGGACGGTAGGCTACGGTAGCGCTCGTGCGGGGGAGGAGGACGGCAGGCTGGGGTGGCGCGAAAATGGCACGAGTCCAACGGGGAGGGGGATTCTGAAGCTGAGGGCCACTCCTTCGGAAACGAACGTTTGATTCGGTATCTCACGCAGGCGTATTTTTAGCTAAGGCTTCGAAAGAGTGTATGCCATACCTAACCATACCTAACCCCGCTACAAAAACGTCGAACTGCACCGGCTCCATGGTTTGTAAAAAAAGTCATTATCATTCAACCAATCGCCCCGGCCAGTTTGAACTTCAAACTTTGAAGTAGAGCTCACAATTGTTGAGCAGCGTGCAAATCGGTGATGCAGCACCATGTCACAGATTGTGTAATACACACAAAGACAACTTGCACAGGATCGAAACTTCGCGAACGACTCATCAGGTTTTCCAGGGATTCTAGATTGCAGAGCTACGTGGCATCGTGGCATTGTTAGCTTAAGCCGATGGCAATCAATCTTACTTTCCATTCTGCGCTGCAATTGACAAGTCCAAGTTAAAGGTTATGAGCTCAAACGCTTCCAACCCGAACGAGATACTCACCGACGACAACTACTTCATGTGGGAGTTTAACGCCCGCATGGCGTTGGCGAGGAAGGGCCTTTCAGTACACATCGCCGCTATGAAGCCAGAAGACACAGCGCGCCGCGAGACGGAGGAGTGGAAGGCCGCCGACATGAAGGCGCTGGCGGTAGTGGCGAAGATGCTAAGTCCGACGTACCAATCCATGATCCGGGACGCGGCATCGGCGCACGAGGCGTGGGAGACTCTGCGTATGTTCTTCGTGAAGCAGACGCTTCACAGCCGAGTTCAACTGCGGAAGCAACTGCATGAATTTGCGCTGGGCGCTGGAGAGGATCTGATGACGCTCATCGTACGCTTTCATGATCTGTGCGCTCGATTGGCTGCTGTCGGCGAGACAATGCCCGAGGACGAGAAGCTGGTCATTTTGCTCGGAAAGCTGCCCCCTGAGTACGACGCGATGGTTCGCATCATTGAGGCCCACGACAAGGTTACGCTGCTGGACGCAAAGGAGATGCTGCGTCGTGAATAAAGAAACACGAGGAGAAGGAGCAGGCGTTCAAGGCGTCGACTTGCGAGCGTGGTGGTCGTGGTGGCCGTGGACGCGGAAGTGGTTCGCGTTATGGTGGTTGGAGTACCAGCGGTGGCGGTCGAGGACGTCGGCCGATCAAGAGTGAGTTTCGTGGAAGCTGTTTCAACTGCAACCAGTATGGCCACAAGCGCGATGACTGTCCGGAGTTGATGAACGTCAAGGCCGGGAATGAGTTTGTATTCTCGGCGACGAGCAGCGCCCAAGTACATGCAACGACGTGGCTGCTTGACAGCGGTGCGAGCTGTCACATGACGGACGAGCTGGCGGACTTCGTGGAGTACCAAGAGTTGAAGTCCCCAATCAGCATCACGGTTGCGAACGGGCAGCAGCTACCTGCCAAAGGAAGAGGATCTGTGCGCTTTGCACTTCAGAGTGGCCAGGTGATCAAGTTGACGGACGTCTTGCATGTACCTCAGCTGGACAGAAAGTTGGTCTCGGTTCCGGCTTTGACAGCACGCGGAGTGCTGGTGCAATTTGAGCGTGATCGCGCTACGCTCATCATGGCCGGGGAGACCGTCGGAGTGATTTTTCGCAGTGGCAAACTGTTCGCGTGGTCTGTGAAGCAGTTGGAGCACGCTCAAGTTGCTCAAGTAACTGGTAACTCCAAGTGAGGCAGTGACAATGTGCTGTGGCACGCCAGGCTGGGACACGTTTCGGCGTCGAAGATGTTCGCGATGTCTAAGGTGTGTGGTGGACTTCCTGCTTTGGACCATGAATATGACCATATGATCGCTGTTTGTGGTGGTTGTGCCGAACGCAAGATGACGACAAGCCCTTTTGCACGCAAGTCCGGCAGTGAAGTGAAGACGCGTCACCCTCTTCAAGGTGTTCATACTGATCTTATGGGTCCCATGAAGCCAAAATCCAAGGGCGGCGCTCTGTATGTCCTCACGTTCATTGACGACTACAGAAGATTCGTCTACGTGTATCTGCTCATATCAAAAGCCCAGGTATTGGATCGGTTTCGCGAGTTCAAGGCCCTCGCTGAGACTCAGACGGGTTACAAGGTCAAGTGTCTCCGTAGTGAAAACGGAGGCGAGTACACCAGCAAGAGGTTCAACCAGTTCTGCGCGTTGAGCGGGATCGTGCATCAGACCAGTGCTCCGTACTCGCCGCAGCAGAACGGCTTGGCGGAGAGGATGAACCGCACCCTCGCCGAGATGGCTCGATCGATGATGCACTACATGGAGGTTGATCGACAGTGGTGGGATGAGGCTGTAATGACAGCAGCACACATCGTCAACAGGATTCCGAACAGTGCACGCCGTGACAAGACCCCTGTTGGTGTCCTTACGGGTGAGCAAACCTCACTAGAATACCTTCGGGTGTTTGGATCAAGTGGCTACGTGCACCTGGACAAGAGCAAGAGGACGAAGTGGGACACCAAGACGCGCCGTTGCATTTTCTTGGGATATACAGAGAACTCCAAGGCATATCGCGTATGGGACTTTGAGGATTAACGAGTCGTGAAGACTCGCACGGTGACGCTGGACGAGCGCCCGCCGTCTCGCTACCGCGATGTTGTTCTCGTTAATGGAGGCCGATATTCGAGGAGCGGGACTGTGCCTGCGGATGATGACGACGACTGGGGTGCTTCGTACGTACCCACACCTTCTGGCGAAGCCACAGCGGACATGGAAGTTGATGAAACTGGTGAACAAGCGACGAACATGGAGGTGGAACCAGCATCACACACAGTTGTTTCGCTTGCGGGGGGCTGCTCGGCACTGCAGTCGAATGGCATCATGCGCTCAAGCGAAACAAGCGAGGTTGACTTGCGCGCTGATCGTCACAGTGGTCTACTTCCCAGTATCGCTGAGCCTCATCAAGCCCTTCGGCCTCCTCCTCTCGAGTAGTTGGTGGCTTAGAATCGGCTAGGGGCTTGCCGTTTAGCGAGAATCGAATCGTCTTCAGTGGTGGATCAAGACCTGGTCGAAGCGCGAGAAGTGATCAGCCTCGACTTCTGACCAATGGCGATGATGATCGTGTTGAGGTTAATGGCGGAGGTGATGTCCCGTTGCTTACCAATGAGCCTCACATGAACTCGCTAGAGGAAAACGGGGTCGACGAGCCGGACCCCAAACGCCCTCAGCTGGACGAATACGAGATCGCCTTGGCAGCAACGGATGTACCTGGAAGTTATGCTGAGGCCATGTCTTCGCCGGCGGCTACGCAGTGGAAAGATGCCGTTCGAAGGGAAATCAGGGCTCACATTCGCAATCACACTTGGGATACGGTCAGGCGTCCTCACGGTGTGAAGGTAATCGGTTGCAAATGGGTGTTTGCTTACAGGTTTGACGAGCACGGAAACATTGCGCGCTACAAAGCTCGGCTCGTCGCTCTCGATTGCCTCCAGACTCGTGGCGTCGACTACTACTTCACCTACTCGCCAGTCGCAAGTACCAACTCCATCCGCGTGTTTCTTTCTGTCTGCTGCAACAAGCGTCTCAAGCTCCGGCAGTTCGATATTGAGACGGCTTTTCTAAATTGAACGCTCGACGAGGATATGTACATGGCGGTGCCTCAAGGTGTACGTGCTGATGGAGGTATGGTGTGCAAGCTGCGACGTAGTCTCTATGGACTGAAACAGGCCACAGATGTGTGGTTCAAGACCATTCGAGCTGCATTCGTGGAAATGGGCTTCGTGCAGTGCCGCGCAGACCCGTGCCTCTTCGTTCGCCTCGGCAAGAATGACCAATCCCCTGTGTACATTGTTCTCTACGTGGATGATCTTCTGGTGGGCTGCGCTACGGACGCTGAGGCCGACGAGATTTGTGCTGCACTAAGTTCGCGATTCACGGTGAAGTCGCTGGGTGATGCCCGTTACGTGCTTGGAATGGCGATCGAGTACGCACGTAACAAGGGGGAGTTGGTGGTGAGGCAGACGCAGTTCATCAAGCGGATGCTCGAGCGCTTTGGTCAAGTTGAAGCCAACTCAGTCCAAAACCCCATGGTGCTCGGTCAAGACTTCGCCCCGAATGACTCCCACGACATGTTCGAGGATGCGCGCAGTTACCGCGAATTAATTGGATCTCTTCTGTACGTCGCAAATGCAACGAGACCTGATATTAGCGCTGTTCTCTCATCGCTGTTGCAATACCTCGACTGCCCGCGCGAGATGCATTGGCGTGCTGCTCTTCGGGTTCTGCACTACCTGAAAGGCACAGTTTCCCGTGGTATTCGGTTTTGCTGTGAGTCAGGCGACCGAACTGGTATCCATGCCTATGCTGATGCTAACTGGAGCGGTGACAAGCAGACACGTCGCTCTACATCGGGTGTTTTACTACTGCTCGGGGATGGACCAGTTGTTTACAAAAGCAAGCGTCAGAGCACAGTCGCCTTGTCGTCTGCAGAGGCAGAGTACATGGCACTCTCGCTTGCAGCTCAAGAGGTGCTCTGGCTGCGGTACTTGCTGGTTGAGATGGGGTTCAAGGCTGAAGGTCCGACCACGCTACAACTGGACAACAAGTCGGCAATTGCAATGGCAACAAACCAAGGGCTACACACCGCGGGCCAAGCACATCGACCTACAAGCGCATTTCGTACGCGACCATATCGAAGCCGGGCGGATCAAGCTGATGCATGTGCCCATGGAGGAGCAGCTGGCTGACTTCCTCACCAAGGCGTTGCCAACACCGCGTCTGATGCAACTGTGCAATGCAAGCGGGGTCGTCGATGTGCAAGTTGAGGGGGAGTGTTGAGCAGCGTGCAAATCGGTGATGCAGCACCATGTCACAGATTGTGTATTACACACAAATGCAACTTGCACAGGATCGAAACTTCGCGAATGACTCATCAGGTTTTCCAGGGATTCTAGATTGCAGAGCTACGTGGCATCGTGGCATTGTTAGCTTAAGCCGATGCCAATCAATCTTACTTTCCATTCTCCGCTGCAATTGAGAAATTCCAAGTTAAAACAATATTGCTTTCATATTTAAATATACATCCGAGTGGCTGCAGACGGTTTAAAATATTTCAGATATTGTCTAGAAGTATTATGCTGACGCGATGAAACGCACCACCACATTTTAGCTTCTCACCCGATTACCTTTTTTGTATAAGCTTGTTTGTGTGAAAGCTCTGCCCTTTCTCTGTTAAGTAAAATCATTAGTAGTTTCTAACACAAATAAACGGTTGCACTACACTTTCTTAAAAGTTCAAAAACGAAAACTGGGAGTAAAGTTGGCTCATAGTTTTTACATGCCTACGAAGCCCGCTGGGTGAGACCCCAACAAACATCCGTTTTACGACAAATTTAGGACAAGTATCGATTTATCTTGATTTGAGTATTGGTCCTGCTAGGACAAAAGTACCGGGAACCGTACTAAGTAAGCTCAAGTGAAATTGATTTGTGTACTTAAAAAATTGTCCTAAAAATCCGAGTGTTAAGGTTAATGAACCTGTTATCCCAAATCTAAATTGCTACATTTCAGACAGAGTTGGTGGCGCTCTCACTCGAATCGTATTCGCAGGTTCTAGATGATTGTATCACATCATAAGTGGGTATCAAGTCTCGTTTTAGGTCACAGATTTTGGAAACCTTTTTGCATCTAATTGGATAAAACTGTACCGGTACCTCAAAAACTGTGGCGTTCCTCCAACAATTATGTTGGAGGTCGAGGTCAGTTTTGGTTATCGGCTGGCAGACAAGTAAGAATTTTGTGGAGCAGCAACTCCGCGCCCAACACGAGCGGCAACCCCACGGGCACTAATTACACGTCGTAGTACGTCCACGAGACGAACGGTAGACAGTATTGGGGAAGCTGGCACTTCCTAAGTTGTTGTTGCCGAATGTATTGCTTAGTAGATAGCAAATAGCAAAGTGAGACTACGAATTCCTCTTCTCGCCACACAAGGCAGGATTCTCTCTAGGACGCCTGGTGCTTATCGCACCAGGGCTTCAGCCATGCAATTGCAACTGCAAACCAGCTGATAATGAGTCTGTTATGACTACCGCCACGTAGGCTGCGTCACACGACACCTGGGTCACTGACCCAAGAGGTAGCACTGCTACCAATACACTAGCTGAGTTTGAGGCTACTGCCAGCACAACTTTGCCAAACACCACATTGTGGTTGCCAACACGGCACTGACTTAGCGCCGATAGACTTGCAGCTAGCTAGACACTAGCGCTTGGAACGCCGTCGACAGCTCGCTGTTCTTGGCAGCATCAACATAGGCCTTGACTAGCACTGGGATGTCCTGCGCCAGCGACTGCAACGGTTCCCACGAGTCCTCGATAGACTCTAGTCCACACCGGCTCACTAGCAGCTCAAAGCGTTCGCTTTCTTTGTTCCAACGGCGGTCGACGAGGTTTTCGCCCTTGAGAACGATTCCTTGGGCCGCAACATGCGCCAAGAGTTCCTCTGTAACCTCCAGGTCACTGTCGGCGTAAAAGTTTAGTCGAGAGGCGTGTACGTCTTGCTCCTTGCCCGTGAGAAGGTGTCGTACACGGAATGAATGCGCATTTGCACTGGTCACCACGTAGGGACCGATCCAGGTAACCAACAATTTGTTGTGGCAGCGCTCATCGACACGTGAGCGGAGTACATAATCACCAACAGAAAAGTTTACTTCCTGGGCACCCCTGGACTTTCTCTTGTTCAGTAGGGTGATCTTCTCACGTTTGCTTCTGACCGCGCGGTGTATGCTATTGTTGCTCCCACCCGAATGCCCTTTGTCTTACACCCAGTCACGGGCGTATAGCGACCACTGCGCGATCGCTATACGCCTACGCCTGGGTAGTCGGGGAGAACCTAGGAGGGCCACAATGTGAGGCAGTACGATTGCACACCAGACAGCTACTGGCCTCTGCGGATTGGGACGGAGGGGAAGACACGTTGTCGGCGACCGGCACCCCTGGGTAGGGTCTGTGGGCTGTGTCTCGCAAGGTAACCCAAACTTCTGACATGCAGTGGGCTCCAGGAGCCGCCCTAACATGCACATAACAGCGTCCTGTCGCCCCTCGGCCAGGGCAGCGGCCTCCCTGTCCTGCCTTGGCCCCCGTGGTCACTAACCACAGCCCCCGCCACCCTATTGGCATCGCCCTCATCTGTACACTGTTCCTGCCACCAAGTCTCACCTGAACTTTTCTCGAACCCGCGCTTCAGCACTGCTTTCGCTCTATTAGTCTTAACTGCTCACATCCGCGAACAATTGCAACTGAGGGTCAAGCGGCCCAGCCGCACGCTCGTTGCCCCCACCTCGTAAGCTATTCACCTCCGAGGGGGTCCGTTCCTCTCCTATCCCCCGCTCCCCTCCGCCGTCGCGGCCTCCCGCCGCACATTGCTCGCCTTGATGTCGCCTCTCCTGTCTGCATACTCCTTGTCCCTCGTTGCTTACGTGTCCCCCTCCATTATCCTGCGCGGCCGTCGTCTGGCCTTGAAGTCTCGCGATACCACCGCTAGTCGGTGTCTCCAGCCACCTGGCTCACATTCGCCACCGATTCGCGGCTGGTGCCCCACGTAGCGTCCCAACTGACGCTTGTCACTCTTTCGTCAAATCGATGACGACTCGGGCTGGCCGCTGCTGCCGGCTGCTGACCACGCGACGGGCCAGACTACTACAATGCCTTCAATACTTGCTCGCAGTTTTGTCTGTGACTGCTCGACCGAAGTGCTTGAGATCGTGACCTCACGTGGGTTTTCACCCGATAGGTATATCACATACGCAGGTGCTGGGCATGACAAACCCGTGAACACTTCTACTGGCGCTCGATTAGCGAGTGAGGCCACCGGCGAGTGGTTCATGTTTGCCTGAACCAAATGTATCAAGTACATCCAGTCTTGGTGTGAGATTCGGTACTCCAGAATCATGGTCCGCAAAACTTGCAAAATGTCTCTGTTGGCACGCTCCACTGAGCCGTTCACCCACGGGCTGTAGGCGACAACGAAATTCTGCTGGCACTTCAGGCGTTTGCATAATTGAGTCATGACTATGTTCTTAAAATGCGAACCGTTGTCACTAAGCCACTGCGATGGAATACCAAAGCGACTGTGTCATCCGAGTAGACCTTCAACCGTGACCTCACTGGTTGGGGTGTCACACGACACTAATTCACAAAAATGACTGAAATTGTCCTTCATGACCAGCATGTATTTGCATGTTCCGAACCCTTCTCCGAGATAGAGGAAGTTGAAATGGAGAGCCTCATTGCGTGTGTCTGCTCGGTATAGTTCGCCCCACGGACGTGGGATAATCCTTCCTCCTTTTGCATGCAGACAGAGTAGGCACGTCCGCAGGAAACTCCGAACAATCTTCACCAAGCCATCGATTGCAAACAAACGCTGAAGGTGGGTCAACATGACAGCTTCACCGCGATGGCCTTGCGCACCACATTGGACGATAATTAACAGGCGCTGCATCAGTTCATGTGCTTCCGCAGGAATCCAAATAGTACCTCCACACCACTGCACGTCGCTGTCATCTCTATTACAACCAGCCGGAGCAGCAGTGGCAAGCTGCTTGCGTCGCAGCAATCTCTGCCAGCGTTGGCCAAGTGAAACCGGCTTGGTCTAATGGACGCAGCATTGGCTGCCGCGATGTACGAGACTGGCGTGTAGTAACCCACTTGAACGCCGCAGTAGCAGCAGGAGTGCAACCACCCCATCGGCTAATCAAGTCTGCCTGCAAGTTGTTTGCTCCTTCGATGTGCACAATTGTGTAGCTAAACTCCATGAGCTTAACGGACCAAAGAAGCAATTCCCTCGGACGTGCTTTTTAATTTCTTGACCGGGGGCAAACACGTGTATGAGGTTTCGATGGTCGCAGAAAATCTTGAAGCCCCCAGGCCGGAGAAAAAGGAAGTCCAGGTCTTCACACGAGAGAAATATGGGATAGGCCTCTTTCTCGATTACGCTCCAGTGTCTTTGAGCTCCCTGAAATGTTCCTCCCTTGCAGATGAGCAGCTCATGTGCTTGCTCGGTGATCGACACTCCGTGGTTCCACACAGTCACTTAGGTGACAATAGAAGCCCACCCGTCATCACTTGCATCGGTGAACAAACAGAGAGTAGCTCCATCACGCGGGTATGCTAGCTGTGCTGCTTGCTCCAGCAGCGTTTTCACCCCTTTGAAACTTCTGATCTCATCATCAGTCAAACTTACTGCGATTCCAGATGCAACTCGCTTTGTTTTTTCTTTTTCCAGTCAAGGCCACGTCCAAGCACTGCTGCAAAGGTTTTACGACACGAGCGTAGTCGATAAGCGAGTCGCGCATCCAGTTCGTCGCACAGATGAATTGCTGGAGTTGTCCCGCCGTCTGAGGTAATGCAGCGAGCCCTTCGATCCGCTTGGGGTCATGGCGAATTCCATGTTGGTCGATGACTTTGCCACACCAAGTCACTGATTGTTGATAGAGCGAGGACTTTTTCAAACTCAGCTTCAAACCGAACTGGTGTATTAAGTCGAGCAACTTCTCCAGTACCACGAGGTATTCCGTGATTGTATCCGCAAAAAGTAACAAGTCATCGATCCAGATGAGCAGGAATTTGTTCAGCAGCTCCGCAAAACAATTTTCCATTGAAGCCTGGAAATGAAGAGCAGAATCACAACTGCCTTGCATTACACGGTTCGGTGTAAACACACCTTCGTCTGTGATGTACGAGAGCATTTCACGACTCTCCACGTCCACAGCTAACTGCCAAAACTCCGGATGAAATCAAACAAACCATAGTGCTTTTTACCACGCGCTCGCTCCAACTTTGTCTTCAAGTTCGGCATGAGGCCGGCAATAGCCTCCGCGATCGAGTTTAGTGGCTTGTAATCAACAGCTTGACGGAACTCGTCCGACTTCGGCTTTCGAAGAGGTAGCGCGGCACACGCCCACCGGCTGCTCGGGTTTTTGTAAACCCAGCCAAGCTCCACAAGTGTCTTGTTAAATTCCCGAAGGAACTCACTCTGGAGAGGAGCATACTGGCGCGCCTTGCATCGAAACGGTTTTGCGTTTTCCTTTAACCGCAGCTTGTATGGCAGAATCTTAGCAGGGGGGTCATCACGCAGAAGAAGACGCCAAATATTATGCTTCGACGCAATCCGGCGCAATTCATCCACCAACTCTGTTGGAAACCCATTCTCTTGAGCAGCTTCAATCAGAAGTTCAATTCCAGCTCGGATCTCTTCCTCATCGAGACCAGAGTGAGCATCGTCTTCTGTTTCAAAAGGATCATCGTCCAGCTCAGAATATCCGCCAGCAAGTTGCTCTAATTGGCGACTGACTTCAATGCCTAAGGACAGCAAGACATCATTTCCAACGATAAACTCATCTTCTTCCTCCTCAATAACGAGGCAAGTCACTGACTCGGCAGGTTTGACGGGGCCCGCAGCGGTATGAAGCCGCACCTGCAGTCGAACGGACTCGCGAGCCTCCACTTCATGACTCCCCAACTGCTTTGCCCAGAACAGGTTTCTCCAATGACGTAGCAACCACATTACTTCCAAGCTGAACGAGCTTGTCGAAGTTCTTGCGGCTTATGCGACACCAATCGGAGCCAGTGTCCGCGCAGTAGCGCAGCTCAAGGGAGTCGTTGAGCATGATTGTGTGCACTCCACCCAAACGCTCCTTGATCCGTTTCATTCGTTCTCGGTCGGTGCGCTTGGTATGCAACTTCTTCGGTTGTTCCCTATTTTTCCTCGGATGTTGCATCGGACACTTAGCCACATAGTGCGTGCCACCACACTTCAAGCATCCATCGTTGGGAGCGGCAGGACGAATTCTCTCCGCAGCTTGTTGTACAACTCGGTCGGTTTCATCGCTGCGGTCCAGTTTTTTTCTCAGATCGACCATACTGGCCACGACCAGCGTGGTCAACTGGGCTTTTGCGGTTCTGCAGCTTTGCAGGTTTGTCGGGCTTATCGAACTGCTCATCATAGCGAGAACGTTTACGCCGTCTGAAATCACGGTCCTGTTTCAAAGCTTTGTCCAGTACCAAGTTGTGCAACTTGCACTCATCACTGCGGGCATCTGGAACCAAACGGATCGCATTCTTCACTTCCGACTTCAATTCTCCAGGAGACAGCGATTCGATCAGCAGTTTGCACTTCTCCTTAGCGCCGTACTCACCATCAAAGCAAGCTACCAGACCATGCTCTTCGATGAGTTGATTGCACATCATGAAATACTAAAGCACTCGCTCGCTGACATCAGTCTCAGTCATGTCGAAGCGAAGCTCTCGACCAAATAGTCGATCGACATCAGGGAGTGTGTCGTTTTTGACACGCTGGACGATGGATTCAGTCTAACGCAAAATGCGTTCGTCCGTCACGTCGTCAATCGAAAGCCCACCCCAGCGATATAAACAGAGCGCCTTGAGCAGGTTTTCGTCCATAGTACTCTTGATAGTCTCAACGAGACGCTGGTACAAATCCTGGTCATCCTTGCTGCGTGCACGGACGCTCTCTTCATACTCCACACGGGCCTTTCTCCACGCAATCAGGGCTGCATGGAATGTCGATGATATCCGAGGTGCCACCACCGTAATGAGCAACATAACACCCATAGCCTTATTCTCCACTACAGATTGGTCACCCTCCCTGGTTTTTGCTTGGTCTCGGTTCTTCTTCATCGTGTGAACGTTGGTTCACTAAAGTCGACTTTGTAGTACGTCCACGAGACGAACGGTATACAGTATTGGGGAAGCTGGCACTTCCTAAGTTGTTGTTGCCGAATGTATTGCTTAGTAGATAGCAAATAGCAAAGTGAGACTACGAATTCCTCTTCTCGCCACACAAGGCAGGATTCTCTCTAGGACGCCCTGGTGTTTATCGCACCAGGGCTTCAACCATGCAATTGCAACTGCAACTGCAAGCCAGCTGATAATGACTGCAACCGCATTCACTATCAAAGTACAATGAGGGCAAGGCTTTCAACCTGAGCCCCACGCTACACACGTCTAGCACAAGCAGCAGCCCCACTGACAGCATGGCTCATGACACCTACAAAGTCAAGAACTGTGCTTTCCAGATTAATATGATTGGTAGTTATTCTAAGGCTAAAAGCCAAGTGTGTGAAAATCACCAAGAAAAAAACACCGAGTTTTCTGTGGATGTTGTCGCGGCTACCGCGAATCGCTGAGTTCACCCAGGCGAGTCACGAGAGTTTTCTTTAGTAATCTAACATGTAGTTCTTTTCATCCTCCCGATTTCTTTGCATTTATGACGAGAATTTGTGTAATACTTTCGTAGGAGACTCCTACTAGGAGTTTGATGATAGTCTAAAGAAAGTCGATCATTCGTAACGTAATCCAGAGATACTGTGTGATTTTACAAGACTTTTTGAAAAATAACAACAAACGTCGATTCATCTACGTAGGTATATGCATGTAGGTAATGTTTTATTAATACTGCATGTTCTTGGGGGAGGGGGGAGAAAGACAAAATGAAAGATCTGTCGGTCGGTGTCCATGGTTATGGATACGAACTGCTCTAGACTGCAGATAGTTAGATACAATTTGACTCTAGTGTAGAGACTACATGGAGTAAGAACCCACAGTTTTCCGAGATAGTTTTTTGTGAGTGTTTTTGTCCGAAGCCCATTAACCGAAAGACCCGTCCGGGAGCTCGCGATTTCGTGCGGCAACTAAGCGGTTGCGGCAGCTGCAGTGAGTTCATTCGGCACCTGATAATACTGCAATGATAGCGGCAGGTGGTAATGGATTATTCGAAACTAGAGCCTCAAGTGGCCCTGGGAATACAGCAATGACAGCAGCAGTTGGTTATCTGAATCTAGAGCCGCGAGGGTCATAATGTACCTCTGGGAGAACTAATAGTTTTAACCATTATAACATATTATATTGCTCCTTTTGAGGAAAAAACTTTAAAAAGCGTCACAAATCGTGCAAACGTCACGCGAATATTGTTTCAGGTATCAGTCGCGCGAATGTCGTTTTAGTTTCATGTCGCGCGAATGTCGTTCTTTACCGGTTGGGTCAACATCCACTCTCTTTTGCATCGGATCTTAAAGTACATAAGTTATCACGATCTTTTAGTGTGTAGAATCATAATTAGGATAAGTATCAGAAATTACCAATATAGTCAGATATGCGTTTACACAGGATAGTCGACGGTTCACGAACCCACTTAAACTCTGGATATAAATATCCAGAGAACTGGTCTCCGACTGATCTGTATATTGAATTTTTGGAAAAGATCACAGGTCAAAAGTATACTTAGTACGATATAGCAGGTGAAAGTGGAGGCTTAAATGGAATCATACGTTAATTGAGCTGGATGAGTTTTACGCCTCACACATGCACTATTCCGAATATATATATGTTATAGTGAAACGTACATATGTACATTCAAAGATAAGGTGTATTTCCAAGCGCAGCGGCGAAATGATGTTTTCCAATGGGTGCCTTCCAAAACCTAGATAGAACAGTTTAATCGAAAAATTCTGATCCTCCGATTAGGCTCATTACTTGCCGGACCAAAAACAAACAAATCGTAGGAGATATAAAAAACCTAGGCCAAAACCATCATTAAAGCTGATCTGCGTCCGGCTACCTTTGCCACTTGAAGTAAGAGTATATATTGTCTGATTATGCGGATCGCAGGGGGACAATCGTAAGCTGGTTTTGTTTTTACAAAAAAATCTCTATTAGTAAAGATCTCGTTCGGCGGGAAAGGTTGTTTCGACCCTTTCCGAGCAACGGACCTCGTCATTTGCTCCTCTCGCGCTTCTTCTAGCACAATGTCTGGCCCGGATACAAGCTTACTGCTGATGCTCTATGCATCGACCCAGAAGCGCCGTCGCTCGCTTGAGACACTCCGGGACTTGAGGCGGCGGCTGCACGACGAGCGCAGGCGCTGGGAGTGGCAGCGACTCGTACGAATGCGCCATTACATCACCCTGGACTGCCTAAAGGATCCCGAGTCTTCATCCTGGATGGACCCGTGGCTCAAGGGAACCGATAAGAATATGATAACGGTCACTAGCCTGTCTCAGTATGGTCAACATGTAAATTTGAATGTGTAGTTGGCGTCTAACTACGGTTTGTCAATCTCGGTTTGCGCCTCAGTACGAGATCCCAATTTTCTGCTCGAAAAGGGGCCGACCCCGGAAGCTCCAGCGCCACCATCAGGTGTTGGGCTTGCTTCTAGCTTTCTATGTAGGCTGTGAGCATCGCGGGCGCCTGTATCTCATGTTTGGGGTTCCCCCCAACGAGGCTTACGCCCGTGCTAAATGCAGCTGCATACGCTCTTACGGCGGCGCTGCGAGGGTTTGCGCCCGCTAGGATTGTATGGCCTACGTTCACCAGGCAGAAAGCTCTTGCCCGACTAATGGCAGCAAAGCAGCCCATGCTTCAGTTTACGTAGGGGTTCTTGGATGGGAAAACTACAAGGTACTTACATTAAGAAACGATTTTATTTATTGGTGAACTTACCATTCCTGTATCCTACTTTTGCTTCACAGGTGCAGCAGCCTCCAGATCCAGACATCCAGAATGCCCATTATAATGGCTGGCTACATGGTGTCTTCGTCACCGGCACGCTATGTTTTTCGGCGAACGGGCTCATCGTTTGGGCGAAACATAACTGTCCAGGATCCTGGAATGATGGTGATACGAGTCTAGAGTTCCGGCGTAAGCTAGCCTCGGCGGAGCTAAATCCAGACCCTAGATTTGGTGTTGTTGCGGACAGTGCTTTCCCCTGCAATGGGGACATGATCGGCAGAATCATGACACCCCTGAAGGATGGAGATGCGAGTAGACTGGTGCCGTCAGTTCGGGCGGCGGTGAAGGCGTTATCCGGGGCAATAACTTCGATTAGACAAAGTGCGGAGTGGGGTATGGGCTCTGTCGAAAAGGTCTATCATCGGTTGCTGAAGCCGTTGCAGTACGACCGCAGCAAACGGCAGCAGCGCTTGAAGAACATTTCCGGCTTGCTAACTACAGAGTGAGAACAGTCGGTATTAGTGAAATACGAACCATCTTCTTTCATGGCGAGGACGACAGGAGATACACAAGCGTGAGTTGAAATTGTTTACACAGATAATGCAAATTGATGTACTACTTTCTTCCTTCCAACACACGCATCTTATCATGTACTACTTGCTCTTGTAAATCGTAGAAATCAGTAGCATCATTTGCTCGTGGCGTTGCCGAGCTTCGGCACGGTCTTGCTCGAGACGAGCTTGAAACTGTCGGCGGCGCTCGGCCTCTTCTTCTCGACGGTCGGCTTGAGCTGCTTCCTCCTTCTTTTCTGCAGCTTGGACGTGTCTTTTGGTGTCCTCCTGGTCTTGCTGACGTCTGGCTTCGACAAGCGCAGCTTCATCGCGGCGAACCTTCTCTCGCTCCTCTCGCTCTCGCTTTTCCTCTGCGCGTCGCTCATCGCGTTCTTCTCATCGCCGCGTCGCCTCTGCTTCTGCTCTGCGATCGGCGTCTTCGCGAAAGATGAGCAGTAGCTCCTTCATATCCGACCCCGTTGATGCATGAAAAGCCTCTGCTTTTTTTAGTTCTTTGTCAATAGAATCCATTCGTTGCTTGGCCTGGTTTCTCTTCGACGCAGCGTACGTTGTCGTCACCGAACTCTCGGATGCGGGGCTTTTGGCGTTTGCTCGTGGATCGCGCCCACCCATTGCTTCGAAGTTGTCCCGGAGTACCCGTAGATCCCGCCCTCCCAGGCGATCACTGCTAGTGTATAGTCGTTTGGGTTTTCCGACTCTACTGCATCGGAAGCTGCGCGCTCGGGGTTCCTCACCAGGGCGGGCCCGTCGGGCGAAGCAACCGAAGCCATAGGTTGACTGTCGCGTCTGGGGCGGCCGACTCCTCTCGGTGTCACTGGCGTTCCCTTTGGCGATGCCCTGGACTTTGCTCGAGTGTCATGGGCCGTTGCAGGGGTCGCAATACGTTCGCGTCGCTCTAGATCTCGCTTGGTCTCCTTGCGTGTCACTCTCCTCTCCATCGCCACGAACGGCGTCGATGAGCTCTAAGTCAGCGGCGAACTTGATGGGAACGAGGCCTTGATGGGTCATCACGGCCCCTGCCGACACAGACTCGCCGCCGTGAAGCTCGGAAACTGGAGGGAGAGGGAGGCCACCAAGTTGACTGGCGTCAACCGCCTCGGACGTATCCACCTCTGAGCCTTTTCCGCCCTCGATCGAGTTGCCAGAGGAGACCGAGGCGTCATCCTCCTCCTCCGCACCCCGCTGTTTATTGTTCTGCTCACGGTTGATGTCGCCACCGCCCTTGGTCGAGACTGAGTTCGCCCTCGATCTCCCATTGAAGGTCCTGTTCACCTCGTCCGCGAAGAGGGTGGCGTTGACCTCGTCCATGAGAGCCGCATCGTCGTCACCTTTATCGTGGCCATCGTGAGAGGTATGCACCCCTCCTTTCTTCTCTATCCCGCACTGAGTTTCATGGACCAAGAGGATAGCTTGCTGCCTGAGCGAGAGGCGGTCTCCTTGATTGCCCGTGGGTTTGGGTTTTCCGTAGAGCTTGCGAAACTTCCTTCGCAGTGAGTCAAAGTCGCGCTCACGCCAATTTGGTTCCTTGGAGCCATTGTATTCGGCTGCCAGCGCAATCCACATATTCCTACCAGTTGGTAGGAGTTTGGTGGCTAAACCGCAGAGAATAAGCTCCTCCTTAGCACTGTAGTTCTGGTATCCTTGCTGTCGTCCTCGCTGTAGGTAGATACGCAAGATACGATGCAGGTTAGCCCCGAAAAGGAAAACATCGACTGGAGACAACGAGCTATACGAGACGCACCGCCATATTCTCCGACGTTGCTTGCGTCGAAGCTGTCGAGGGGGGGTGAACCCATCGCCTCCTGGTTCATATGTGTGATGTTCAGTATACAGAACAGGAAGCTTCGAATTTCAAAAGATTTCATTACACAACATGTACACAACTTTCATACACCTCCGAGCGGTGGATTCACGCAGACTCCGAGTCCTGGTGCAATTGCTACAGGTGACGATGTTGGCAACCCGACCACCCGCAGCGACAGACAAACCAAAATTTGTTGCCGTAGGACACCGTCACCTCTTCGCCCGGGTAAACGTCACGAATAGTGACGGCGACCACCGTCAGCCTTTGACCCGCCTGGACTTCGTGGAACCGGGCGCTCGGATTGCAGGCATGGTTCATGAAGCGGAGATTGCCGCCTGCTTCCAAGGCGTCGATGCCTACGAACTTGATTCCCGTACTACGAGCGCGAAGATGCATTCTGTAGCCGTCGTTGGTAGGGCCGGTCTTGCACGGCGGCCCGAACAAGTCCATGTTGACCAAATACTGCCCGATGACTTCGCCAGCTGGAATAGCAGCCTGCGCCACCAAATCGCGCATTCCAGTGCGCAGGTTGCGACCGATAGCGATCGCACGGCTTTCGTAAAGTCCATTACCACCCCGGCAGCGAAGGTGCAATTATTCTCCGTGCAGAATCTGCTGCATCGAGCGTTGAGGCAGGTGCTTGCTTCGCACCGTTCTTCGCACCCACAGCCAAGCCATCCCCCCCCACGCAGACGGCTGGAAACTTCCAGCGGCGCTGATTCAGCTGTGCCGAAATGAACTTAACGTCATCCGGCCACGTCTCGAGCTGCCACTCGTCGCGAGGTGGATTCGCTGAGTCGCCTTCGACAACAGTAAACCTGGGGGAGCTCACGAGCAAGGAAGCGACCGATGGGCGTGCAGCTGTTAGCGGGGAGCCGACGAACGGTGCCGTCTCGGAATCGTCACTGTCGGAAGCGATAGCCTCGGTGTACCAACGAGGATCAACCTCTGCTCGTTTTTGCCGACGGGTCCAGAAGGGGCTTTGGGGTGACCGCGGAGCCACAGTGCTCGCTTGGGAACTTGCCGTCGAAGGCGAGCGTGCGCAATCTGGGATTGGAGCTGAACGCGCAGGCGTTCCTGGGAGTGATGGTTCCGTCTCCGTGCTCTGGCTGGAGCGAGGACTGGGGAGGCCTTCAATCGACGAAGCAGGCGGGGAGAGCTGAAACTCTGCAAGCGGCGCCACTTGCATTGTCACCGACGCGTTGCTTCTCCAGGCAGTACAACCCGGTCAGATCGCGTCCTTGGCGACGCCGACAGTAGGTACTCTGAAGCAGCGGGGGCTGCAACACCGGAGTCCGAAGGGGCCGGTTGCGTGGAGTTCTCTCCGAGCGGTTCCTCTTCGGGGGAGGACGTTGCGCGTGGCGACGCTCGAGAAACGCGGGTCGTGACGGTCTTGATGACCGTCAGTACCGCGGTCTTCTTAACCTTCGCGACGTCGCTGGACTCCGTCGGCGGTAGCGTGGGCGCGACAGCAACGATGGCCAAAGGCGCTGGGCTGCATGGTAAAACTGGGGCGGGCTCGCCGCATGACTCTCCGGATGGCGGATCGTAGCGGATCGGATCGGCCACAGCGACACCGGAGCCTTGATCCGCGGTGATCTTGCGGCGCTTGTGTCGGAAGCAATTGGAGTCTTGAGGGCACTGCTTGCTGTGTGGCGGCGCTTGCTCGGTGGAGACGAATGCATGGTTGCCTAGGGAGGGAATAATCGATAGTTTAGATGAATGAACAACGAACAACTACATTGCACGTACACGTTCGTAGCAGGCAGGCGAGGACTTCGGCACGAGGAGTCCAGATTCGAAATGAGGCGCGCGCACAGCGTGCGCGCGCGCTTTCCTGCCTTAAAGCCCTCCAAGATCGCGCGCGCAACTTCAATTCAAACGAAATCTCTACATGAGGGGACTGTTTGAATCCATACATTCCTTAATATTTTTTTAAATCTAGCTGCCAAATAAGAGGTATTAGAAGGGTAACCAAACCCATTTTCGAATTGTTTGAACGGAGGCTTTTTTTATCCTTCAAACAATTCCGTTTAGTCGCTCCGTTTAATGACCGGTTTAATTCCCCTACCCCTAATGACCAAACCGTTTTGTGTAGGTTTTGAAAGGCGCCCAATGGAAGGATAAAGACACGTTCCAGAAGTACCAGAGCCGGTCAGCCCAAGTAGATGTGGCGATTCAAGCCGACGGTTTTCATGGATCGGGCAACCAACACATGTTTTACCCCCAGCCGAATGTGGCAGTAATCTAGTTAGAAATGCGGATTGTTCAGGACCCACCAGGCGCGTTCTTATTTAGAACCTGCAGGCAGACCAACAAGCCTGCCCTATCCCTAGTTTTGTCAGCCTGGAGCAAAGAGCCCCACCGGGACTTGGGCGACATCTAAGGCCTCCCAACAGCAGTAAACCTACATCACTCACTTCGTAAAGATGGTAGCACCTTTTGTTGGACCGGGGCAGGACCCGACGCTTCTCGCGTTCCTAGCTGTTGCAGTGGATGACAACGACGACAACCGGCAGGGACAGTTCGTGCGTACTTGCTTAATGTGGGCGGTAGAGCGAGAGAGACTGCTTTGCGAGGTACCGTTTGCGCGTTGCTTTCGGATTAGCCCCTCAGCTTTCGATCGACTGTGTGCGATGGTCTCGTCAGAGCTGTGCCTTCAACCTCGCACGTTGAAGTTTAGAGGAACTATAACTGTCGTTAACCGTGTGCAAATGCTTCTACGCTTTCTAGCAGGAGGTGCAGTCATTGATATTCGCTGAATCGGCGGTGTCAGTTTGGCTTTATTCTATCGTGTTTTGTACACGACAGCAACAGCTATCGTGCAGATACCTGAGCTTCTGATTCGATTTCCCATGTCCACTGCTCACGAAGCAGTCGCACTCGGGTTTAACTCGGTGAGCACGGGGGGGGGTTATCAGTGGGTGTGTCGGCGCAATGGATGGATGGCTGTGCAATATTGCGACGCCGCCAGCCCCGAATACTGATTCTGCCCGTTGTGATGGCGAGGCTGACGCTGGTGCTCGTGCGTACTACAGCGGACACTACGGTACGATGAGCATAAACATGCAGGCCGTGTGTGATCACCACAGTCGCTTCACGTACATCAATGCAAGCCACCCCGGTGGGTCGGCTGCCCTGGACGCGTTCCCGTCGGATGGCGACGAGCAAGTGCTGCGCCTTCGTCTCTCAAGCTATGTGTCGAAATACGTGCACACGCCTCCGTATCCAGCCCCAAGGAAAAGCCCGGTCGTCACTGAACAACAAGGTCGGGTTTGTGTCTCTACTATGCGAATACTGGTAGGCTCGCAAGCGTGGCGTTGCCATTGCCGACGGCCCGATAAAGCCAAATGTTGGTCCGCAAACGGCACGTCGGGCCAAGCATTGTGTATTTCTCTTGGCGAACGTGGTCTTCAGTGAGAGATTCGCAGCGAGGCTGCACGAGATGGATGCCAACCCTTCCCGCCATGCACTCGCCATCGGTGCGGTCAACGCGTACAATCGCTGCTGGCAGGATATCGAAATGTCCTTCGCTTCGTCGAACGTGGAGTACGACTTGCTCGTGCTGGACCGACCGCAGTATGAAGGCATTACCCCACCACATAATGTTGAAAAGCCGCGCGAGCTATGGCGTACGAGTACTGGGAATTATACGACAGCGGTAACGAAGTCACGCCAGTCAGGAACTCACACAAGTGATTTTTTCGACTTTTCCGGAGGAAAATGTGATGCATTGTACTTGCACGTCTGGCTCGGGCTCCGATCAGCAATGCTTGCGACGGTGCAACGGAAGTTGCCAAAGCGCGCGAGAGTCGACACCTTGACGCATGACGAAGCTGTTTCCTCCCCCACCACGCCGGACCGTGACATGTCCACACCTGCAAGAAGCGCATCAAGTTTGTGACCGTATCGCTGCTGTTCTAGAAGCACAGCAAATGCCAGATAAGGACTCCATCGTGTCGTCTTCGCTGGAAAAAGCCCGTGTCGTCAAGGAATGGGCTTCGGTGAGTGAGATTTTAGCACAGGTAGGTGATACGTCGGATAGTATTCTGGCAATTCGTGCCGCCGTAGACAGTGTTGTACAAGCGGCAGCCACTGAGCTACACAACCGAGTGCACCAGGGTGGCGAAGATCTAGTGCAAGGTGCCAAACATCTACTGCAAGGAGACGACCAGCACGGTAACGATTGACAGCTCGGAGACCACCACCACGGTAATGCGTCCGTGCAGAAGTCGGCAGCATCGGCTAGCATGACATCAACGCACAACGCCTTGACTACTACTGCGCGAAGAGTGTGGCATGCATAGTAACGTTTGTAAACGCAATAACGAGCATGATGAATACAAGTACATATTGAAACCACATCACATTCGATTCATTGGCATCTGCGGCCGCAGTTGAGTGCTGGCGCGCAATTTATCGATGATACCTTCGCGAACAAAACTTGTTGTTGTGTCAGCGTCAGCCAGATCGCTAGCATCGTAAGCAAGAATGTCCGTGAGCGAATGTGCTCCCATCTGCGCTGCCACAGACCGAAGATCTTTGCCGATTGCGCTGGACGTCGAGCGCAGCCGTTCGTTCACAACAAAATTGTGAAGGGCGGCGGCGCAGTGTATTAGAAGCGTCGCATTTTCTAGCTTCCAGGAAAGAGGCATCTTGAATAGTCACCACTTGTTCACAAGAAGTCCGGAGGCCATCTCAATTCGAATGCGACCTTGAGATACGTGGAAGTTGAAAGTCACGGTAAATATCACCAGCTAGTTGGGGTCTTGTATACGACGTCAGTACGTGGTTGGTAGCCATGTACGCATTGTCGGCAACAACGTACAACCCGTGCTCGAGACCTTCAACGTCGTGGGGTAGACTAGATTCGCGGTACGCTTTGACATCGTTAATAATGTCGTCGTCGGTCATGATGAGACGGTAACAATGAGAATGATGCTGCTGTTAGTCAGCATGCTCTTCCTTCCAACGCGCGCAGTGCTGGGCTAGATTGTTGGCTAGCAGACCTCATGCAGAGCGATGGCAAACAGCTGGCTCGGATTATTGGCGGGCAGCGAGCGAGCTCACCGCGTTGCGCTCCAATAGTCCACTGGGGAGCAGCATACTCTAGCCCCTGGCGCGGTTCTACTGGGACAGTATGGCGCGATTACCAGTATCGTCAATGTCGAGATAGCCAAGAGTAGTTTATCCCTCACAGGCCTTGCAGCCTGTCCTATGCTGCGACACACACCTGCAGGCCACGACTCTCGCGCTCCGTAATTATTACCAATGAAATGCTGTACAGGCTTGTCCGCCTGCCTGCAAGCTCTAAATAAGAACGCACCTCAAGATATATTGTGAGTTCTAGTCGAAGTTTCCGAACGCAATTGGTTGAATCGACCGAGCCCAAACGCCGGCCAATCGCCCGAGCGTATACAATTCGTATAGTTGACAGATTAAGTACGAATGTAGCCATGACATGCGGCTCCTCAGCCTCCTCTGGCGATTCCAAATCTGACTTAGGAATGGTATTGGAGCGATTTTGGTGGAGTCTTGAAACCGATCCGATTCAGCACATTTGGACGGAATTCACAATAACGCCACCGGCCACAAGCGCGCGCCCAGCGGCCAAGACGAATCACGGCTTCACGCCGCGCTAGCCTTTCGACACCCGCCACAACCACTCTCTAAGGGACAGCCTCACCTCGAATCACTCCGTGAACGTCGATGGGGCTCGCCTTCGATAACCTGAACGAACTGCTTTACCCCCCCAACGTGCTTTAGTATGCTCAGAGAAAAGATACGTTAGATCAAAAGCAATTTTTTGTTTTTTCATTTTTCATTTCAAGGCTGAGAAGGCAAAGGTGAATTTGGCTCAATCCTAACATTAGTTTACATACAAATCCCAAATATAATTGATCACGTGTGAAATCCTAGTATGTTAGCTCCTCGTATGCACCGCCAATTTCGCTTCCCTCACGGCGGGCAAGGCGTCGGTAAATAGATAGAATGCCCTTTAAGGCAACTACACCGGCCCACGCGCCGACCATTGCAGACCTTCACTTCGCTTCGGATGCAAATAGTCTCTCTGAGGCCTCTTTGGGTGTGACTGTTCGGCGTGACCTAACGCTCGGATTGTCCTAAATTCACCTCTTCGACTGAGAATGTATCGAGTGCATTTAACCTGGTGTAAGCAACGACCAGCAATACGCCGTCGATGCCAAGCTAGTAGATCTTGACGCCCGCCGAATGGTTGAAACGACCCACTTGACTTCTGTCGATAGAACCCGCAGACAGCAACACGACCTAGCTGCCCCGGCAGGCAGCAGCTTCTAATCCTCCGAAGCCTATAGCTTTTCCACTGCAATCACATGGTCGGTTTGCGTTCCCCAATACCGATGTGCTGCAGATCATCGACAAACACTCTACAAGCGCTGAATGTGACGACACAGCAGCCGCATACAAAGCCGCTTAGCCCACAGTGTCATCTGTGAGCTTTTGAATGGATTTGGCCATGACCCAAGAGTCCAGGCATCCGATGAGCAGGACCCCTCCCACCCCTCAATACGTAGTCGCAGGCAGCCGCGCAGACATATCAGCTTGGTACTCAGTGTCGCATGGGAGCTGTCAAACGCGCATCGCTCTGGTCTGTGTGGCAAGACCTCCGGCAGTCAGGTCTCCCCACCCCGCATTACGCTCTAGCGCAGATTTTAGCCTGGGCCACGTTCGTCATTCGAGGGTATGCTAGCAGAGGCCTAATAAACGTGATGTGTATGCGTAGTATATTGGTTTGTGGCCTGTTGGCCCGCCGAATTCGCAGTTCCGTAGTTTTTACAAACAAATTATGCTTCATAATATATACCCCTATAATCGTGTAATTATCGCGTGAATGTTTCCTATCTTCACGTGCCATTTCAAATGAGAAATATCAAGACATGATGCAAATTGACTCCCAATTGCTACATTCGTGGGCAAAGGAGCGGATTTTTTACGCGAACATTATGCGCTGCATTCGACACTACATTGATGAGAAGCTTGCTAAGTGATAGCATTTTTTTATTTTATATTGAAGGCATTCCTTGCCACTGATGCTCTGTGTTGCCCGGGAAGCTCTGGGTACACGTTAATGTGTATTTAAGTACTCGATGTACACATCGATTTATCGACGGATCTTACGAAATGTTTTGAAAATTCGATGAAGGCCGAATATATATTTCTCTCGAGGACGTGTCTCAAGGCCGCAGAGTGCTTAGATTGTTTCAGATAAATTTATCACACGATTATTTTCCTTCTACTAACTCGTCCAGTTACAGTCAGCTGACATGTCACAAACAGTTAGTTTCTAAAAAAAATCGATGGCACCAAAACGCACCACGCTTCATTGGTCGTCCGAACGGCCTTTGTCACTTTCCGCTGACGCAGGAAGGATGAATATCGAAGTCTTCCACGACCGCTCGCACGCCCCACGGCAAAAGCGTTCGGATAGAATTGGCGAATCTGATATTACTATCACCTACTTTGATAACCGTGGGCTGCCAAGCCAACATGCAATCTAGATATACTGTAAGCCACTGCTTATTATCCATTTCAATCTGAGCTAGCACTTAATTTAAACATTCGTATGATAGATAGCCTAAGTTCTTACCACCTTATTGAGATGCTGCTCATCTGTTTGCTATTGCTGTCGCTTGTTGCAGAACCATATATTGTGTTTTACACATCATATATTGTTGTATATCAACTACACTGTCACGCAACTTACGCAACATAGCATCAACTACACTGTCACGCAACTTACGAAGCATAGCACCATTATGTTGCCGGATGACAAACAGCGATGGAGCCGCAAACGATCTTTCTTACGAACTGCGAATTTCGTTACTCGGCGTCGTGGCAGCCCAGTATAAAACCCCGCAGAGTCGGGTAGCTGCCACGACAGTCGGAGCCACCTATAGTTGAGGCCAACTATATTGTACGAGCAAGACACGAGATGAGTGGATACGTTGCTGGATCCGATAAGTATAATATACTCATCGGGACATGAAGGCAAATAGCATATTATGCTATTTGCCTTCAGTTTGTTTTCGGGTTTGTGATTAGACACGAGTCGATTGATAGATACCAACTGAAAAGAACAAATCTGTTTGTATCGCACCCAAGATTTACCGCAATTATACCTATAAATAATCATCACTACCAGCCCAATCCTCCAGTTAAAAACGGGCTAAGCTGAAACATTTACACACCACGTGTCTTGATTCGTAAGATGCGCTCCGACACCATTGTGCACTTAGGGGCAATTCGGGCAACTTTATGGGCACGAAAAAAGGACGCCGAATGCTCGACAAGAGTTCTAGAGCGTTGCTGAGCAGACACTTCAGGTATCGATTTTAACAACTAAGTGACAGACGGATCCGACATTCTCATTGCCGTATTTTAGCAGAGCTCAAAGCACTAACACGTAATGTAGTGATGTGTAAACCTCAAGACCGGGAATGAGTAGCACATAAGCAACCAATCTCGCTGGTGACATCAATAAGCTGAGCGACTTGCATTAGCGCATTCCCTGACTTCATGTGCCCGCTGCACATTTGCATTGACTCGACTCTTCATTCACGGCGCTCTATTGTGTGAGCTCGGTAGAATTTTTACATGGTCGTATTTGTCGCAATCTTCGAACTCACTGGTGAGCTAGAAGATGGATGTGATAGCATTTAGGCAGAGGAAGTCCTAAAGATGTCGATCCAGATGTTTGAGATCTGTACTTGTAAGTCTCAGTAGTAATTGAGTTGATGTGGTGCCCGAGATCCCCTCTCGAGGTCACCAATGTGGTTGATCCACGTCTGCTTGGCCGGAGCAGAATTCGACTGTATTCTTTTGTTTCCAATTCTAGAATGAACGCAGAGCGCAGCGGCCATTTCTGCAGCTAACCTTCTGCAAACCTTCCTAGCGTAAATATGAATAGATAACCTCAACGGCTACACTGGTAACATGGCGCGTTCTCGGTGGTTTCCGCTGCCAGTCAGCGTCGGTGACAGTCTTATCGACACACTCACGAGTTGCTGCAGCAGCTCGTGACATTCCGTCCCCGAAGAGAAGTCCTCCCTCGCTTTGTCCATATATGGTAGCGGGTGATCAAGCCGCTCACATACTTCAAATTTTCTAGAGGTCCCCAGGTTGTCTTAGAAGAGCAAACCTATTTCACTTGGTGGTAGTCCTTGCCGCGCACTCGCTTGTACCCCACAATATCATTAACCAGCTCGCCCTCAGTACCGTCCGGTATTTGGACCTTGAATGGGCTTTGCTCTCGCGAAGTGCTGCGAATGAATGGTTTGAGGTAGCTCGTGTGGAACACGGGATGGAATTTGACACCTTGTGGCAACGCAAGCTAGTAGTAGTCATGACCGATCCGATCCACGATGGCGTATGGCCCAATCCAACGTGCTCCTAGTTTATGTTTAGTAGTTCCAGCGTGGTAATTTGCCAGGTTCTAGGTAGACAATAATACCTCTTCCCCACCTTAAATGCTTGTACAGGTCGGTTGGCATTGTAGTAGTCACTCATGCGGTCCGAAGCCGGCTGCAACTCTCGCCGTACTGTAGCTAGTCGATCAGCCTGTCGCTCGAGGAACGTCTTCCCCTGCGCTTAGCGTTGTCGCTCAGCCCCAGTTGCACGAGTTGGGCTCAAAAGTGTAACCGGTGTAGACGGCAAATATTCCAGGTCAGCCTCGAAGGGAGCCATTCCAATTGACTGGTGGAATCTAGAATTATATGCAAACTCTGCGAGCGAGATATGGGAGTCCCAGTTAGTCGAAGCTCCATTCGAAAACGCGCACAAATAGTTTTCAATTGTTTGATTTAGGCGCTCAGTTACTCCATTAGCCTGACGGCGAAAAGCGGTTGTCAGCTTATGACGAGTGCCCAACATGCCACACAAAGTCGTCCAAACGGTGGCTGTGAATTTCGGGTCTCGATCGGACAATATTTCCACCAGAATACCGTGCAGTACAAATATGTTGTCTCGATACAGGTCGGCGACGTCGCGGATTGTAGCTGTACCTTTGCACGCCACGAAGTGGGCCTGCTTTGTGAGCTGATCTACTACAACAAGCACTGAGTCAAAGCCTGACTGAGTCCTTGGCAGTTCCACAATAAAGTCCATTGCAACGCAAGTCCATCGCCCTTTAGGAATTGGTTGATTGACTCTGTAGTAACACGGGTGACTTCGTATTCCGTGCTTTAGTTCGCTGGCTGGTTTCACAGGATTTCACATATGCCCTCACGGTTGGAATCATGTGTCTCCAGTAATAGTGTTCCTCCACCACCGGAGTGTTCGCTCAATGCCTGGATGACCGTGGCACTCCACGTCATGAAACTCAAACAGTATTGCGTTCAGCACGTCGTCAACGCTTGGAATGACAAGCCGTGGTGCTTCGTCGTTAGGACCTGCGTAGAGCAACTTACTTCCATCGAGTGAATGACGAGGCAGATTCTTGATTGTAATTGAATCATCCGTTGGGTTACCTCTCAGTGCTTGGATAATTGCTCGTGTCATGGGATCTTCATCGTAACGCGATGTCGCTTACTTCACTACCGACGCAATCCCTGTCTGCAGCCGTGATTTAATAGAAATCCATGCTATTATTTCTTCGAGAGATGCTACATCTTGAAAATCAGCGCGCCGCGAAATGCCATCTGCAACCATGTTTGCCGCGCCGGGTATGTACTTGAACGTGACCGGATATTCACTCAACTCATCGTACCAACGCGCAATTCTGCGCGATACGCTCTTCTGTGTGAACATAGTTTCCAAAGACTTGTGGTCAGTCTCTACTATGAAAGGTTTGTCCAACAAATAAACCCTCCACACCCGAAGGCCGAACAAAATGGCCAACAGCTCTTTCTCACGGATGGAATAATTTTTTTCAGCCCCCTTATACTTTCGCCCTTGAAACGCAATCGAACGCTTACCCATTTTGACGTCATGCTCTTCCAATTCGAAAACACACCACCAATTGCGAAATCACTTGCATCCATGCGCATAAAAAAAGGGTTTGCTGAAATCCGCGATCGCAAGCATTGGTGTGGCTGAAATTTGTTTCTTCAGACTCTTAAAGCGCCCTCAAAGCTCCTTGGTCCACATCAACTTGTCTTTCTTGAGCATGTCCAACAGTGGCCCTGCATCATGCGCGAAGCCCGCGCAAAAGCGCTGAACGTGGGTGGCAGTCCCTAGGAACGACTGCAGCTCACCCTTCGTGCGTGGGCGAGGCCAGTCGAGCAAGACAGCAACTTTCTTGGAGTCTATGTGAACTCCAGAGCATGACCGTCAAGCCACGACCGCAGCTCATGCAGGGGTTACGCGGCCGCCCACTGCTTGTGCCGTTCCACGCCAAGTTCTGGCGACAGAAGACCGGGTTCGATGAGACAGCCACGGTGCTCTACGTGTTGCACGTTGTGGTCGTGTGCATCTACATCATCCATCTCAACACTATGTCGGCGCGTAACTCGTGTTCATGGTGCCCTTCCCCGTATTTCTGATGCTGATTGCAAACAGCACTAAAGCAGCTGCAGCTGAAGGGCTATCTAAGGAGTGGTTAGGGTTCAGTAGCAACAACTTGCGAACGGTCTGAATACATCGAGATCGGAAGTGCCGCAAACGTCTCCTTGAATTGTGTTATGATCTGAATATTATGCAATACAGATCAGCACAAAGATGTGAGAATGAGTATGGGACAATAATAAGTACATCTCATTACGTACCAAAATAACCTGCACTCACGTCTCAGATAGCCCTTCCTGTTGGAAGAACCCTCTGCGTCATATCGTGGTGTTTGACAGCTGACTTCTGAGAACAGACATGCAGGGTGAGCTCCAACGGACCCAAGCGGTGTTGCGACGCATTGCTCTACAGCCGGTTGCCCGCACAGTATTCGACCACGACGCTGCTACTGAAACTGTTCCTGAATATGAAGCTCGTCATGTGTCTGCTGCACTGGCAAAACGTCCACGAGATCTTGTTGTGCTATGGCACGGGTTCGATTTTGGCTTACCGTAAAAATACGGATCGAATAAGACACACGGATCGAATGCGACAGCACGTAAAAAACAGATAGACACTGAGCTCATACCAACATACATTAGAGATGACACCCCTGCTCAGATTAGAATTTACTGGTCCTGTAGGATTGGTGCGTCTTCCTCTAGCTCCGCGGAAACGCGGAAGCAGCCGAATCGATCTCGTGGGCCTACTGGGATGATGCCGCTCTTAACGAACCCCTTGCGTATGCTTTCTGCCGATACGTTTCGCCATGCTTCGGAGACGTAGCGGGAGATTAGACCTCGCTTTTGGTATGGCGTCTCTGGAAACTGATTTTTCACGTGAAAGGCCAAATAACTGTTCCTGCAACAGCAAAGTCAGTACAAAAAGGACCTGTAGGGAAATGTTTTGAAACAACTTACCGAACGTTGTCTTTGAAGGCCTTCATCACCGCGACATCCATCGGCTGGGCAATACCGGTTATTCCTGGTGGAATAAATTCCACCTGCGTACAGTAGTCCTCTTCCAGCATAGTCCTGACGGATGCCATTTTGTGGACTTTTAAACTAACGCCGTGCTCCACACGGGAAGCTCTGGGTTTTATTGCCGAACTAAAAAATACTCGTAGAATTTGGGCAGCTGTAGGACGGTAAGTTTTCTCCACATCTGCTCCTATAACCCACACAAGCAACGTAAAACCCAGTGGTTTTTTTAAATCTACCAGCTGCGTTTTGTTTTACCCAGGACTCTTCGCGCAACATTCAGTGGGTGGTTGGGTTATGATGTTGCTCGTGTCGAGCAGGGTCAACATTCACTAGTTTTTTTCAGTGTGGTCCGGCTATATTATCTTACAGGTTCTTCCGTAACCATTTGTATCAAGGATCAAATACAAGAATTTACAATTCTAGCCTAGACGATGCTATTTCGAAGGGATATACGCCCTCTTCAAAAAAAAATAACAGGAACGGTTCTGAGATAACAGGTGCATAATATTGTGAAGATATTTTCGCAACTGTTCTCGACACAACGTATTTATTCTAAGGATTTAAGTATTGAAAAATAGAGTTTTATTACGTCGAGTTGCGTTCTCGTAAGTACTCTGGATTTAAAATCCAGAGAACTGTCCAGCAGCAACATTTTGCATCCGTCGACGCTAGGCTTCCAAATCTGTCCACAATATAATAATTGTAATATTAATAAGTCTCATAATAAAAACTCGAATAAAAACTGTATACGCACCCGCTGTATCCACTCGAGCATAACTTCTTCGCTGTAGTACGCCTTGCGCTGGACGGTGTGCTCGCAGTCTGGAGCTCCAAAATGGGGACTCCAAGCTGTCTGCGACAGGCGATCCCAGCAAAGACGATGAGAGGAGGCAGTTTGTGTCCCGTAGCAGAAGCAGCTAGAAATACCGACGATTCACCTCGCTGCCTATACACACATATGAGTTAAAATTAATAATTTAAAATCCAAATTGCACAAAACTGTACCTTGAACGACGTCCACGGTCGGCGCACCTACAAAATCGATAGTCGTTTTCCCGTTCACGTCAATGAATATTGCGGTCTGATCCATCTTATAGACCGACTCCTACTTCTCAGGGCCCTAAATAAATAACTAGTGACCCACTCTCTTCAAATGTGTGTTGAATTGAGTGGGGTAAATACACTTGCAACGCGCTAAAATGCAGAAAACTCGATTTAAAATACGCACGTAGTAACAAAAAAAACACTTACACCGTACCTCCATGTCCGATCTCTTCTCGCGCCTTTTGTGCGTGATCCGGCGAATAGTGAGTCGGTTGCGCTTGAGTAGACGACGGAGAAACCGTACGTTTGCCGATCGTGATCTCGACGTGAACAGTGCTGCATCATACCTAGCATGCATAATGAGCAGACACTCCATCGAAACACAAAGGCATCGATTTTTTCTCATGTCTGTAATCCACTGAAGTAGTCTAAATAAACAAATATAGCAGTAAAAACGATAAAATACCTTTCTTCTAGCTCTGGGTTCTTGATGTACTTCTAGGCGCGCTTGCTGCGGTCCAAGAAGTATTTGTTCGGTGCTGCCTTTCTTATGGCCTCCCCCTTGCGCCAGCAGTAAATCGTGGACTGGTGCACACCCGTAGAGGCGGCTGCCGACACAACCGTCCCGGCTGCGATGGCTAACGCCCACAGCTTATGCTTATTCTTCTTTTTGGGTCGCCGGGGCATCTCGCTGGAAGTAATGGAATGACAGACAATAAAAAGTAGGCTAGGAGGGATGTCGGTTTGGCGCGCAAATAAAACGGTGGCGGGAAGCGTGCCATATACTTTTTACCATCGTAAACAATCATGTCTCGTCTCTATTTTTTTTACTATTGCCATACTTTTTACAAGTGTCTTATTCGATCCGTATTTTACGGTAAATGGAGGAAATCCAGCAGCAAACAAGTTTGCCATATCTTGACGAAAAGTGCTCTTAGACATCGCAACTTGCTTGTTCGAGGTAGTGACACTGTCATTGCTAAGATCTATGCTATATACGGACGACACTGTTCATTGACAGCAACCCTAGTTGCACTTCGTCTAGTTAAGAATCGTGAGCATTCATTCCTGCGCGTTTAGATCTTTAACCAATCAAATCATAGTTTTTTGTTTACCCAACCGGAGCCCGGTTGCACTGCGTGTTGCACGTGCGGTCGCAATGCAACTGGTATCGATGAATATCTACAGGCACCCCCGCTAGCTTTTCCGGGGTGGTACTTATGAATACTGTGAAGTTAAAATGTAAGCGAAGGGTTCACTAGATGCGATTGTACTGGATTACTTTCATTTGCCACTGTAATCTAGCAACGTGTTCATGCATGCATATTTCCACTATGGGGGACTTTACCCTTTGAGCTCTAAACTGCCAAAATGTTTGTTTTACCTTGCGAGGACAGCCGGGCCAAATTATTTGTCACAAGACGGGGGGGCATACAGTTCTTCGTATGCGAGTAAGTTTCTGAGCTGGATTATGTTTATGAATGGCCAAATTTAACCCTCCCCTAACCTATCTGAGGATACGAGCATCTTCGGGTGCCGAGGCCCTTACTGTTACTCTCTACCGCGATACCGTCCTTCCTATGAGCCAGCTGTTCTCTACGTCAATAACACCTTAGTGTCGGGGTGCCCTAACCGCATGGGCCATGAGGGACGTGCCTCTTTGGTGGTGTATGCGCCTCCCGCTCTGGGAAACTAATGCCCGCTGTGGGGATCGAACCCTCCGTCCACAGCGTAAGGCCCAGAAGATTTGACCAATCTCCCACGCCACCCTTTGAGTTCATCTAAATCAGTATATTCATATTTAAATCCTGACCACGGCCAGCGCGTCCTGTGCGAAATACATCCAGATATGTGATGCGCGTTATGCTCCACTCTATCACTTCTTAGCGTCACAGTCATAGTAGTAGGCTAGTCGCAGCAGCGGCAGCGATTGAGGTACACACATAAACACGCAAGTGCTGAGGCAGAACGTCACGACAGGCACAGAAGGGTTCGGGCACAGCAGAGGTTCTCAATTTCGCCGCAGGCGTCAAGTTCCCAAGTGTGTTAGAGCGTTATCGGAGCCACCGCTCCCCAGCGTTCGATGTATTGGCACCATACAAAGACACATACAATCTGCACTAAAGCTAACTACATTGTGTCCTTCGTTGTCGCTCTCTGAAATGGGCGAAGAGCAGGTACAGTACACAACAGTGTTGTGACAACCCCAGGTGCATCTTGCAATGCACAGAGCTTGGACGTGGAAGGCAGCCCACACACAGCCTATTACGATCCGCCGTAACAATTCGAGCACTTTGTCGACGATACGAATGCCTCCTCGGGATCGGGTCGTCCTTGCTATATCATGCCGCGCTTGTAACAGTTCACAATCTCCGCTTGTCGTGAGAAATCCTCTCTTGAAACTCTCGTCGCGACTTGCAGTAACGGAATTCCGCCTGAGCAGGCTACAGTAGAATATTTTGCAGCTACCTGCCGCGTCTGCACAGGCAAGAACGCCACTTGCGGGTCGACCCCGCCGAGCTCTGCGAGAAAAAAAAACACTTCGAGCTTCGCCACTCGCACCACCCTGTGGCTTGTGATCGTACTGCACCGCAACCACACTTGATCCACAGCCACTGGCAGGTCAACTCCCATCGAGATCTGCGTCGCAGCCACCACTTTGAGCTTCGCCACTCGCACATCATGTGGCGGGTGAGCGTATTCCACCGCAGCCACATCTTGATCCGCAATCCGGCGAGCACCTTGCTTGCGCATCGAATTCTAGAGGAGCTTGCATGGCGAGACGCGTCTCCACCAGCGTCACCAGCCGTCTCGTGCCCTGACAGCTTCCATTTGACCCTGCTGCTGCTGCTCTTGTCGCCGAGCAAGTTACGTTCGGTGCTCCTTAATTTGTTCTTGGACGCAGCTGCACCAAACCTCGCTTCCTATGAATAAAACCTTGCATATGTGCACCGGCTGCAGCCCCATATTGTCCTCAGAGATGGACGTGTGTAGCTCCGGAAACATTACTTCCGTTCATAGCACCAGCCTGCAGAGCTAGGACTCGGAGCCTCCGTTGCCTGCTGGATAATGTGGGACAGAACCTTGCACACCGGGTCCGTGTCTGGTGTCTGCAATGCGCTCGACATGCGTGTACGTAGCCGATCACCATCAAGAAGCAGATTGCCCATTATTACTGCGTCCGGGGCTGATATAAGGATATAAATTGAGCTGACGCCCGACAAATCCCTTTCTACGCTACAATATCGCTGAAAAATCTAACACCAATGGTTTACAGCAAATCGACAACTTTCGGCTTGGGTGTTTCTTTTACGTGCAGCTGGGCGCGCAGCCAACTCATTTGCACCTTGCCACGGTACGACGCATTGATCTGGATCACTGTAAAGAATATCCTACAAGGCAGCTAATGCTCTGCAGTTTGGAGCGATCACATCTGGACGTTGTGAATGCTAGATGACCAGTACCAGCGCCGTTTGACGCCCCGGCAGATAACACCACAATAAATTTTGACCGACCACGAAAGGTCCAGCAACATCAGTAGCGAGAAATTGAGCACGACGCACAAGCGGCATAACTGTAAGGCTAAACGGGCTTCAGATGCCACTGAAAATCGATACTCTGTCGCTCCGCCAAGCCCTTCGACTCCCTAGCCATCATATTTTTTCTCGAGAGATCTTCCTCGAGTTCACACCGACACAACTAACCAACGCAAACATTAATGATGAAGATCACGCTGAAGATATGTCCAGGGACTAGTTGGAAAAAAAGAGGACGCTTATGAAAAAGCAAAAGCGAAAATACATTCAGCTGATAATTATCGATGTCAGCGCTTCCACCTCAAGTGTCACATTAAAGTTGGAGACGAGCGCCAATACGCCACGCACCGACCACCACCATACCCTTGCTGTTGACGTCCAATCTAATTGTTTAGACTCAACCCGGCGAGTTCGATGAAACCGGCTGGCATGTGCTTTGCCAATCGAGTACCCCTTTGTAAGCCGCACCACGCATAGTTGCTCCCACACCCGCTCAAAAAGCATGCATTACAGTGGTGTAGTTAGGGGGGGTTGTGTGGGACAGTTGGAGTCGCTCACGTTACCGCGCGCGATCACATCACGAACGTAGTAGCATCGCACGTTGATGTGCTTCCAGCGGGTACTTGTCTCTGATTCTCCACTGCCTCGATCGCGGATTGATTGTCGACTGGCAAAATAAACCAACTGGCTGGTGTTTGATGTCCAATCTCAACGAAAAGTTGCTTCACCCATGCAGCATCCTTCACAGCCACAGCCGCCGCCAGATACTCAGCTCTCATCGCAGAGGGCGACGGATGTCTGCTTCTTTGATGCCCACGCGAATACCGTGCGGTGCAGCATCAGCACGCCACCAGACACCAATTTTACATCCGATGTGTCGCCGGCCCAGTCGAAGTCGAAGAAGATGATAACATTCCACTTACAGCGGATGCCTTGGATATTATAAGTGAAGAGTCCAGCTGTTGCTGTGCCGTGGAGGTAACATAGTATGCGCTTCATGCCGCGCTGGTGGCTTTCACAGGGACGAGCGACAAATCGAGCGAGGTAATTCACCGCAGCCGTTATATCCGCCCTCGTGCAGTTTGAGATCCAGAGAAACGCGCAAATAGCTCGCCGCATCAAGTTGGTCTGCTCCATGGGCGTATCGTCGTCGTACACCCTGGATTCCTTCTGTGTACTAGCAGATTTGGATGTAGTCATATCCATGTCGGTCAGCAAATCTTCGATCTTTTCATGCTGACCGGGACGATGCAGCAGAGCTCAGGTATCTATTGATCTGCTACTCCGTATGACGAAACCCATCTCACGTTTCACGACCACTGTACAATCGACGAATCGCGCATTGCACCCAGGAGAAGAACACATTGGTCGGCAGGCTGACCAAGACCACGGAACCCCTCACTTCAGCTGTCGACCCCTGCAACTCGGTGCCATTCTCCGGTCATGTGAGTTTTATCGCCGTTGATGACTATTCCACTCGTACTCGGCAAAATCGCCACCCCCATCGGATCGCACGTTTAGGATCAGCATCGATCACTTTGAAGATAGATTCATTCTTGACCACGAGAGAAGATACAACACCAGTATTTTTATCTAACTCTCTCACCTAGAATATCGTAGTGTCTTCAGTTCTTTTCCGCCAAGAATGCAACCGCCACACGTTTTAATTTAGACATAAAGCAAGCGACCTAGCCGAAGAGGTAGTTGCGTGCTCTTCTTCATTCGAATAACCATGGCTCGAGGCAAACCACTCACACCGCAGGAAAAGTGCATCATTGTCAAGGCCCATGCGTATTTCGCCATGGAAGAAAAAATCAGGACGATCTGGCGATGTAGAAACCCGGGGGCGGGTAGCACTATGTCTCGACGTGGTTGCTGCAACCGTCGGCCGTGTCATGGCGTACTGAAACAAAAATCCCGGGACCAAGTTCGACGAGGTGCAGTTCGTGATCAAGTTGCAGTGCCTGTAGCCTTTTATAACAATTATGCATCAAAACCTTTTTGTTCTTGAATTGGAGCATCATGTGACGAAGCGCAGTGAGCAAAACAACTACTCATGGGCCGCTCGCAAAAAAACGTATGTTTGGCAAATGAACCAATCAGTGTAGCGGATTTGTTGGATTATCCACGGTGCCCATTGCTGCCATTTACAAGCCCCATATTAACTACTTTTGCGCCCAAATCGCTTCGAATCGCACTATTCTAATCCCAGAAACGGTTACAAAACCGGCGTTTTTACCCTATAGTGAGTTGGTCCTGAACAATTATGCGTAGCAGTTCGTCAGAGACCCAAAACGGTTCTGTATCTTCTTTCGCGGCCGTGCGCCGTGGTCTTGTCGCCGTATGGCACTGCAGGCAGGTTGCTGATTGTGCCAAACAACAATTAACGTGAAATCAATCCTGTAATACCTGACCAACCCACTACTACCCTCAAGTCGCAGAGTTTCGCAAATGAGGGATGAATACTGTGGCCGACGTTGCCGCGCTATTATGTGAGCGCCGCGAGCGACTTCACGCGCAACATGATGACCCCCTTAGTTGTGCGACTTAATCCCGGTTCAGCAGCGGCAGTGATTCGTATATCGGTGAAAGCGTTGATCTCCGGATGAAGCTGCGTTCTCGACGTTGATCATGGCCCAGTCGAGCAGCAGTAGTAAGACATTGGCAGTGACTCACAACGACAACATGAGCAGGCCCCCCTGGTGACGACTTAGCAAAGCTTACCCAAGCAATCGAGGGCACTCGACTCTACCAAGATGCTGGTGAGGCCGAGGCATCCTGTTGCAAATCCCAGCGGTGGCTCCGTGATGTAGGGTAAGTCGGGCGTAGTAAGGGGCTGGTTGATGGTCATGTTGCATCACCGCGTTGATATGTTGAAGTAGTGGGACCACATCTTTGTCGACGCACACTGGGGGATGCCTCTTGTGTACCGGTGTTGCAATGATACACGGCAGCCCCAGTTGCATATTATAACTGTCGAATCGGTCACCGCATCTGTGCCCCTCTTGGCCATGGGTCTCTGGAGATGCAGTATGTTGGTCGTTTGTTGCTGTTGCCCCCACAGGGTGTTGGGCCGTACTGGATGCTGGGGGTGTTGATGGCCATGGGCATGGGCGTCGTAGGGACAATGAGGCGTGGGGGCAGCATCTCGTTGGATACCATGCCATCTGCAGGCTTCAACCCGGGAATGCCGACTCGACGCCTAGATGTTCACGTATCTTGACTGTTCACGGGTATCTTGTATAGACTGGGTGCAGTGGCCGACACATGAAGACGTTCGTGGGCAGTCATGACTGCGCACGTCGCATGAAGGTCGGCTGGTTATACAGTGCGCGCCAAATCAATAGTATCCCCAAATTTGAAGTGCGTTTTTGGCAGTTGCTCAGCCTTCAGAACGAGTTGAGCGCTGCTATTTAGATATGTAGTCCCTACTGTGAGTGCTATTAGGGGGTTTGTCGGGATATCGGACTCCTTAACGGGGCTCACATACAAAAAAACCAATTTTGGCTACTGCGACACAAAATAGTACCAGGCGCTTTTTTTGGTCAACCATACGACACTTCTATATTAAAATATTGAAGGTCAGTAGCTAGTAAACGAATGGCACAGAGCGCATTGTAATCAGCGATCGTGTGCGCCCGGGGCCTCCCTCCTTGCTCTCATTATTAAATGGGCCGTGGCAAGGCCCTGAGCAAGGAAGAGCACTGGTGGATCGTCGGACTGGCCGACGCTGGGCTGTTGCTGCACGAGATTGAGCGCCGAACCGGTCGCGCACGGATCAGCTTGAGGAGGGTCGTTGCAGAGGAGAGAGGGCCACAGACCGACACGGACACGGGCAAGGCAGGAAATGCAGGGCGGCAGGCGGATCTCAGCGAGAGGGAAACCAGGCTGCTAGTGAGGGCTGCAGCTACGGGAGCGCACACGGCGACAGAGCTGAAGTCGAAGTACGGCTGCAAGGCCTCTGTCCGCATGGTGCAGAGGATGCTGCACGACGTGTACTTCTTACTGTGGTGAGGTGCGGGCAACTTCCCAGCGTCCAGAATATACCTTGAGCCAAACTTGAATCAGCAAGCCTTGGGCCTAAGCTCAGGGGTCTCAGAGTCTCAGAGTCTCAGAATCTCAGCTGAATTACCTCAGCTGGACCCGACGAAGACTCAGTCGACACCTCCGAGCTCGGACTCTTGGCTTGACGCGGCGTGTGCGCCTCCCTTGCGATCCCCTTGACGGTTCTTGCTGGGGATACGCTTTGGGCCCAGACGTCAGCCAACCACGTCCACTTGTTCCTTGCCCAGTCGTCCTTGGATGTTTTCCAAACGAAGCCGGCTCCCCGCTCAACAGGCCTTCGCTTGCACGTGTCTTGACCCGATTTGCCCCGGGGGGTTTCTTTATGTAGACACGACTCCACACGCACTTGTCTGCTTCTTCCGAGACTGCAGACCCAGTCTCCCTTGCTTCTCCTCTTCCTCCAGGCGGCTCCAGCTGAGAGCCGCGTACACAGGTCTTCACTCGCCCCCCGAGCTAGGGTGGCTCCGAGAAATGGCTCGGGATGAGCCTGTCTTGATCCAGGGTTCTCGCCTCTGCGCCCTGGGACTTCCGCGCACCACGTCTTGACGTAGATGACACGGCCGAGCGGGGAAACACTATCCCAGGCTCAGCGCCACACGAAATCCTTCCAACAACACTGAGAACCACTATCCCAGATGCTGTTCTGCCGAAACCTCAGAGTAGATCACCTTCTACCCGAAAATATGAAATACACGCTGAGTGCAGTCGCCTCGTTCGACCTGTCGACGTGTAATGAAATGAAATAGCCAAATGAGTACCCCTTCACACCGAGGTACACCCACAAGGTCTATATGGGGCTTGAGTTTTGGTTGAGTCTCTCTTTAGACACCTGTTTCCGCAGCAACACACTTAACGCTGTGGCCTTCGGGGCAAATTCGATTCTGATTAATACTTTACACATGCAAACAAAGACCTATCAAGGGGGGCGCTCGGCTTCCTTCGGAACGCACCCAAACAAAGACAGAAAGATATTATGGCGAGCGGCCCGCAGTCCCTTTGGCGCGCGGCTCTTCAGCGTTGTCCTAGCTTTCAGGAACCTGCGGTGCTCAGCGTCTCCACTTGGATCGGAGCTCAGCGATTGGCTGAGCCTTGTTAAAGTCACTCGTGGCGTCAGCAATCTCGTGATCACATGTCAGCAAGCTTCTGATCACATGTCGGCAGACCCGTGATTATCCCTCCTTCCACGTTTCTGATTGGTCGAAGAGTGCGCGTCACGGGGATGAGACAGTGCGTCATATGGGTTCGATCATGAGTTGAGCCTGATTTGGGGTCAGTAATCATCTGATGACCGCCTCTTCGCAGCGACTGTTCCCAGCGTCTCATCGCCCACACCATTTCTGAGCCTCTGAGCCTCTGACGAGCCACCAACTGAAGCGTCTCCAAACGTCCACCACCACCATGCTGAGTCCTTATGGACTGAGAGAGACTCCGCTGAACCTCGAAATAACTCAGAGTGTCCTTCAACGTCCTCCTCTGAGAACCAACGGGGTTCTGCTGAGAGTGGCGATGACTCAGCGAACGGTTTTCCGCTGAGCTACCAGTCATGGTGGGGACGAGTCGGCAGAGTCGAGTTGTCACATAACCAGCTGGCTACATTTCCTCCAATCACCATCCATTTTGATGGGTGCGGGGGGTACGGCGGCCGAGCGAAAGGTCTGCTGGGCCTGAGATTCGAGCGTACCTCGTCACATTAGTCTACACAAAGATGGACCAGACATTGCCTCTTTCGGCCGCGCACAAGCAGGCGAGGATGCTGTGGGCAGAGACGCACATCCTGGCCCCAGGCAAGTACCGTATTTGACTTTTTTCTTGCAAGAACTATTGCTAATTGTTTTTACTGTAGCCACATGGGATTACACTATTTTCTCAGACGGAAACAAGTTTAATCTGGATGAGCCGAACGGCTACAAGTACTACTGGAGAGACCTGCGCCGTCCGGCCCAGTCGTACATCCGGCGCTAGAATGGGGGTGGCCGTGTGATGGTCTGGGGGGGGGGGTTCAGCGCCGAGGGGAAGAGCCAGCTAGCTGTTCTGCGCGGTCGTCAGAGCTCTGGCCACTATGTCCATTCTCTTTCGGAGTATTTGCTCCCGTTTGCCCACAATCATCTTGTGGCAAATTTAACTCTGTTTTTAATGGAACGGGGGCGGAGGCCTCCCGTCCTCTTTGTGAACCACTCAAATCTAACTCGATGTCTGATTGGTTGAAACGGGTACTTCCACCCAATGAGGTATTGACAACAGTGTACACGCTAGCCGTGTACCTACTTTTGTGCATGTAGCCATCTGGCTCCTATCTACTTTTGTAACTCTGTCTACCTACTAACGTAATCGTAACCAGCCAGTTACATGCGACGATCACCCTAGCCAACTTCCTGTTCCGCGTGTGCGTCCACCTTAACGTATTGTCATGTTGGCGGTTTCTCTTCCGTCATAGTTCGACGCACCGGCAAACCAGTCATGCTGTGTTCGAGGTCGCCCCCGGTGCGTGCGTCGTGCGGTTTTCAATGCCCAATCCGCTGCAAGGCGTGTTGGAGTACCGTTCCCCGTGGCCTCGGTTTTTCTGTCGGCTGGGGTAGGGCCCCATGTCGTTCCGGCCATTGATCTTCGCATTTTGGATGCATTTGTGGCCGACCGTATGTTTGGGATTCCAGGAACACTCGCCCTCTTTCGCGGTCAAACCGCGGTCGACCTTCGTCCGAACAAGGCATTTTGCCCATGACTGTATCTTGTCCTTCTCGCTTCTTACCCGAATCTATCGGGGATCGGATTATCCACGACCTATCTGCGCAATACGAACTGTCCGTCAAAGCGCAGACGCCCTCAGAGGCCTCTCTCGATGCGACTTGGGACCCGTTCGTCATCATTGCGCGTCGCATTTGCCAACATCGTCGCCGGTACCAAGGGTAAATCATATACGCCATGATCGCAGATATCGATGAAGCATTTAACCACGTGTCAGTTCACGTAGATCATGCGTCAGCTTTTGGGAACGTCACCTTTGCTCGTCTCATGACATTGTTCCCGGCATGACCGTCTTCGGATGGACATCTTCACCGGTGTTCTTCGCCGTCTTCGGGAAAGCTGTCCGCCACTATCTGCGCACCGGGCAATCCGTAGTACTCAAACCTATGGAGCCCTTTTGGTCATTCCACTGAGAAGACGACATGGTTCTCATTGAAGTCGACGACGGTGATCGCCTTTAGAAGACCGAGACGCATCTCAGAGACAGGGCCAAGCTGGTGATCGGCTCAGACGGCTGACATGAAGGCACATTCACGACATGGTCGCGCGACTTCCATGCTGTGGGAATTAACTCAAATATCCCCAACGAATACATCACAGCTCCACAGAGGAAGATTGACAAACTGTGATCCATCCTGACAGAGATGCTGGAGAACGCGTTCCTGTCGAGGAAGCGACTGGACATCGTGATCGGTGTCCTCCAACACGTGATCAGCTTCATCACGATCACGAAGTCATTCATACAGCGCTTGGGTGCGGTTCAGAACCGTTGTCCGAGCAGGTCTCCCATGACAGAGTTCATTTAGAAGACTCTCGTATTCCAGACCGAATTCGCATGGCGAGCGATTTGTAACGGGCTTAGTGAGTACCCATCACGAGCTTATACGTAGCGGCGAGGAAACGTCCATTTCTTAGGAATACTGAGATCAAGTATTTAGTACGAAGTAAAATCAACTCTGTTTTATTATTGGGACCAGCGAGGGGCCCATGGTCTAATGTGAACCACTCAAATGCAGGTCAACAGCTGATGATGACAGGTCAGCACAGCAGCTGTGCCTACTTATGCAATACCTGTACGAGATCTACCTACTTATGCCAATGGAGGCTCATTACACGATGAATCACAGAACTGATTGGCAAAATGAATTGCAAGTCCCCCGGGAGAACAGCAGGCCTTGCGATGGTGTCTTTTGAGTCAGACGCGATACAGGTTGCACTTCACGACACACGTGATTTGACAAAGATTGGAGCAAACGTTGAAGGGCGCCATCCACTGTGATATCAATACTGATTATCGTTGCATGCAACAGATTGCGTCGGACGCCAGCGCATGGAGAAAAGTGAGATCAACTCAAGCAGGATTCAGTCTCAGCCGGGACACTGGAGGCTACAGCAGGAACTTTAAGTTCTGAGACACCTTCTGCAGCGACTTCGCATTCCCCGTGTGGATTGCCATACTATGGTCAGGCTGTTTGCCGCGTTGTGCGCTTCCGAAGGGCACAATAGGGCAGGAAAGGAAACAAGTACCAGACATTCGACTGGCAAATGGCAGCGGTGGAATTCGCATACAAGGCAGTCCGGAACGCCAACTTCGATTACCAGGATCCGGAGGTCAAGGGTACAATTGCTCTCACGGTGATGTGGACCGGAAGCAACCAGTTACTACCGATGCTACTCAAGATGTACGAGCTAGGAAGCCCGGCACGATACAAAGATTGGCCTGATGTTGGGATCAATCGTCTAGAGCTCCTTTTCCTCGACCGAAGCTCAGAGCTGCGGGGCCCGGTGGCCAGTGACAAATCTGTGACGTATCTCCGCTCTGATCTTTCCGAGAATCCATCAAGCATCTGCCAGCGATCACTCTCAGACGAGAAACACCTATTCTTGGCCAGACAGTGGCTGAACCCAACGCCAGTTATGTTGCCTTCAACCAGCTCGAGATTATTTTAAGCGAGGTGTGAGGTGACTAAGACGTGCTAAGAGGTGACCCTGCTGGATCACGCTGAAGTCTGAGCGACGAAGCTTTGAATCCGCTGAGTGCTAAGCGTCTATGGGTTGCGTGTGGCTGAATTCGCCTTGTATCAATGGCGGTTCACTGGGCTCAGAAGTGGTGGTGTCGAGAGTATCTGTGCTCGGCTCGAGGTGCCCAGGTCGAGTATGGCTGAGCTCTAGCAACATCAGCAGTGATTCACTGGCATAGCCTTGAAGACGGTGAGTCTCAGCGAAGAGGTGTCTGACTTAGTCACGATGGAGTTCAGCTGCTGCAGAGGCGTGTACACGAGCGCAGCAAGTCATCTTGAGCCTCAGCGGACACTTTGGGATCTCAGCGGAAGTGGACGCTGGTGGACGCTGACTGCGAGGGTCTCGGTATGGATCTTATCTGAGCCCAGGGGGTCTTGGCTTGTCGCCAACGGGTGCTCAAAAGGTTGTCACACGCGCGTCATCAAATGATGACCGGGATAAATCAGCTGTGGCACGATCCAGTGTACCCGGATTGCTCACCTCGGCCAGCCAATGAGGGACCTGGGATCTGTCACTTATCGATGAAGCATTGCTGAGTCACTTCCTGACGTCACTGGACTCATCTGAGCTCGGCCAGTCATTGGCCAGACTCATGTTGAAGCGCCGCTCGCAGTTGACTTACAGGCAGCTCGCAAGACGATCTTTTTCTTTTCGCCTTTGCTCGGGTGCGCTCTCCGAAGGAAGCCGAGCCCCCCCCCCCTGATAGTTTTTGTTTTCATGTGTAAAGTATCAATCAGAATCGAATTTGCCCCGAAGGCCGTAAACGTTACTGTGTTGCTGCGGAAAAGGGTGTCTGAGGAGACTCCAACCAAACCTCAAGCCTCATATAGACCATTTGGGTGTACCTCGGTGTGAAGGGGTGCCTATTTGACTAATTCATTTCGTTGCGCGTCGGCAGGCCGAACTAGGCGGCTGTACCCAGTGTGGATTTCATATTTTCGGGTAGAAGGTTATCTATTCTGTGGTTTCGGTAGAGCAGCGACTGGGATAGTGGTTCTCAGCTCGGCCGTGTCGTCTACGTCAAGACGTGGTGTGCGGAAGTCCCAGGACGCAGAGGTTAGAGCCCTGGATCAAGACAGGCTCAACCCGAACCAACTCTCGGAGCCACCCTAGCTTGGGGGCGAGTGAAGACCTGTGTACGCGGCTCTCAGCCGAAGCCGCTCGGAGGAAGTGAAGAAGCAAGGAAGACCGGGTCTGCGGTCTTGAAGGAAGCAGGCAAGTGTGTGTGGAGTGTATTGTGGAGTCGTGTCTACATTTGGAAAACCCGGGGCAGATTGGGTCAAGACACGTGCAGACGAAGGCCTGTTAAGTGGGGAGACAGCTTCGTTTGGAGACATCTGGAGACAACTGGACTAGGAACAAGTTGGCGTAGTTGGCTGACGTCTGGGTACCAAGCGTAGCCCCAGCAAGAACCATCAAGGGGATCGCAAGGGAGGTGCACACGCCGCGGCAGGCCAAGAGTTCGGATTCAGAGGTGTCGGCCGAGTCTTCGTCGAGTCCAGCTGAGATCATTCAGCTGAGACTCTAAGACTCTGAGTCCCTCTGAGCTTAAATTCAAGGTTTGCTGATTCAAGTTTTGCTCAAGGTATATTTTGGACTCTGGGAAGTTGCCCACAAATCGAAGGGACCATTTGGACCCACTGCGTGAAAGCGGCCAACATCATTCTACGATACAGCATGGGAACACAGGTCAGACCTGAAGCACCGAAAGCGACGTCAGTGATCTTCGAGTCACGCAAGGGAGACCTCGTAGCCCAGGGCACGACAGTATGCCTCTACAAGTCTATCCACGCACACCTGTGCCTCGTGGCAATGGCCAGATAATGCCTGAACGTTCGAGCCCAGCGGCTCGCTAAAGGGCACACATTGTGGTCGTACCTCACTTCAGTTTCGGCTAGCAGGACAATCAAGAAGACACAAGTGGACAATCTCATCAAGCTGTCACCTGCTGGCATGGGTCTGTCGCGATCCGACTTCTCCACTCACTCGCTCCGCATTGGAGAAGCCTGTGCACTACTGGCAGCGGGCACGAGCGATCTGGTCATTCGACTACTAGGTCGGTGGGCCAGCTGATGCTTCACCGTTTACACCAGACTACGACCTGTAATGATTCGAGATGCATGAACAAGGCCTCAATCTGGGAGTGCCACGAGCAAGGAATCGCACCGATGCAGAACACGCAGCACTCGGAAGGGGGACTCCAGGGAGTCTAACTCTCCAAGCTAATCAAGTGAACTTGCCCCTCGCAGTGAAGTCCCGATGGAAGAAATGCATACCATATTGCTCTTTTACCCTCTGTATGGCCCACCCTCCGAGAAAATTTATTGCTCTCTAAGCCTCTCTATGGTCCACCCTCCACGAATACCCCCCTATTCGCGGAGGATGGACCATAGAGAGGGGGCAATGCGCTACATCTACCGGAGCAAAATCAAAAGTGGAGCACCCACTGAATGCTGCACGAATACTCTTCGGTTAAACTCAAATGTACAATTTAAAGGAAAAAACTGGGTTTTACGTGGCTATACTGGGCTATAGAAGTACTTTTTAAAACAGGACAATTCGACCGCGAGCAGATGCGGAGAAAGCCTACCTCGTGCTACACCTAATATGTACTTAAGTCACGGACTTCACATTCAAGTTCGCTTTGATTCGGTAGCCGCAGACAAATTAAACTTACTACTCAAATTCCACGTCTATTTAGCTCGTCGATAAAATCCGGTGTCACAGATTCGTCGAAGCTGCTACGGGATGCAACACCTGGCAGCTGTGAACACAAGCACTTAATGTAGAACACGACGATTTGAAGTGGATGAACACGGCGGCTGTGATCTGCTTTCGGCTCTGCAGCTTGAAGGTGAGGTTAAGCCCAAGTTGAAGATGCAGATCGAGCCCTACATTTACACATGAAAACATTTAAACATGAAAATCAAGAGGAGTGTCGCGTAGTGCTGTAGTGCAAACTAGTTAACGAAGCACGAGTGAAACTCAATCAAATCTCAATCTTACACCATCTAAACGAATACAACGTGTTTTGCGTCGGCGGCCCGTCGGTAGGGTCCCGACCTTACAGTCTCGACCTTCCATATCACATATCATACTTAGTACCCGGACACACATTACTCACCCACCTTACAGCATCACACCAAGGTCCGGGCTGGCTTCTATTATACGAAAAAATATTACAAATAAAACGTGTGTTAGATTTATTATTTGCCTTGATGTAGTGCGCAAAACCGGCCTACCCTGTCGAAATAGCGGGACCGCAGGGACCGCCAAGCACCTAACTTATTATCACAACATGGCAAGTAGTGCAGCGGGCCCGTAAGGCGAGCGGAACGGGGGCGTTATATTGTCCGCCGCGGAGCGGGCGGCGCTCGGCTAGTCTAAAGCATCAATCAGAGCAACGCTGTCCGTCGGTCCGAAGCGAAATGTGACCTTTATTTCTGTTGGACAAAATTGCTGCCGAGCGCAGCGAAGGCGGCTGTAGTTAGCTGCGCCCTTTTCCTAACGATACTTCTGATTGGTGCAATGGGCTAACGTTCTATGTCTGGGGTTGTGGGTTCGATTCCCGCAACACTAGTATTTTCCCAACAATGTTGACCCCACCAATTAAGTGATCCACTTTAGTAATTACATTTTGGCGCCATTTTCAAAGCGCGCGCGCGGCAGGAAGACGTCAGACCAGGTACGCTGCGTGTATGCATGTTGAGACGAAGCGGGTGAACGCTTTTATCGTCCAGTATGTATAGCGCGTCCGGGGTTAAAAGACTGGTATTCCAGAATGGACCAGCCCCGGTTAACTCGAAACACAATAGAATGACTCGAGTCGGCGTGTGACCTTGTGCAATCCCTATAGGTGTCGATTAATTCGGCGGACCGTCTTTCAATCGGAAATGTAACAATCAATTAGATACAAGAATACAGAGAACTTCCAATTTCCACTCAACTGGGAGATCCCGAATGGAGTCAAGCTTACGAGCAAAGACCTTTCACCAAACAACCACTTTCAAAATAACCAATAACAATACAGAGTTTGTATATACAATATGCAGTCTGTCAACTTCAGGTTACAACCTGGATACAGGGAAATCCGGGTTGCCCAACGCGCACCACCCTCGAATAAACGAGGGAAAACACAAATACAGTCCTAAAACAAGCAATCTAACACGGATCTCAGGGGGTGATTGCTACAACCTCCTGAAACTACAGATGGAATATGGAATGCAAGGGTCCTCTTTCGAGTATCCACAGGCAATTTAGAGATATGAAATGGGTAGACCAACCCGAAAGCAGCCTTTTTGGGTACCCAATTTGATTTGAAGCGTGTAGGTGAGAGTTCCTTGTGCGGTTGCACGGCCTTGGATGTCCGTTGGTGTACGCGGCTCCCGGACCTTCCTTTGGATTCTCCTTTGGGTAGCTGAATATGGCGTCGTCGTCCTCGGCGAATATACTCTCCAGAACCGCTGGCAAGCAAACACGAAGTCCACTTGGGCTCTAGAAGGCAAAACAAACTCTGATTATCTCTTATCTCTCTCTCTCTCTCTGGCTATCATTTCTTTCTTTCTTTCTTGGTATCTGGGTTTTCGGCGGTCTCCTCTGCTCGAATCGCATGCACTCCTCCCGGATGACTGGGTTTCAGTATGCTTGGGATCATGTTGAACTCGTGGAGGGTCACTCACTCATCTTGCACTGGCGGCGGTCTTGAGCGATCGCACTTCGTGCACTGGCGCGCTGTCGCCGCTTGATTGGCTTGGCTCGAAGATCCCTGGCTTAGGCGTGGCACTATCTGGATCTTGGTCTCATGTTCGCATGGGTGCCTGATTTGGCACGCCCCTGGGGTGTCACCGATTGGTCCGTTCACACTTGGGTACACTTGCCATCCGGGGTGACATTCATCCGGAGTGGCACATTGGTCATTCGGGTTGTCCTTCATCATTCGGGATGTATGGGGTGTGCTCCGTCTGGACTTCACTTCTTTCCGTGATCTTCAGGTCATATTCCATGTTCCACTCGAACTCCGATAAACTGTTCCTCTTGGGACTCCGAACGGTGGTCTTTATCTGGATTGTGAGGGTAGTGGACTTTCAGGGTTATTGCGGTGTCACTCGGGGTGACTTGATCTTGAGGCACTGGGTGATCACTCGGTTCGTATGGGCAGGCCGCTTTCCGGGATACATTCTACCGGAAGCGTTTGGCCCCTTCATATGGGTACCTGCCGCAAAGGGAAGTCGGCGGCCGGACCGGGCGCTATAACTCCATCCCGAATCTTCTTTACTTCGGGTGGGACACCTCCGTGCCTGTGAGCCTATACGTGTTCCGAGTACCCGTCCTCGCGATCTTCAACCAGTCAACACTTTCGAGAGTACCATTCTTGTGCCACTCCGAATCCAGATCTCCATTCGACACTCTCCGGTTCTGCACCCTGGGCAGCTGCGAACTGGTCACTCTGGAAAACTTCCAGTTGCCTCGCGTCAATGTAGTACTGCATACAAGCTACCACCACTACACACAGACAATCCGAGGCTCCTGGCAAGGACCCTTAGGGGCCCAGTGCTGGTTGTGGCGCGTATCGCCCAGCGCAAGCTGGGAGGCGTTGTGCAAGGGGCTTCGGTCCACCACCCACTCTGAGCGGGAGCACAAATAGCGTCTGCCCATTGGCCAAAATACGTATCCATAACCAGTACCAGCCATTTGAGCCGAGCTATTTAAACCAATCAGGGTCGGTTTACCTGTGTGGGGCAAAGGATATCGCACGAAGGCCCTCAGTACTGCCCGGCCGACTGCGGTTGCAGCTTAACCGCTCCGGGCCCTAGGCCTGCGAGTGGGGACAGTATTGGTGTTGATGTTTGATGGGAGAAGCGCACCCGGGTGGTGCGAAGACGTCACCAAACTGCTGCTGCGATTCGTACGGCTACTGCTGCGTGTGGTGTACTTAAGTTTTATGTCTAACGCGTCACGTTTCGTGGTCGCAGGTATGGCTCGAGCTAAACGCAAGCGGACTCGCACTCAACTTGAGCAAGCGTGGGAGGACTACCAGCTCGCAAATTGCGCCCCAGAAAGACTGGAAGATGAAGCAGCTAAGAAACGGCGGATTAAACGCGTTAGAAAACACAAAAAACATATTAAACAAAGAATTGGAAGCTCTGGAGGATAACGGGGGCCTTATGGGAGATACTTCCGTTGGGGTTGCGGAACGGCAACGCGCACGCCGTGCGGGTCTCTCGCAAGAAGAGCAAGCTACTACACGCGAACGGAATACGAGTCGGCGACAGATATTGCGTGCAAGTCTTACTCAAGAGGAGCGAGAAGCTGAGCGCCAACGGAATACAAGTCAGCGCCAAACACTGCGTGCAGGTCTTACTCAAGAAGCGCAAGACGCTGAGCGTGAGCGAAACACGGAGCGGCGTCGAGTATTGCGTGCAGAACCCACTCCAGAGGAACAGGAGGGGATAAGTCAGCAAGAGCGTGCTCGGCACGAAGCCGAGGAGGACGAAGCACGAAAGGAAACCGCTCGGGTTCGTCGTAAGTGCGTGCGACGAGGTCATGCCTACATTATTTCCGTATGCAGTAACCAGAAATAAATGATGCGCGGCTTGCTGATTGGATAAATATAGATCGTTAATAAGAATACTGGTAGTGCCTTCGGTTACGAAGTGTACGTACAGCCCAAACAGGATTAATTTGGGGCACGCCATATGTGGCACACACGAAACAAAAGTATACCATTTTGAAGTTAAATAGTTTTATAATCTCAAAAACCGAATGCTTTCTCAAAATCCACGAAAAAATGGAGGCATTCGCGTGAAATTGCCAACTGGTTGAGTAGGATATACGATTCCGGAGATTAGAAAACGTTAAGTACGACGATGCCGGGCCTGGGTTTGAAAGCCTCTGTTTTGCGTGTGGCCCAGACGGTGTTGGGATTTATGATGCGTGCAGATACGGGATTACCAACATTACATGTATTGTAATATTACCACTATTATACTAGAGGATTGGGCTGGTAGCGCCATATTTTCACGCAGACGGATATCCATCTTCACAGCTCCCATCAAAATACTTTTTAACTTTTGAGTTGTGTTTTATGATATTTATTTCTTCAGCTAAGTCTGAGCACGCTGAGCGCGATGAGCAACAACCCAACCGACTTAAAACCCCAAGCGTGCTTAGGTTCCGTTCACACCTGCACGTTCTCGAATGTAGCGACGCCCGAAGCAGGTAGAAGTAGCCCCAAATCGGCTCGGAGATTGGCTTCACATCATCGTCAGCGAACACGGCGCACATGGCCGTCGAACTTTTCGAGCAGTCGATGATCACCCTCTTCTCCGCGTCGTCGTACAAGATGGTCGTCACCTCATCGCCGACGCTGCTGCGGCAAACCTCGAAGCCGACCTTGGTGCCACGCTCGAAGAACCCCGGCACCTCGGCGATCAGCTCGAACGACGCACCCGTCGAGTTGAGCATCTGCGACGAATCCTTCACCGACACACTAACCACCTGCTCGTGGGCGTTATCGTTGCGCAGCAGCTGCAGGTCACTCAGTGGCTTCACGCTCAGCGTCTTGCTGGTCTTGCACTGCTTGGCCGAGCCGTCGGCGCACGACACGATCCAGTCGTCCTTGCCAACGAGGTGGCTGTTGACATCGTAGATGTCGCGAACGATGGAGATGCCAACCTTACATGGCACCGACACCATGCCGCCCCAGCCCTGGGGCTGACCGGCGGTGAAGTCGGTGCCCTCAATGGCCTAGCCGATCAGAACGATCTTGCCATCCTTGTGGGTGCAGATGCTGTTGGCGTACCAGTCGCAGCGGTCAGACACACCAACCATCAGAGGGGCGAACAGACGGCCGCAACCAGCCACCAGAAAACGATCCCGAGGCCCACATCGGGTAGCAGTTCGGGTCGCTCTTAGCGGCAACCAGCATCACGGTGTACAGCTCACCGTCCTCGTCCTTCATCTCGCAGTAGATGGAGGTCTCGAAGTTGAAGCCCCAGTTCGCACTGACCACGAGGTAGCGCGAGATATCGAGGAAGTGCGCGGGCTACCCCACGATGGACTCCGAGTTCTTCACATTCTTCAATCGCGGACCACCCACGGATTACCTGGGAACTCTCCGGAGGGGAGTGTTCCCAGAAATTCTGAGCAAAAAGGTCAATTTTATTCAAAGCGCTATCAATCAATCTAGCGAACTTCGGCCGCCACCACCACCCTCAGTCTCGCTTTTTCGTTCGCCGCAGCAGCTCCCTCCGTTTTCACGGCTAAACCTCCGCTGCTGTGGTGCCGAAGAAGCGAGACTCACCTCGGCACGGAACCGGATACACCCATCTACTCGCTACTATCTACGCCGCTCACTGCTAGTTGTCAACTTCAAGCTACGCCAACCTGATGCTATCGTATGTACTGAAGCGGCATGAGTATATTTGTTAGCCTCAAGCTACGCCAACCTGATGCCATGGTAGGCAATGCAACGTATGCGCTTTACTTTTGCTTGAGGCATCGATCTCACCTTTAGCAGTGCTACTAGCATACAACTCATTAGAACTTTCGCTCGAGTCTGTATAGCATTGCACCACGAAAACCACACGCAAAACAGAGATTCAAAGTTTGAACTTCAAATCCAGGCCCGGCGTCATCGTACTTAACGTTTTCCCATTATCTCTGGAATCGTATATCCTACTCAAATAGCTGGCTATTTCAACGTAAAAGCCTCTATTCTTCCGTAGATTTTGAGAAAGCATTCGGTTTTTGAGATTATTAAACTATTTAACTTGAAGTTTGTATACTTTTGTTTTGTGTGTGCCACATATGGCGTGCCTCGAATTAATCCTGTGTGGGCTGTACGTACACTTCGTAACCGAAGTCACTACCAGTAATATTACCACTATTAATATCTATTGACTCCCCGTAGGGGGATCTAAGCTAAACCAGCACTTGTTGATAGCGTATGTAGGCTTCTGTAAAAATTAGACTTGGAGTCAAGTGAGTCAACATAACGCATGTATCCTCTCACCTTTCGAAGATGGGCGGACATCAAACCAGGGCTCGCGTACAGCATATCCACCTACAGCGCCAACAGCGTCTGACAGATGTACGAGCACAGGCGAGGTGATCGTCGGTTTCGCAGTGGGTCCATACTTGAACGGCCCCGGCGTGCATGGTCACGGCGTCGGTGTCGTCCTCCCCAGTGTCGGTGATGGCGTGAACGGTGTTGGGGTTGGAGGGCCGGCGATCGGTGTTGGTGGTCTTCAGTCTTGCATCATCGGCGCCACGGTGTCGGATTATCTGTACTAAAACGATCCTTAAAGTCCTAAAGTGTCCTAAAACTTACCGATGAAAATTACGGTATTAACGGTGTATTACGCAGTGGTATTTTAAGACATTAGGACACGATGCTGTCCTAATAGGACACTTGAGGACACGGTAGCAAGCCTAGGGAGTCTCCTATTAATTAGTAGTCTACTATACTAGTAGTCAACTTCCAGTAGGAAGTCTGCTACTCCACCGTCATAAACTACACGTTTGGTAGGACACTCTAGCGTTGGCTCTCGTCAGCGGACTTAGTGACAGGGCTGCAGGGGGCCCGCCCCTCTCTCGCTTCGCTCGGGGGGCGCCGCTTCGCGTCCTGCCCCACCCCCTTGTCCTTTACGCTAAGTCCTCGACTCGGCCAGGCGCGGTGTCTGGGAAAAAAATATCGCGTTGCAGCGCTCGCTATGCTCGCTCGCTTGAACAGCCCCGCCTAATCGGCGGGCGTTGGAAATACGTAAATGCACCGAGTGAGGCTCGCGCTCGCGTTCGCTCGCCCTCGCCCGATGTCGCCAATGCTTTGCATCCAAAGTACATAGCACGGATGGTTTAGGACATGTCCTAAAGTCTTTCCTAATTTACCGGTATTATTTGTTAGGACAGTAGTAGGACATGCATAAATTTCACCCTTTTGTACAGCTTTTGTACGGAATGCGTAATCTATTTCGGTTAAGTACGACGTAATTTAGGACATTTTAGGACTTTTAGGATCGTTTTAGTACAGATAATCTTCTTCCGGCGCCACAGCAGCGGAGGTTTTACCGTAAAAACGGGGAGGGCTGCTGCGGCGACCGAAAAGCAAAAGCAAGACTGGTGGTGTTGGTGGCGGCCTACGTCGGTTCACTAGATTGATTGATAGTGATTTGAAAGAAACCGATCTTTTTGGCCGGAATTCCGGGAACCCTCTCCTACGGATAGGTCGTAGGAAATCCGTGGGGGGTTCCGCGATTGAATAATGGATGTCGCGCAGATACTGCGGCTGCGAAGCAGGCGCAGAAGATGCACAGTAGCATTTTTATTAAAACGTAGCATTACACGAGCACTATAATATGGTATACCTTAACACAATAGTAATATGCTACAATTCAATAGTAATATATTGTAATACAATAGTAATATATTATAGTGCTAATAGTAGTTTTAGACGTACAGTGGTCACCGTAATTAGTCTCAGTTCCAAAATAATCTCACTGCATTTTGATGAGACTAATTACCGTGAACAAGAATTTTGGATATTCAAAATTAATCTCACACCGCGAAGTTCAAAATTAATCTCAGTTGAAACTGGGTTTGGCACTGGTGCAGTGGTTAGATTACAGCCTTTATAATCACCACAGCGCTGTACGCCAGGGTTCGAGTCCCGCGGTGGGAAGTGCTGTAGATCGGGTGTCAAATGTCCCTTATAGAGTAGGTCTGTGGTGTGTGTGACTACCTTTAGGTATTGACCGATCATGGAGAACGAGCCAGCTATTTCCCCACTTGCAAGAAATCACCCGCAAGTACCCTGAGCACTTTAACAAAGGTGCGGCACATGGCGACGATAGCGCTAACGACCGCACTGGCGGCTCAGACACCAACCCAACTATCCAGACTTTTCCTGACGGTAGCCTTTAGTCGGACCTCTAGCTTTAGTGAGACTATTTGCTTACACCCCAATTAATCTCAATTCGTAATTAATCTCACTCAGATTAATTAACGTGAACTTCTCAAAAAGCACCTCACACAAAATAATTTCAATGAGATTAATTACGGTGACCACTGTAGTATTATACGAGCACTATAACATACTTCGAAGTACAGAAATCTGCTTGAATAAAGAATGCCAAACAAGTAATATCCTGTCGAACTGTATGTAAGCGATTATGCGTACAAGGCCTATTTATACCTCTCACCACCTATTAACCTTGCAATTTGAATATATATCAGGCGTTCTTTATTGAAGCAGATTTCTGTATTATATTAGATTATGTATGACCAGCGCTACCAGCCCAACCCTCTAGTCATTGGTAGAAACTTGTCCGTATCGTGACAGGTGAAATAAGTTATGGCACGTGATGCTGTCCCCGACTGGGTGTTGCAGTAGCCTCTCTACTGTAACCGACTCGCACCTTTTATATATCCGTCTATACGTGTCCGGATAAAAAGAGATTTTTAGTACACCCCTGACTAGACCCCAAAAACCCTGGCATGGGGCTCCTAAACCCTACCGCGCTACGCTCGCTCTGTGTTACCCTACCGCGCTTCGCGCGGGGCTCGACTCGCTGCGCTCGCTATGCGCATCGTTTATGCCCTCCGGACAGAAGTAAACAAGGCGTATACTTCAGTCGGGGACAGCAGTCACTCTCATAAGTTATTGCGCGGAGAAAGCTGGACAACCAGAAATAAAATATTTTACGGAAAATAATGCATATATTGATATTGTCATATATATTTTTAGGAAACCCTGGTGACGATGCTTTTGCGACATCCACAGCTTCCCTGGAAGGGAAAGTGGTGAGGCTTGGGGTTTCTCTTCACAAGGTGCAAAAGCGATGATGATTCCATGCCGGGGTGTTTCGTAAGGAACGTTCGAGCATACCGGTACAGTGGGTGAGCGAGCAACTCGTTGAGCGATTTGGACACTCCAAAGCGAGCTTTTACAGTGTAACTTTCATTCATGTGAACGCGTGGGAATTTCATTGCATTACAATGGAGAGAGCAACGCATGCATTGAATCTGGGATGATACACTTAAACTCTTACATGTATTTTCACGTAGCAGTCGAGATGCAGCACGCCACCTACTCGGAATCCACCTTGATGTCTTTCCTCCGCCACTCGACACCAAAAAATGCCGAGATGTCGAATGCTGGGTCGCGAGGGTCAACTTCTTGTAAGCGGTTATTAATAGTGATTTTTCGGTAGCGGAGGGCCTTATGCGCGATTAGAGAACTCGTGGAGCTGGCGTGAGGGTCCTCCAGCACGGCATCGAGGAGGCGCTGCGCGTTGGCACAGAATTGATCGCGGACCCGCTCGTCATTGTAGAGCAGGAGAACGCGGGGCGACTTCGAAGAGCCACTGCTGCGTGTACTTTGAGTCCGCAGCAGCCTCTCTCTCAAGCGCTCGAGTTGATCGTCTATGGAATCATCGTCGTCAAACGGCCACTGAAAGCTGGTGGCGTCGTGCTCCTCTTGCTTGTGGTGTCGCGGTAGGCCAGTGCAGCTGATGTCGGGGTCTTTGCATGCGGAGTCGGACTTGGTCGTCTGCATTTGGCGTCTGGAGTCGTCTGTGTGCAGCGAAGCGAATCGATAAATGACGCTTCTCGAAATACAGCGGTGTATCGTTTCGGATCGTGCTTTGCCGCTGCATAGCTCAAGCATCCGACCAGCAGAAGATACCCGTACGAAGAAGGAAAAGAGACTAAACTCGTAGGACGCTGAACTCGTACCCAGCAACAACGGAGCTCCTGTACACTGATAAGTCGACTTTACCGTTATCCGACCGGCCGTCTCAAGGACAACCCGCTCGGCTGTCGAGACTGCGGCGAGCTTCTACATGTGTAGTCTTTGAGCCTCCCGCTACCCGTACTACACGTAACATGTATTATATACTGGTACTACCCACACAAGGAACCGACTAATCTTCTACTTCAAGAAGCAAGAACGAAAGATCCATATAGCGCGACGTGGCTCACTCGTAGGAGTTTCGCAGATGCATCCCTCGACGCCTACGAGTTGTGGGAGGCGATTTCTTCTCGACAAGTCCTACCTACGAGGAAGGCTACCTAACGTAAGGCGGTCCACACCGTTTGCTGTGTCCTACCAGTGTTGCAGCCGACCCGCGTAGGGTAACTTACTGTTAGCCTCATGTGGGGGTAACGCGCGACCAGAAAAATGTTTTGTTTCTGGATGGGATCCAAGGAAAGTTAGTTACATTTATGATCGGAGGGACACGAGGCAATCTAAACAGCAATCTAGCCGTTTCAGTCTACCGGCACTGGAGCAATTCCCGCAGCCATTCTGAGATGTCAAAACATAGATTTTGACACCCTGTTCAGATTTAGGAAAGTTCACGCCCGCCCGAGCTTTTAGCCAACATTTCTGTTCCGCATCAACACAAAGGGATACTGTACTGTATCCGATACATGTACAGACGAGTGCATGGTGTTTGTTATTATGCTTGCCCTCGCTGCTGGGGGGCTTCAAAAGATACTATATCCTATCTCAGCCTTCGCGGAGCGCTTGTAGTAGGACGCACGGGCACATTAGAGCAAGCGTGCCCTCGGACAAATAAAACTCCATCAACTCGGAAGTCAACCCAGCGCACGCCAATACGTTTTGATACCAAATGCGAAGGTTTATAAGCTGCTGCCGATCATGCCAGCCTCGAACACTGCAGGCTCAAGTTTAACAGATCGACCTTATCGTCTCGCGGCTAGCATCTCCGACACAACGCACGGAAACGCCAGCCGCACTGCCTCCCTGTAGCTAGACTAAGCTTACCCGAAACAGCGACCATGCAGGCGACAGCTACCGTGCTGTACCACCTGCCCGAACCTGCTTACTCCGACGCTCTTCTTCTGCAACAGGATCAGCGCCACGATCAGGCCGTGCAGCCCCAGCGCTTCCGCGAAAATCAGGACCAGGATCGTGTTCACGAACAGCTTCTCCTGCTGGCCCACGGCGCGCACGCCGGGGTCGCCCACCACGCCGGTGACCATGCCGGCCGTCAGACCGCCCAGACCACAGCACAGACCGGCCGCCAGGTGCGCGAAGCCCGTGTACGAACCGTACTTCGCCTTGCCGTTCGGAGGGTCGATCGAGCCCTGGATGATCACCGCCACGATCAGCGCGTAGATGCCCAGCACACCGGCCATGACCACGGGGATGATGTTGCGCATGGCCAGATCCGGCCGCATCACGCCCATCGACGCGATGCCCACGCCCGTCTTGGCCGTGCCGTACGCAGCGCCGAGGTCTAACAGCAGCAGCAGCAAAAGCAACAGGTTAGATAGCTGCAGCTACAAAAGAACGTTGCTCGGCCAGTAGAGTGAAAAGTACATCTGCGACCCTCCCGCGCCTTACCATGGTGTCTCTTATTGCTGGTAGCCGTCACTGTCGGTGGAAGGAAGCGCTGCTGGGTGTGACGGCAGCACGCGCCGCCGAATGAGGGAAAGAGTGCGAGGGGCAGGAGTGAATGTCTCTGCAATTTGACCAACAACAGCTGTTTATCCCTCCAAAATCAGATCCAAGATCTGAAAGGGGGGGGGGCCCCTTTGAAGATCTTGGATCTGAACCGCTGCGTTTTGTCTTTTGGAGAATAGAGTGGCTCTTCTTTGTCTGGGCTAGGGTAAATTATGGATCTGAACCAGTTCAAATGGCTGCGGGAATCGCTCCACTGTCGCCGTTTCCATGGCATCCGACCGGTGAAACCTTTTTTTCCATGCAGGAAGAAATTTGCATCTGTCGACCATCGACGTGTTTATGGACAGGGTACATGTAGGGGCACTCCGATACATGCACATGTAGTTCATGCATCTATTGCTCACATTGGGCCAGGCTATCAATCGCTGAGCTCACTGAGCAATGTGCGTCCAAGTTGCCCAGATAACGATCCAACTCGGGGGCGATCCAAGCACAATCCAACGAATGTTACTACCGGTACTTTTATCGCTCCCCAGCACAATCACTTCAAGTCGACACCGCCTGATTTCAGACATTGAGGAGTAGTTTGAGCAATAGAGTAAATGCGTACTTTCGCCGCGATCAATGGCTAGTGGAGAGAGAAACCTCAGCTCAGCACAAGGAACTACGCGTTGCTGGGGTCTGGTGCAACCACAGTGGATGCAGGTGCTGTAGTGCTATTGGGGGTGGCTTCGTCTCGCGCTCCAGACGCGTATGTCTTGCGAACGAGCCGCATCTCCTCAGCCATCACCTGCGAGGCTACGGCGGAGAACTCCTTCTTCACCGGATCAATAAAGAGTTTCTACAGGGGCATCCACATACTGTTGTGTTAGAAAGCAGTACGTATCAACACGTATCAGGACCTTTGGATCTGTAGCCAGCACCTTGATACGGTCATCAAACCGGATGATGGCCTGGAACAAGTTGACGTTCTCGGAGGCAGTGCTGTCTTCGATCAGCTTGCTGTAAATAAGCGCCAGGATGTCGCACAGAGACAACAACACCTCTCGGTAGTCCAGCGGGAACGGCTACAAGCAACCCAAGCAACACAACACCACGAGGCGTGTTAGCGTAGCAGCAGCAACATCTAGGCATGAAAAAGATCACGCAACATACGATTGGAGGCGTCATGAGGCGGCGATATACCGGACGCTGGTTCCACTTGTGCATCGTTGGTCGAAACGGCTCGTCGGCCGAGTACTGCGGACTGTTCTCCTGATCCAGAGGTTCATGCAGCGTACTCGAGGTCGCCACCATCATTTTCTGCCACATGAGCAGGCAAATTGGTTGTTAGTTCATCTCTCCCCACCCCGTCACGTCAACTTCAGGTTCCCCACCATGCCCTGCACCGTAGACGACGAGAAGTAAAACTCGAGCTCCTCCAGCAGCTGGCAGCAGTCCATGGCCAGCAGCTCCGGGTGGAGCGACTCCCCCACAAGTCGCCCGAGTCCGATGCCGAGGTAGAAGAACTGGGCGGCTCGTCGGATGCTCTGCTTGTCTCCGAGGTGGTTCATGACCTGCTGCTCCCTCAGCAGCGCCACGTTGAGCCAGTAGTTGGAGCCCTCGTGCATGGCCTTGAGGTAGTTCCAGTCCGAGCGGCGGTGCTGCACCAGGTCCTCCAGGATGCGCAGTCTCTGCTGGGCCGTCACCTGTCGCAGCACCGCCGCCGCCTCCTCGGCAGCCGCTCGGTCGGCGCTGCTGGGGCGCTCTTCAACGTCGTCAGCCTGGCTGACGCTGGAGCTCTGCGACGAGAAGAGCAGCGAGCCGAAGGACGACGAGGCGCTGGCCAGCGACGACGTGAGCCCCGAGGTGAGCGACGCAACGGAGGCCAAGGGGTCGGCGTCGGGCGAGGATGTGTCGGGCTCCGGGGCCTTGGTGCTGGGGCTCTTGGCTAAAGGCGACAGAACTTTACGCCCGCTTTTGGCCAGCTTGGACGCCATGGAGCGCGCTGCGGACGACGCCTTGGACGGGAGCTTGGACGAGGAAGAGCTGCGGCTGCTGTCGTCGTCGACGCTGGCTTCCGACGTGTCCGCTTCGGTGTGGACGTCGGCGTCGGCATCGTCGCGGCGGGAAGGGTAGTCTGGGAGCGCCGAGGGCGGCGGAGGCAGCGACGCCAGCACCTCCTGCTCGCTCAGCGTGGGCGTGTCCGATGATGCATCCATCTTTGATCGCAACTTTACAGTGAATGAATGATCTTCAGGCTTTCTTTTATGTCGTCCATAGTGCAACATAAATAGGACAGCAACACGGTACAAAATATAAAGCCTGGCAACCAAGAGACCACCACCAAGGTTCACTTTTCCTTTTGAAAGAGTGGAGTGACCATCATGGGGCGTATTGCGCGGCTGGAGCTCGAGAACTTCAAGTCGTACGGCGGCGCGCACGTGGTGGGTCCTTTCCAGCGCTTCACGGCGGTGGTGGGGCCCAACGGCAGCGGCAAGAGCAACCTCATGGACGCCATCTCGTTCGTGCTGGGCGTGCACTCGCGCCACCTGCGCTCCACGCAGCTCAAGGACCTGATCCACAAGGCCCCGACGGACGACGACACAACCAACGCCCGGGCCGCCGCCGTCACGCTCGTCTGCGAGCTGGCGGACGGCGAGCGCGCGCCCTCCGCCTCGCGCGCGGCCCAGCAGCAACAGCAGCAACATAAGGAGGTCCAGTTCACGCGCCTCATCTCGCACAAGGGCGCGGGCTCGTACCGCGTGGACGGGCGCGACGTGAGCGCCGAGACGTACCAGGCGCAACTTAAGGAGATCGGCATCCTGGTGCGCGCGCGCAACTTCCTCGTGTTCCAGGGGGACGTCGAGAGCGTCGCCAGCAAGAGCCCGGCCGAGCTCACGAAGCTCTTCGAGCAGATCTCCATGGCGGATGAGCTCAAGGCCGAGTACGAGCGGCTGCTGGAGGAGAAGAACGCGGCCGAGGAGGACACAATCTTCGCCTACAAGAGGAAGAAGGGGCTCGTGGCCGAGAAGAGGCTGGTGAGGAGGGGGTGGAGTTTATTTTATTTTTTTATTTTATGCTGATTTTTATTTTTTGTGTGTTTTGATGAGTAGGTGAGAGAGCAGAAGGAGGAGGCGGAGCAGTTCCGGCAGAAATTGGAGGAAGTGGTGGGTGGAGCTGCTGGCTGGCTGGGGATTTGGGATTTTTGTGGCTGATTTTTTTATTTTTTTATTATTGTCTTTGTAGAATGAGCTGCGGGTGGAGCACTATTTGTGGCAGCTTTTTCAAGTGCAGGATGATGTCAAGCAGCGGGAAGAGACGGTGAGGCAGTTCCAGGAAGCTGGCGCGACGTGCGCGACGAAGGAGGACGCGGTTGCGCAGGTGTACCATGAGAAGAAGAAGGGGCTGAGCGCTGTGCTGCGAGAAGTTAAGGCGAATAGGGAACGGATTCAGGGGTTCCAGAACGAGATGGAGGACATTCAGCCGCAGGTGATCCAGCTGCGAGAGCAGACGAGATACTCGCAGAAGAAGATCGTGGAGGCGCAGACTGCCGAGAAGACGATGAAGAGACGGCTGGAGGGGAAATCCACGGAAGTGGACAGCTTGAAGAGAGATTTACAGGAACTGGAGCGAGTCAAAGCAGAACTTGATGCGAACCAAAGCCGACGTGCAGCCCAAGGAGGTGAGGGAGCTGCGCTAGTTCTCGAGGGCGCACGCTTGGAGGAGTACCATCGGATTAAGGAGGATGTGCAGGTCAAAACAAATTTGCTGCGGAATGAACTGGAGTCGATTCTGCGTCAGCAAACCACGGACCAAAACAAAGTGCAGACTCTCACTCAAGACCGCCAGGAAAATCTCAAGCTGGTGGAAATGCTGACGGAGGACTTAAAACAAGCCGATGAACGCATCGTAAGCATGAAACACGTCATTTCCCAAACGGAGCAGGATATTGCAGAAGCTCAAAAGAACATACATAAGGCCGACGAGGAGAATCGCGGCCAGGCTCAGAAGAAAGAAAAGCTTTCACAGCAGTTGGACCGAGTCAACAACAAGCTGCGGGACCTAAAAGACGATAAGCGGCAGTCGCAGGCAGAAGCGCGAAAAGCTGAGACAGTGGAGACACTAAAACGACTCTATCCTGGCGTTCGCGGCCGCCTTGTGGATCTGTGCAAGCCGATTCAACGCAAGTACAACATGGCTGTGACTGTGGCAACTGGAAAGCACATGGATGCAATTGTGGTGACAGACTACAGGACAGGCCAAGACTGCATTCAGTATCTCCGCGATTCCCGTGCGGGCAGCGCTCAGTTTATTCCTTTGGACAAGATCCGTGTGAAGCCAATCAATGAGCGCTTCCGTGGCCTGGGCAACAACATCAAGATGGTCGTTGACGTGATTGAATGCGACGCAGAGATTGAGCCGGCGCTGCACTATGCAGTCGGTGATACTGTTGTATGTGACTCTATTGACATCGCCCGGGACCTTTGTTTCCGTCAGAATGAAAAGGTGAAAGCAGTGACGTTGGACGGAATGGTTGTGAGCAAGAACGGCAGCATGACGGGTGGCAAAACCCAGAATGACGTGCGTCGGGCTGGTCGGTGGGACGAAAAGGAGGTTGAGGCTTTGCAGCAGCAAAAAAATGATCTCGTTGAAACAATCCGTACGACGGAGCGGCATGGCGCTTTGTATGCAAAATTGCAATCGTTACGGACGCAGCTGGAGGGGTTGGAAAGCCGACTCAGTCATGCTAAGGCCGACTTGGGGATCACTGAAACAAAGAGACCAAAGATTCAGGCGCGAATTGATGAGGCCAACAAGCGAATGACCGAGATTATCGAGCCTGAACTTGAAAAGTTTGAGGCAGCGGTCAGCTCTCGCAAGGGTAGCATTACATCGTTGCAGGAGCAAATCCACGGTGTAGAAGATGACATGTTTGCAGATTTCAGCGAAGCAGTGGGTGTCGAAAGCATTCGAATCTATGAAGAGAAGGTATTGAAGCGGCACCACAAAGTAATCGAGACGCGGCGCAAAATCACTGACCATGAAGCGAAACTTCGTGCGCAGGTAAGGATTAGGTGGCGGATCGTAGTCGATGTAATGCGGCTCTGACACAGTATTTTTGTTTCGTATTGTATTGTCTTGACCAGATCGACTACTTGCAGTCGCAGGACTTTAACCAGCCAATGCTTGACGCACAGGAAAGAGCATCTCGGGAAGCCGAGCATCTAAAGCAATTAGCTGAAGAGGAGAGTGGTCTGATGAAACGAGTGGCAGCATTGCGGAAAGAGAGAAAGCAACAAGAAGAGCTACGCAAGAACTTGTCAGCTAAAGTGGAGGAACTTGAGAAGGAGCTTCGGGAAATTGGCAGCAAGAAGGCCAAATATGAAGAGCGAAAGGGCAAAATCCAAAGGCGAATTGCTTCTGAGGAGACAGTACTGGAGCGCCTGAAGGATCACAAGACTGAGATTTTTAAGCGGGCGTCATTGGATCAGATCACACTACCAACTATTCGTCGTCAATCATCAAACGGCACCGAGGATGTCGAGATGGAAGATGTTAGTGCGACCAGTGTGCCGTTAAACACAAGTAGTTCTAATGGGCAAGACAGCCTCGAGGGGTTGGATCTGCTAGTGGAAGGCGACGCAGCGAACCAAGAAGTGGATTTCTCCACGCTTCCTGATGCGCACGTGGTGGTGGATGACAAGGAATTCGACGATATCAACGCGAAGTACGAAAAGCGAATCGGTGTGCTGCTCACAGAGCTGGAACGCATACAACCTAACATGCGCGCTCTGGACAAGTTCGACGTGATCCAGAACCGGATCGGAAAAGAGGAAGAGGAGCTAGATCGTATCAAGCAGAAGTCTTTCGAAACTGCGACGAAGTTCGAGGAGGTCAAGCAAGCTCGCTTCGATCGCTTCATGGAGGCGTTCAAGCACATTTCTGGAGTGATCGACTCGACGTACAAGCAGCTTACCAAGAGTTCCAAGCACCCCCTGGGAGGCACAGCGTATTTGAACCTGGAGAATGATGAAGAACCTTACCTAAACGGAATGAAGTACCACGCGATGCCGCCAATGAAGCGCTTTCGGGAGATGGAACACTTGTCCGGTGGCGAGAAGACCGTAGCAGCACTAGCTCTACTCTTCGCCATCCACAACTACCGCCCCTCTCCCTTTTTCGTGCTTGATGAAGTGGATGCCGCATTGGACAACGTGAACGTGAACAAGGTGTCAACGTATATTGCCAATTGTGACTTCCAGTGTGTTGTGATCTCGTTGAAGGACTCTTTCTACGAGAAGGCGGACGCGCTCGTTGGAATCTGCAAGGATATCACGTTGCAACAGTCCAAGTCAATGACACTGGACCTCACCAAGTTTGATTAGCTGCGGCGTGGAACCGAGAACCGATTTATTATTTTTGCGTGAGCCGCAAACGAAGAACCTGCGGTCTGCGTCCCAGCTGTAGGAGTTGATCTTTTTCAATGAATGAATGGCGGTATTATTTTAGGACCCCTCACTATTGCGTGCTGTTTGTTAGTACGCGCTCAGCCTTCAGGCTCCAGCTACCCACTGTACCAGCAGCGATAACACGTGCGCTATACAGGCACCTCCGTACCCTTGAAGACTGATGAATTCGCCTTCTGGCAATTGCAAGACTCAAAAGGCAGCACATGAGCGCGTTGCCCGACAAGATGGCGGAGGGCCCAAGCGCAAAATATACTGCCTTGTCCACATTAGAGGCTCGGAATGAAGCCTCAAACCCCTTTTTCGGGAACACGGTGCAGCCCCTTGCCGCATAACATATCCAGGATAAGGTTCACCAAGTTGCGTTTCGTAGCGGACGCACATGGTAATGATAGAAGTGCTAGAGCTTCTGGTTGAGGGTATGCTCATGGCGCTGCACAGTGCATCGAGCAGGCAGCACAGCGAAAGCTCGAACGAATGTACGGATTGTTCTACTAGAGTCACCATCAAGTCTGTCTGCGTGTGTGTCCGTTGCGTCACACCCTGCCCATGGGCCGCCGAAGGCGGTCCCCCATTGGCCAAAAAGCTGCCGAGCCCCCGCCGCGGAAGGCGGCCCCACCGGTCGATATAGCGGGACCCTTCATCGGGCTCATTGGCACAGCATGGCGAGTAGTACAGCGAGCCGACGAGGCGAGCGGAACGGGGTGTGATACATATTTGTATTATACCGCCGCGCAGCCACAGTGCTTGGCTAATAGTACTTCAAAGTATTACTCACCCCGATAGTAGTACTACCGCCGCGTAGCGGCGTAATATATTAGTACTAACATAGATAATATTACAACCGTCGCGTAGCGGCGGCTAATACAAGAGGCGATACGCTTTATGCTGGGAGGCCATGACGATGTGTGTAGGAATACCGGCACAGCGACCGAGAGGAGCATCTGGTGCGCCTGCTTCGCAGCCGCACCATCTTCCCCGTTGAATGGCAATCTAAGTTGCATGCAGTTATTAGCAAGAACGTGTTTTTGCAAAAAGCGGAGCTCAGCAGGTGTGTTGCATTTTTGAACTTTGCTCGCAAAAAGCGGAGCTGTCCTAATTTGGGTTTGCAGAAATAGTAGGGGGTTTCAAAGTAGATTTTTGACAAACATACCAACATAAATTATGTTATTATGTTACATAATGGCAAAACATTCTGCTTCTCTCTGATTGGCTGTTTTTCAAGTTACTTCGAGACCCCTGGTAGCGATCAGTTAGCAAGGAAACACAATTGCTAGCATGACGTTCGCGTACGGCAGAAGTACCCACCCTGTGCTGTGTCTACAGCGCCAAATTGGCGTCTAACAGCAGCATATGCACCGACGTTTAGTCTGCCCCCGCGAGAAACACCCGGCCTATCGGCAACATTTTCGTAATGAGGGCAGGCTTTTTGGCTTTCAGGAGCTCAGGTGCTTTTGACTCGAATTGGGCGTCAAGAAAACCTAACATAGCGGCAAAACATCAAACCGCTCAGATTGGCTAATTGCATACTTAGGTCTATATGTTTCCAGGTTCATGTCAACTTTGAAACCCCCTATTGTAAATCATGTAGCGATCTGCACCATGCTCACCTCTGTATTAAGCTTAAGAATTAGACAAGTTGTTTCTACTTCGACCAACGAGAACCACTGAATGTTTGTATTTTTCGTGGCCGGAGTGACGCACAATGAAATAGCGCCCCTGTCATGTGATGTTTTTGTCATGTAAAACTTCAGAAAATAGCACAAATCGCAAAACGGTGCGACCGCAAATCCTGTAGCAAAATCGACATAAAGCAACGCAAATTCTTTCGCAATTTTCAGACACGATTTTGCGGTATCTTCAAAATGCGAAGGCTTCACCGCAATTCGTGCCATTTGACTGGCCCGCGTGAAACGCGTACAGAGCTGCTTGCTAGCTCAGCTAGCCTAGTATAAACTCACGGTGGTGCAGATCTGAGCCTGAAGGCTCATGAATTGATACACCAGACCTTCAACCAATCAGCGTCAGTTGGGGTGAAGCAGAGCTATATAATTGGATATAAATGCGGTGGTTGGTTGGCTCATGAATTGGCAGACCATTGTTAGTTGTCATTTTGTGTTGGTCTACATTTGCGATTGTTCCTCAAACCACTATAATCTGTAGTAGCCAAACCTCGTACGTTATACAAATTCATATCTGGCCTCCCAGCATAAAGCGTTTCGCATCGATCACTCTTTACGCGCTAAAACAATTTTTATGTGATAATCCACTTTGAAAAGAAGGATATGGGAATATAGTGGGCTAATTACTGAATAAGGGATACCAGTGACAATCGACTCCAGGTGGATATTCGAAGATAGAGGAACAATAAAGGCGGGTAATGGAGTCCATGATTATTTTTCGTTATAATCCTGAAGTATCCAGGATTGCTGTACAGGATGTCATCAGGATTATAACAACCTTTTTAACATGATCAGCAGATGGAGAAGATTCGCTCGAGGACGAGGAAGATACGGAAGATATGCAAGACATACGGTGTGTGGCTGCGAACGCTGAACAAGATTTCTCCAGGATTGTTGCATGACTATTCCAGGACCTTCTAGTCTTCGACATAAACTGCTAAGTCATTCATGTAGTATCAGCAATAGCTTTCAGAGACAAGATTGTGAAATGAAGTGAAATTGATTCATCAATCATACCAGCGCGTGTAGGCAACGCTTTAGAGCTCCCAAACGTGGACAACTAACTACGCGCTATTTTGCAACTTGGGTTGGAGGGATATCTTCGTCCCCTGATCCTTGAGTTTCGACTACCGGGGTCTTGTCCTCGCCAGGCATGATCTGCGGTTGCACGTACGCCGGCGCCGCTTCTTTCTTGATAGGTGAGATCAATCGTCCGTTCAGGATATAGTAGAACAGTTCAAATCGGCGCAGAGACAGGGAGTTGTCACTCATGTCGTTTGTGATCCCATGTACAACTTGACGCATGAACATCCAGCATACAAAGACCCCACAGCTAAACTAGTCGAATTGGATGGGGTTGTTCTGCGCCACCACGTCATAGTTGTTGAGCCCTTGAAACTTCAGATACGTTGCCACCTCCTTTGCAGCGCGCACGTATCCCTTTTGATTAAGCGGGTCGTAGTAGTAGATCCTCTGGACAGACACCTTAACGACGATGCAGCACCAGTGCGCGCTGTGAAAGTTCAGAGGTAGCATTACCGTGTCAACATCCGGATCTGAAACATGACTCACAACGCGAGCGAGGACGTCACTCGACATGAGACCCTCCACGGGATCTCGTGCACGTGAAGACTTGATAGTCACCGATTGGAACCCTGCAAACCGGCACGTATTGTAATCTCTGGTGAGTCTGTCACAGAGACCACGGATACAGGCTTCCGACAGCCACAAAGGCGGTATCACTCGATACAGAGTAGCAAACACGTATTCGGAGGAGTCGTCGAGGCCGTCTATGTGTTGGTATGGGTAGGCATGAAGGATTTGATCGCCAACTTGCTTGCTTGGTCAAGTCATGATATTGCGCAGGGAGTACCGGAAGTGCTTCCTCGGATATCCATTTGACCGCATCCATGCCGAGTTACACCATATTCTTCAGTTTGTCCACTTGTTTCATCAGCTCGATATGCTGCCGCGAGAAAGATCCAACGTCCTTGATTTGTACGACCTCAATCGCCCCACTGGGACCGGTGGCTGCTGGGGAATCGGCGTCGACTAACACGGGGTCCAGGGTAGTATTTCGTACTGGCATCGCCTTCATGCAGCGGTCTAGCAGCTTGGTTGGCAAGACGAAAAATGGGTCCAGGACTAGTACAGGTTTTTTCATTTTGCGAAACAAAGGTTTCTTGTCGGCAGCTTGAGCATACTTGGTCAGCACCCCGGATAGTCGTCTTTGGGTTTCCACAAGCCCATGTTTTTTTCAGTCGAGAGACTCCAAGAGGTCTTGCAGTGTGCCGGTTTCAGCTGCTGACCGACCTTGTTCTGCAGCCTTGTACCATTTGCGATCAGCTCGCTCACTAGAAGCCGTCACGGAGCGTTGTTTCTGTGGCCGCCCAACCTTGCGCGCCTTTTGGTTAATTCGAACCTTCAATCCTGCGTTCGTCGGTGAGTTTGCTGGACTTACATCTCTCGCTGGATCAAAAGCTTAATCCTCAACTTTGGTTTCGCAGGTTTCAGCCAACACGGTGCGCTGTTGCCTTCCGACCTTGCGCGCCTTTGGGTTAATTCGAACCTTTGTTCTAGCTATCTTCGGAGATTTTGTTGGCCTTGGATTTCTCTTCGTATCTACTGCTTCAACATCGACTTTGTTCACTACAGGAGCGTCTTCACCTGCATTTTTTGTGCTTCTGACGAACATTTCGCCACTGTTGAAGCACAAACCCGAGCATTTCATCAAATTCGCCCTCATCCGCCAAGTCCGCTAGCTCCGAAGCAATCAAATGCGTAGCCCTGACAGCTTCTTTGTATCGATCGGCATGGGCCCGAGGTTTCTTCCGAATCTTGCTTGATGAATTCAAGTCGAAGGCTTGATACTGCACCTGACGCACGGACTGGAGATTTGAAACTGGAATGGTCCACCTTTAAAATGACATCACAATCCTGTTAAAATCTTGTAAGAATCATGGCCCGACTAAATGTGGCTCACCGTTCGTCAATACAACTCCAAGGAATCACAGGACCGGCGACATCCGTGTGTCTTCTGTAAGCTATGGCATGACGGCACGAGCCGCATGGATCTAGAAAACTCACAGTCGCTAGCCAATCCTTAGTGCTGAGTCTGTGGATAATGGAACCACCGTGAACCAGCATTACGTCGGGATCGTCTGGGGTTGACTCGTACGCATATGCTTCCGCCTTCGACATGGCAGCTGCATATTGCGGTTCAATTTGCTCAGCCACGAAGTGGGTCGTGAACCGTAACACGTTTGACATCTCCTCATCATAATTTGTGTTCACGAACCGACCAATGCGAGACAACCGCTATTTGTACTCATTCTCCGCTCGTTTGTCACCTGCCACCAGAGCTTCCACACATTGAGCCATGCTCATACTGCTGTTGATAACGTCTTTGAGCTTCCCAAAGAAGCTTTCAAGACGATTGTTGGTGTGGTTCTTGAAGTGGGGCAGCTTTGCCCTCAAGTGCATTACCCACATGTCTTGGCACGAATCCCAGTTCTTCGTGAAGTACTTGCAGAAGTCTTCGAGTCCAATTCTCGAACACAGACCCAGCAACGATTCACGAGTAGTGTTGTACTCTTCTTGAGAGCTTGCGTAGACAATTTTGGGAACGGCTGCATCCACGTGAGAGGCGTCGTCACTGGAAACCTTGCCAAACTCCGGTTTTGCGCGCTTATCCTTCAGGTACTTAATCACGTGAAAATGACAAATTAAAACGCGAGCTTCCGGGAAGTGAGACTGCAAAACTCGCACTTCGTTCATGTCTTTGTCCACAATGATCACCCGCAACAATTTCAACCCGTCAGGATGAGCCTGTTTAAAGTGCGCTATAGCACAATCCATTTGCCAGTCACCATTAGCTTCAATAACCCCAACAGCTCAGAAATCTAGGACAAATAAAAGGACCAAAAGTTAGTGGCTTACGTAGCTAAGATTTTTAGGAGATGCAGGAGCTAACTATTATGAACAGTAACACCATGATTATATCTATAAGGGGTATGTCTGCCATTGTGTCCTCCATTGTCTTTCAAGTTGAAAGCGCAGCTTGACAAGTGTCACTAATAACATATCCATGTTGAGTTTTGTCCTAACCTCTAGGACAAACCCCCTGAAATAACTTGATCTCAGTATGGGGCTTCTACTCTGAAGGCCTCCGATACTATCATTACATTTGTTATACGTGACACGCTCCAATTCCATCAAGTCTGATATCGGCTATACAAACTTCAAGTCAATTTGGTCCTTTTTTGCTGGTTCAAGGACAAAACCCGGTAAAGTACGTCGTACTTAAACGGATTTCCGTCCTGGATTCAAGGACAAAATTTGTTGGGGATAAGCGAGTGCTGCACGACAACCCCCTCACTGAACTCGTTCATGACCATGAACGTCAGAAGCTGGTAGTAGTGGTTACAATAAAAAAAATCATGGGTTAGAATCCTGTGATAATCCTGCGATGCTGTCACGTTTACCTGTTCGTTTTGTGTGTGCAATCGACTAGCAGGACCTCCCAAAAACGTCTGAACGTATTCCGCATAAATGCTGTCGACAGTGAGATCACTCCGGTCTCTCCAGTCTCAGGGTCAGCAATGCTCACGCAGTTCTCGGGGTCTGCAGCGGCCAGAGCACCAACTTCGGCAGCCGTCGTGTCGTTGTCGTCCATAGAAGATACCGATGAAGCGAAGTCCTGCACCATAATATCCACGTCTGCCTTGATCACGTTCTGATCATGCTCCAACAAATAGTCATAAATCTTGGACCGTTTCGCTCCAACAGCAAGCATCCCTTCGACACGCGCCCCCACCAACGCATTAGAAACCTTGCGGGCGAATGGGTATGTTGCATACGTCGCGCCTGTATTAGGATGGTTGTGGTAGAAGTGCCCCAACTTGACTCCAAGTTGCCATTTTCCTTTGCGTTGCTGCCACTGGACAACGAACCGAAATGGACAGTCCGTTTCACGGATGTGGTGGCGTGGGCGCTTGCCCGACCCCCGACTCTTTCTCCCTGGCCATCCATGCGTACATATGTAGGTTCTCGGATATGGGTCGAGATCCTCTGGTACCTGGGACGCATTGTCCAATCCTTTCTTAGCTTGCTGCAAGCGTCTGTTTCGCTCCGCAACCCCCATGGTTTGGAATATGGGGATGACTCGCTTGGTCATCTCACTGTATTCATCCAGATATTTCAACCACGACTTCCAGTCTTTGTGCCAGGTCTGGGGGGCCACGACAACAACTTGACGACCACTTCCCTTCACTCGACTTCCTGGGTTACAGTCTCGCTCCTGATCGGAATCCCGGACAGAATCCTGTGTAGAAGCCGCTGCCGAGTCATCACCAACGTCCTCCTCCCAACTTGACTCCCCCCTCCTCGTCTTCAGCCTCAACAGAGGCAGCCTCCTCCAAACCGGATTCGGCTCGCATTTCTTCCGTCGTCCGACATCTCTACGCCATCTTCCCGCGCTGCGCCCGCTTCGGCTTCATCCGCTATAACATCGTAGGAAGCGCCCTGCTCCTATACAGCGTCGGGCACCACATCTACGTCGACGGTTGCTGCGTGTCTCGGGGGGATTCTCCTCTGCAGTGTCGTCCGCCATCTCCGCCTCGAGGCTTTCTTCTTCGTCGTCGTCGGTTTCTGCGTGTCTCGGGGGGTTCCAGGTGCCTAGACCAAAGCGCGCCCTCATTCGGCGCGCGCCGCTTCCCATCTGTGCGCCGCTTCCCATTCGCTTGGCAGTTTTGGTAATGGGTGGTTCGTTTCTCTTCCACGACAGAAAAATATTTTATATTACGTCCTGGAAAAATCCGTATAATAATCCTGGTAAAATTTTATTGTTGCAATTCTGGGCTCCAGTGTTTCCGAACAATAAATATGATGGATTTTTTGCATTTTTCATAGAAAAATAGAAATAGCATTTAACATTCTGGAAATGTCACGCGAAGGTCGTAAGAGGATCGGAAGACAATTCGTGAACGATGTAATAGCGGTGAAGCTGCCCAGCCAGCAAGCTGACCTCCCAGGATAATCACGAAGGTAGATAATAGCGCCACCGCCGCGGACCGGGGGCGCTCGGCTAGTCGACCCCCTTCAACGAGACCAATCATCAAGTCTGCGTGTGTGTGTGTGTCAGGCGGTGCGTCACACGCTGCCCATGGGCCGCCGAAGGCGGTCCCCCATTGGCCAATAAGATATCTTTAGTCAAAACATTTTCTAGAGCGTAGCAAAGTACACAATGTTGTATCTATAACCCTATAATTGAATTGCTTCAACATATTGAGAGGAACTAGTTTTTGTTTTGGTTGTATTTATTTGATTACTTGGTAGTTTGATAAACAAGATTCCGGACACTCCTTCTACTGTGGGAGCTGTCGCTAAGTTCACTCACTCAGAAGCTGTAGCACTTTTGATATCACCACCCAGTCCACAAGCTATCGCTCGCATGCGCTGCGCCCGCTGCCGTGGTGAGGTAAATCTTGGGACCGTGATTGGCCCAAGCTCAATATGTGCGCACAACTTCCTCGGGTGGTCGGCATGCATCATTCATACACAGGAAATTGGAAACAATGTGTTCATCACTCCAAAACCGGTTGTTAGTGAGTTTATCGCCCTGTGTTCCTTACTCCACAAGCTGCGTTGATGACAAGTCGTCAAAGAGGAAGAAGCACTTTAGGTTGGCCCCTACAGCAGATGGGGGCCATGAAAGTGTCAATGCACTCTGCGCAGTCGACGTTCATTAAGACATAAAAACTTCGCGACACTGGAATGTTCTCGCTACCAATTTAGACCTATGCAACGACAGAGTTCATTCGGCATAATCGGTTTCACTGTCTCCATATCATGCTGAATATTAGGCCGGGCTTTACGTCGAAGGTTTAGGTCTCGGCGCCGCTTTTTCTGGTAGCGCTAGCAGGACTCGTCGACGCGCAGCACCAACATCCCGTGATGAAATTCATTTGAGCACACGGCAATGTGCTGCCACAACACAACTGACATCATGTAGAAAAACAACGTGATCGGAGAATCATCATGCCGAAGTGCTTCTGCTGTAGGTTCAGAATAGTATTGTCGTAGCCCAGGGTAGTTACCTGTGTCATTCACAGGCTCGTAAGGAGCCATCTGGTACTGATGAACGTGGGATTCTTCTATGCCTTCTCTCGGTCAATTTGGACAGTAAGCTCAGTTAGGGGCCTTGAAGCTGATAAGACCTCTAGGGTTGTGATCAGAACATGTTAGCGTATACAATACCCGACCAGGCCAGTATATTCTAATTTAGCTGCTGCCGTTGGCTTTAATATGCTGGTCTTAAATTGTGAGTTGACCTTATAGTGGCCGTTCGCCTTAAAGATAGTGTGCCGATTATGAAAGTATCGCGAACAGAAGACTGATAGACATTGGGTGTCAAGAGCACTACTGTCGTTTTAACGAGGTTAATTCGCCCGTACCCACTTGCACTTCTTCCGGGAAACAATTTTGTTGAAGCAATTCAATTAAAGGGTTATCTCGAGTTCAAACGCTAGCTACAACATCTACACAATCTAGGCTCGATCCGCAACGAAGTACGGCACCATTAACGTAAGCCTAGGTCTGGGTAAACCCTACCGAACCGGTTCACACTACTCGATCGAACCCCGACACCGTCAGCCGAACGCTTACTAGTAACCTTCTCCAACGCATCTTTCAGGTTGTCTTCATTGCTATTGTACACAAATCCAACACCCTTGCGTGCATACCCCACTAAACTTCTAGCACTCCTCTCGAATCATCGTCACACCGAGGTTGACGCCGTTGGAGTTCTGAACGACAACACCCACCAGTAGTATCGTATAGTAGACCCTTGAAAACAACAGGATGTGGCACCATGATGACCACGCGAGCACTTCAGAAGCAATTGACCACCTTTTTCGCGCGTGAACGCATCAATGTAACCCAGTAAATTGCCCAAATCCTCCTTCTTCGCGGTGCCTCAGTCTAGCAAAGTTGGTGTCTTTCAAGCCGCTGAAACATTTGGCTTGTATTATGACTTCTTAGAGAAGTTCACCTCTACGTTGTCGTAACAAAATTGGAGAGTACTAGACCATAGGGTAAAAAAGTGAAATATTCGCAAATTATGATTTGAAACTTGAATGTCGTTGGTACTTTCGGGGCATTTATTTCTGCTGCGTACAATCCAGTTAGTAGGATACTGCAAGATAAATATTCTAAACAGTGATTTGTACGACTATAACCCTTTTGAATGTGGCTGGCGGGTAGCAGCACATCTCAGAAAAAACTAAATAAACTTCAACCATTTCGCATTTGCTGCGTCTGAACAAAATGTCCAACGGTTTATCGGTACAATACACGATGTGCGCTTGATGCCAGACCGGTTACGCTCAACTCTCGAGTATGTAGCCCGGTAAGCAAGCTCTAGCGGCTTCTCTCGCATTTCTTGACATTGTTTACTACCGCAATCTTTTTATTTCTCGGGGGGAATGCCTGGTTTCCGTACAGGCAATGAAAAAAATCACTTGAAACGATAAGCGAGGGGTGTCAATGTTTAAGTTCGTTTCTTACCCAAGCAGGATGAATCGCTAGGATTTGTTCCGAAATCTCAAATGTCACTTGAAATGCAACCAATACCGTCGATTTTACGAAAAATGATTCGTTCGAGAATAAAACGGGATTGTTGCAACATTGGCATCATCCGCTAAGAATGTGACTGTCATCTACTGTGCTCGGGTAGTTATTCTTGCGAAACATCTCTCGGAAGGGCGTCATGCAAGTTTGCTCAAACTCGTCAGGAGGGTAGATTGCCACCTTGCTGAATGCGGGTGCGACTTTATCAAGCAGCTTGTGAGCTGTTATCGTGCTCGGCATACGTTTGTATATGCAACTTTGCGGTCTTCAATCCGCCTTCCCACGCGATACCAAACCTGTTGACAATGACGGGACTTGTTGTCCTTGTCAATCCGTATTAGTGATAAGTCAAAGTCAATCTCTACAGCTTTGAGTGCAATTGCTACCTTTAGCCAAAACATTTTCTAGAGCGTAGAAAAGTACACAATGTTGTATCTATAACCCTATAATTGAATTGCTTCAACATATTGAGAGGAACTAGTTTTTGTTTTGGTTGTATTTATTTGATTACTTGGTAGTTTGATAAACAAGATTCCGGACACTCCTTCTACTGTGGGAGCTGTCGCTAAGTTCACTCACTCAGAAGCTGTAGCACTTTTGATATCGCCACCCAGTCCACAAGCTATCGCTCGCATGCGCTGCGCCCGCTGCCGTGGTGAGGTAAATCTTGGGACCGTGATTGGCCCAAGCTCAATATGTGCGCACAACTTCCTCGGGTGGTCGGCATGCATCATTCATACACAGGAAATTGGAAACAATGTGTTCATCACTCCAAAACCGGTTGTTAGTGAGTTTATCGCCCTGTGTTCCTTACTCCACAAGCTGCGTTGATGGCAAGTCGACAAAGAGGAAGAAGCACTTTCGGTTGGCCAAAGGAGCGAGTCTCCCTAGACGTCCGAGCGAAGTAGAAGAAGCCCTGGTATTTACCGACGGTGCTAGTGTTCGTGACTTTCGCAAGGCAATATTCGTGGAATGCAAGGGATCTCTTCTACGAGGGTTTCGCGCAACAGCTCTCACAATTTAAGCGTTCAGCGACAAGCAAGCGCCTATGAGCGCGGACTAGGTATCCAGTGACAAATGCTGCCCCTCTCATCTTTTAGGTGCCTATGAGTATGCTCAAATTGATTAGGGATGTCACTCGCAGGGTAGATTAACTGGCCCTCTATCCAGAAAAGACATGGAGGAACTAAAAAAAGGAGTTCAAGAAAGTATAAATCATCTTTTCGCCAGGTGTTAAAGCCTTCGAGAACGGTAAGGAGCAGACGCCTCTGGGTGTGGACGAGATTTTGAATACGACAAGGGCTACTCCGCTCATGGTGTAATGCTGAAGGCTGGTTCCATTATGGTTCCATCTAATACACGATAATGGCAGCACGCCGGTCACGGGCACCACTGCTGCTTCGGTCCCATTGACCGAATATAACGCCGACGGATCTTCGGAATACAGAGCAAAACCTGCACAGCAACAGTCATCTCGTCAGCATCGCTGCGTGCTGAGTTCAATGTCTATGACGACATGAAGAAGGGACATTTGGGTATCACTTTGCAGATTGAATTACACGACCAAACCAATGAGACTGCACTCATTGGAAACGTGCCGGTATTAGAATTGGTGGGAGCACTGAAGAAGTCAAAGAATCAAGCTGCCGAGAGCTAAATGAAATGATAAAGAGCCGCTGCGCCGTGCAGTTGAAATGAAAAGAGGAGGGGCATGTCTATTGCGTCGACGAAGGAGACTCTTTTTTGTGAATCGTGAGGATCCAACGTAGCGGCTTTTAGAATTCTACAAAACTAACTACGGTCGTGCTTGAAGCAAGGGCGGCGATAACTGGGTGGTCCCTCTGCTGGACAATACGTTCGATCTCAGGAAGACGACGTTTGTCCAGAAGTATATTCGTAGCTCCTAGCATTAGTGGAGAGGGTAGAAGACAAGAAAGTACGTAGCAGCTTCATGGATACAATGCGCCAATGCCACACCATCATAATCGATTTGTCAGATGAGGCTCTGCTGACCGCAGCACGGTGGTGCGGAACGCACCGATAGCTACCGAGCATTTTGTTAACCTCTTAAGACAGAGCGTCTGATCCTTACGAGACGGGTGATTTGTTTATCGTGGACCATATATATGCTTTTTTTGTAATTGCTCTGACAATCTGAAGTCAAGGAGGGGTAGGTAATTAATATTTGCTTTCTGGATCTCAACATAGACGATACTATAAGACATATTAGCAGTAGATGAAACGTTCATACTATGAACGACCAGCAGCTGGGGTCCACTCAACATTCTTTCGTTTGAATATTCGCCGGGTCGGACGCAAATTTCCATTCTACCGTTGAAAAGTGGCGTTCCTAGCGAGCTGGCGCGAGCTGAAAAAGAAATGGAGTCAGACAAGGAAGCTGACAATATCAACATCAGTTAAACAAACTGTATGGTGCAGTTTTTTCTAATTGTAATATAACTAGCGGCACTGCAGATTAAGATGATAAATACCAGGGAAAACGGGTATGTGAATGCAGCGAGGCGTCGCAGTGCTATAAAATATTCAGCTGCCAGCAAACAATGATGCATGCCATACGTGCGGATTGGGCTAAACTAGTTCATAGTTTATCCCCCTTTCGATTCCTCGCCAAGTCTGGTATGCATCAAGATTCCCTGGGTTCAGTCCCCCCAATCAGATATGTAAGATTCGCCGCCGCATTCACTAGTCTTCGAAATCCGGGTCTAGGTTTTGACATCTAACACGATGTCAAGACCTAGACCCGGATTTTAAGTCTAAAACACGATAGAAACGCCAGATCGATGATTAGTTAGAGAAGATAAAGTCGATCATATACAAGTTTACAGACAACGACGGAAAAAGCCCCGTAACGAAAAAATCCGCCGCTGTAATAATACTATCAAAATATTGTAATAAAACAATACCTAGTCAGAGTATTATATCCAATCGACTGTCGATACGTAATAAATATTATCAGTCGTAATGACTGGTTTTGCAAGCAACATGCTTGGTGGTTGCAGGACGGATGCCGCGCTGCTGTTGATCTCACTTCTTATTTGGACCTGTGGTCCATGCTCACGACCCAGAAGACCAATCAGCGAACCTACACGATAAAAGAGAAGCGCGATGCGCTTCGGCTGGCGTCGGAGCGCGGCGTGCTGGACGCAGCCGACTATCTCGGGTATCCCCGCCGTACTGTAGGTGACTGGGCGGCCCAAGCACACAACATCTTCAACTTCAAGGGATCACAGATGTGCAAAACGCTAAGGGGCAAGGTCGGAAGGAGATGATCCCGTTCTCACACGGGCTCATCACCTTCATGAAGGACATGAGACGTGATGAAGAGGTTCGTGGTTAATTGTTCGTCTTTTGATATCTACATGTACTGTACGCATCTTACTAACCAACACTGTTTTAGCCGTTATGTACTACTATGATGTAAGAGTAGATTAAGAAAAATAGATACATTGGTTTAATAACTATGTTACTGATAAGAAACATATTGTTTCTGCTGACAACGCTGTTATGCGCTTGCTCCAATGGTTCTCCAAATGGTAAATACTCATTTTATAAGCTACTGTTACAATATTGATATCAAGTGCTTACTAAATAATAGTCTGTTATTTATTTAGCCATGGTTTACAGTACAAGCGGCTCAACACTCGAAAAAAAAACATCTGCGGACCTTGAAGAAACTCATGCGAAATTCGCAATTGAGTTTTGGGACAAGCCCGAGCACATCGACAGTCTGTCCACTATCTACAATGTCGACGAAACCGCCATTTACTACGACACACCGCCCAAGTATATCTTGGCGGTACGTGGTCGAAAAGGGTCTGCCAAAGTCAAGTACACCGAGAAACATTCGGCGAGACTGACAGCTGTGATGACTGTGCGAGCGGATGGTACGTTATATTTGCACTCACATTATGTTTTTAATTAATTTTACTGACATATTGTAATTGTAGGTAAGAAATGCCCGATTCTCTTCATTGTGAAAGGGGGCTCTATTGAAACTACCGAGCTTCCCACGAACCCGCAAGGTCAAGGTCACGGGTACTGTGTACAGGACAATGGATGGATGGACAGTAGGGTGTCGAAGAGTTATGCTAAAGAGCTGGTAAAGCTTGATATAACCCCCCCTTCTGTCCTTCTTGCCGACAACTTCGACTGTAATGTCTCGGACGAAGAACAGGAGGTTATCGCAAGGGAGATTATCGCCACAGTATGCACTCTGCCTGCTAATAGCACGGCGGTCTGCCAGCCCTCTCGATGTAGGCGTCATGGGGTCGTTAAAAAAAGACCCTACGCGCACTGTGGTTTACCGACTTTCGCAAAGGCAAAGTTCATGCCAGTTAAAAGCGCTTGATCTCGATTAAGCGCACCATTAGAGCGTGGGAGATGATTTCAACCGAGTATGTTGCATCTAGCTTTGAAAATGCTATTCCAAGATACCCCTGTAGTTGAAGTGTAACATCAATACACTGCATCGTTTTTGCAAAAACCTAATGTTTTCTGCTCCAAGTATATAACCTAACACATTACATAAAATTATTTTCTGCCAATACGATCATCGTATTTGGTTGACATGCCCTCCTTTGTCATTGTGAAATAATATAACTTGTGGCGGCTTTTATCGTCGTTATCTGTATACCGAAGCATCACCGCCCCAAGCGTTATCAATTCCTTCGAACAGTGACCATAGTGTGTACACTCTGGGACAATACTTTATATTTAAATAGGGTTGCGATGTTTCCACACACCAGTGGTTAGATCGTAATTTTGATATGTGGAGCTTGTATGGCCTGTTACTTTAACCCTGTCGCGATGAAAGGAGGCATGTTGCTTCCTTGAACTGTTCCCGTATGTTACCACGTTAAACGAAGCAAAATGACCCCCTTAAACGACTTCAAGCACAGAGCCACGTCATTTTTTCATAGTTGTAACAGAAAAGTACATAACCACTGCATTTTTTTTATAAAAATTACTTTCAAATCCGAAATGGAAGATTTGAAAGCTGTCCATCACAGACCTTAAAGGTAGCAACATGCCTCCTTTAAGAAATATTGACTTCGATTTGTATCCTATAGTTTTAGCCAAGTGGCTCGCGAAAGGGTAAAACTTGTACGATACAATATATGAAACTATCAAAATGAACCATACACGATAACCGAACTTTGGTACAAAAAAGAGCAGGTGTGTCCGAAGACATAGCTACATATGTGGTTAAGGGTACAGACAACACCAAAGCATGGAAGCAGAGTGGTGTGAGCTAGGATTCGTTGAAAACAAAACAATCAAATTGGCGATAAGAGCTGGAGCAGTAACCGGTTCGGCTGCGAAGGCAAGTTAAGAATGGTAACGCCGGTAGAGACGCGTATCGCGATGCAAGCACCAAAAACGCCCTTTACTATGAAAATTACAGTTTATTTTATGATTAATAATATCCCGATATTGTAAAAATGTTATCCTCACTTCAGTTCTCGGACTTGTGACATGAGATTTGTGCGCGAGCCAGAAAAGTCCACAATGACGTCCGACTTTTGCGATCGTTCGGATACTTTGACAAATGTCCGTATATCTAAAGAATGCCCGTAGCCAGTCGTCCCTACTCCTATTGATGGCCAATATACCAGAAAGAACTTGCCATATCTCATCTCATCCGCCGTATGTGGGCTCCAGCATTTATAATCTCTTTTATGACTGCCTCGCATATCACCAGCTTTGGTTCCACAAACTATATGCCCCCAATGCGCGTACAACCATAACAGCGCGCCCACGCCCCTCCATCCCCTAAGGATACAGCGCAAATGGAAGGGGTCGTGGCTCTGTTCCTGATGTACCTATTTATTCCAGACCTATGTTATTGTTCACAAGATAGGTTGGAGGTCCCACGAACCGACTGCTTACGAGAAGTGATCTAACCTGGACGGCGCAGACCTCCGAGCGATGCATGGCCCATGCGTGCTCCGAAGGGTGCATGATGTAGATCCGCGTAGTGCGGACATGTGTCAGTCATGATGTCTTCTGCGCGTTGGGACCATGACATTTATGTACTATGCCGTGCGTTGCCCGGAAAGCTCTGGATATTTTCAGATATAAATTACAAGTTTTATTTCATCATAGCAGCTTACTTGGATAAGACCCATGCATGATAGATAAGTGAGTAAGATAACTCACAAATGGAATAATTCAAGTACTTAACCCCTTGGACGCGGGGGTCGGAAATCGACCTTATGCTGTTCAGAACAGCATAACAATATCTTGATTTCACTATGCATCTAAATCCGCAAAAGGAGATCATCGCCCGTTCCCATAAATCCGCTACCTCTTATTGGTCCACGTGTCATAATCCAGCGATTTTACTGGCTAGTAATACCATATGTAGTTGAAGTATCGCCGACAAGCACATGTGCCAGATTTTCAAAAATATAAATATCGGTTCCCCTTCGCCGCACTCGTGCCAAACCAGTCATTCTTTGATTTCGCCAAGTCGGGCGCACATCATGGACTATGCTATGGACTTCAAGGCGATATGGCCGCTTCTTCGTAAAGAAGGATGGACTTGGAAAGCAGCTACCGGGATCCAAATACAGTGCGTGAGTCTTGTGTCGGCACCACATATGCGCCTACTGATATTTTTTTATTTGCTGTAGTCACAACTATCTCAAGCCTGGCTGCAAACTGCGGGGAGGGAAGCGTGGAGTGGACTACTTCAACGGCGAGGACGAGCTGCTAGCTTATATCCGTACGGAGAAAGAGCTCTGCGCTCGACTTGGCATATCCAACGTAATGGTGAGGTCGCAGGCGCAAGCAAGTACGTACAAATGATTCATTTCGGTTTATCCTCTTCTCAGTGCTAACGCAGCGTTGTAGCCCAGAGCACGGTTGTGCATGAAGGGCCACTGGTTGACAAACCTGCGGCCTCTCCACGCCCGCCGGATCAGCAAGTCAAGATCCCTGCAAAACCAATTGCAACCAATCGCAAGACACCTTCGACCAAGCCGCCAAAACCCAAGAAGTGCACGAAGAAGCAGATAGCTGAAGAAGCTGACAAACGTCGGAAGGAGCTCGCCGCATTCGCCAAAGTATGGGGTGAGGAAAACGGCACAGGTATGAAACTTGTATGCGATCGCGTGGGACATATGTGCTCACGTAGCTTTCGTTTGTAGTGACTGATGGGAAAGCAGCCAAACCGCCTGGACAAGATGAAAATTTGAGTGCAACCTCCAGCACTTCACCGATCAGCCAGACGTCCCGGGAAGGTATAAAATGCTGGTGTTATGATGATGTTGTCAGTGCTGACATGGAATGTTTATTTGTTTAGATAACGCTGACACAATCCACACTGCTGCTTCCAATGCTGACTTGGTCAGCACATCCTCCCGTGCTCATGCTGACACGGATCATGTCGAGGCAGATGCTAATGCTGACATCGATGATATTGTCGTCGCCGAAGCTGTTACCGTGGACATGAACCCTGAAACAGAGAGCAGTCCTACTGAGTCTCGTCGAACGCCACGTAGGTACTCACTCTCCGAAGATGAAGAATACTTGCCGGATGAAGCAGACGGAGATGATGATGAGGACGACGAGGACCCCGACCAGCGCAATTCCACTGACGATGAAGAAGAAAAAGATGAAGAAAACGTCCGCGACAACCTCAACCATGAGAGCTGCAACGAACAGCTACTGCGAGACGGGACCTGTGGTACACTGCTTCGCTTCAACTACATGGATCCTCTTGATCCCAACATCACCGGCGATACTGGCGATACTGCGCTTGATACTGATGGAGAAGGAGAAGAAGACTCTGCAGAGGCTTTCATCGGAACCATCATCGACGCAGACAGTGAACTGAGTCATGCGGAGTCGTGCGAGGGCGATATTCTGCAGCGAGAACTGAGCCGCGTTACCAAGGTGATGGATGCTGCGGATCTTGAACGGCTGCACATGCAAATTCAAGGTATGTACTGGTTGTGGCGTATAAGCTGACTTGAACAACATCTAACCATATTTTTATGTTGACAGCATCCTCGGAAGTGTTTGATGATGGCCAGCTCGATCAAATGAATGTGGACGGGTGGGAAGTGATACCAGAGAATGTAGAAGCGGAAATCGTGGATGATCCGTCCGTGGACAAGATGTACGCCGGATACTGCGGGCCTTCTCAAGACATCAGTGCTGCTTCGAAGTCACCGCTGGGGCTTTTCTACTATTTCCTGCCCAAAGTATTTTGGCGTAACGTAGCGACCCAAACGAACCTGTCCTGGACGCAGACACTTGAGGCGAGACTCGAAAAGGCTGTGGAGAAGGAAAGCCTCGTTACACACCGTACACACCGAAGTAGAGATGCATTGCGACGAAAGCTTGGAAAATTGCAGAAAATATCACCTCACGAAGTGGTTCAATCGATTGGATTGATGATCGCACATGCTTTGAGTCTATGTAAACGAATGGAGGACCACTGGAGCACACAAGAAATCGGTGTTCTTCCTACGGGAACGTTTCACAAGGTGATGCCTCGCGATCGTTTCAGTGAACTCGCGCGCTTTCTACATTTCACGGACAATCAAGACCCCGCCGCTGCTAAAGACCGAGCATAGAAAATTAGATCAGTTCTCTCAACGCTAGAGAAGACGTTCAAGGAGGGTTACGTGCTTGGCTCGCGCGTTGCCATAGACGAAGGAATGCTTCCGTCGCACAACAGACGCAATCCCACACGAACGTTTATGAAGGACAAGCCGCATCGGTGGGGATCGAAGTGCGTCATGACATGCTGCGCTGAGACCGGATATTGCAAAAGGTACGTATGCTGACATATACGGCTCAAATTTTGCTAATTATGTTGACATGGAATGTATTGATGTTTGGTCATTAGAGTCGAAGTGGATATCGGCAGAGCTGGTGACACCGAAGATTCGCAGTCAATGGACACGAAAAACGGTCCTGCTGCTGTCATCAGAAATATCGCGTATGTGTTTCGCGGCTTACCGTACGAAGGACGGCGACTTGTGATTGGCGATCGTTACTACACGTCCATACCGCTCGCTCAGCAGCTACGCACGATGGGATTCAACTACGTCGGAACCACGCAAACATACCGAAAGGGGTGGTGTGATCAGCTGAATTATCCAAAGAAGAAGCGGCACGCACGGACGCTGCGCGGAACATTCCGAATGGCAGTGGCTAAGACAAACCCTGCCCTCGTGGCTTTGATGTGGGCCGACAATACGATCGTCTACTTCCTGGCGTCTCAGGTTACGGCAGCGATGACAACAGTTCGCCGACGCGAATGACGTGGTTGAGCGGCTGATGTTCCTTGTCCAGGGCTCGTTGCGGAATATCAACGCTACATGGGAGGTGTGGACCGCCACGATCAGTTGCGGCTACAATCTTACTCAATGCAGATGTCGACAAGGTGCGCGATTTATGCTGACACGATGTGGTTAATAGTGCTGACTTATGTTGTTCGGTGTTCCAGGATCGCCAAATACTACAAAAGCTGGTTTCTGGGTCTTGTTGACATGGCCTTGGTCAACGCCTACATTATCTACTGACAACTCTGGGAGAAAAAGCCGTGAAAGAGTTCTCACTTCGACTTTCGAGCTAGGCTGCACAAGGACCTCACGACGCAAAATGAAGATAGTTTCACACAGTCAAGGATAGCTTCGAACGCGGACATGGACAGACCGAGCGTGACGCAAGGAGAGCACACACTCACACAAACCACCGACTTCCGGCTGAACAATGGCATCCAGCGTCTACGGCAAAGGCAGTGCAAGGTGTGTTCCTGTTACAAGCCAGAGGGAAAGAAACGAGGGGGGACATCTACCTATTATTGTGCGACGTGCTCCCAAGGGAAGAAGGGCCTCGCAACGCTGTGTCACAAAGATCGCGGTCACCCCAACAATGAAGGCCTGACGTGCACGCAGATCTGGCACCTGGTGTGGCAAAACGGAGAATTTGCACCCAAGGTGAGTCACATCCGCGACCGCGGAGTAGCAAAAGACTAGCGGGTTTTGTGTAATACATGTTGATTGATTTTGCAACGTTACCTACGAGTTGAGTCGATTACGGAGCAGCGTGTTTGGTGCTGATGTAGCTGCAGTGATCGTCTAAAGGCGGTTGATGCTTGATGAGTGGCTATGGACAAACAACCGAGAAGAGGCCCGTTCTGGACTCTCCGGAGTAGCTGGCGTTGATCGCGTACGGGTCGGTGCGCAGAGCGCGCTCCATATCGGAGGCGGCGTCCTCCAGGGTGTGGTCGTCCCTCACCACAAACTTTCGCGGTGTTGGTCTGTCTCCTTCCCGCCTTCTCTTCCCGCCTCCACCTCCCAGCTCCAAATTTGAAAAATACTGAGATTGCGTGATGTCGTGCAAGTAGTTGTGATTGGCTTAAATGGAATCACGTCAGACCGTATCTCCTTTCCGGGAATTATTATCGGAGAGGTTAGCTACAATAGTGGTAGTCAATTGCGCAGCAACAAGAAGATTATTTTGTTGACAGCAAGTAGATAATTTTTCTGAGGGCTGTGATTGGTCAGAAAATAAATCGTCGACCTGCATAAAAAGCACGCAGTTTGGCGCGCAGCAACAAGTTCCATATTTTTTCGCGGCGCGGGTGAAGTTGAATAGACAATCCATGGGGAAGAAGACGAAGCCACGCACTTTGATGCTCACGCTCGTGCTTGGGGACATGGTGTATGAAGGCCGCGTTTGCCTAGACGCGAGAATACCAGTGGCGCGTCTGCGAAGTCACACCAAAGCGGCAGTGGTGTGTCTGACCTGACCAATTCGGCTCCTGGTGCCGATATCGGCGACAACTCTGCTACCCGACGCCATGCATCCTAGCTGAAGAAATCATATTCTGACAAATGTTATCCAGGCCAGCGGCAGTAGTGGAGACGGCGCAGAAAGCTTTGATGTAGAACCTAGCAAAAGAAAAGTCTTCTTGTTGCTGTAAACTCCAATTGGGGTACTCAACTAAACCTACTCTGATTGGGTATAAATCGTTTTGCTCAGGAGCTGGGAAATACAAATTCTTCTTGTTGCTGCGCAATTGACTACCGCTAATGTGCACGAAAAACTTCCAAATTTATACTGGAATAAAGTATTAATACTATACGCCATACTATTTCTTATGCCATCCGGGAGGGTTTAAGGGTTTTAGTATGCCGTCCATGTCACCCCTCCGCGTCCAAGGGGCTAAAACAGATAAATTCGCGTTTCGCACAAGCTATCATTTTTCTTCTGATGAATCGCGTTTTCAAACAAAAATGGATTTAAAACCAAATCTACAGTAGTAAAAGCGATATGTTTTGAAAACCTGAGAGCATGCTCCCCGTTTTACGGCCGCGAATGAATAGGTTTCTATTTCAAGATGTTTCAAATGCAATCGGGAAAAGGCACACAAAGCACAGGGCAATAATTATATCTTATATGATCTCAAGCATATCCCGATTACCTCGGACATCCCAAGATACATATTGATATGTGTAGTATTGACCTTAAAGCAGCAGAATCAAGAACAGCACGAGAGAATTTAGTGACCTATCATATGCCCATACATGAAAAGCCCAACTTGGTGGCATCATTCAAGTTCCACACCCGGGTGTCCGTGTCTTGAGGAAGGAAGGGTGAACATGTCGTCTACAAGGTGTTCGTGCGTTGCACGGCCTCACTCGCTTGAGAAGGATCAATGCAGGTCATGTTTAGCAGTCATGCGATGATACTGTTGGCTTACTGGAAGCCGTGTTCTCGGGCGGACAGAGAATGCGGTAGGCTGTAATGGGTGGTTGCAACAGGAGAGCGGTAGGCTAGAATGGCTGGTTGCAAGTTGGTCATACCAGAGCACAGCGTTCTCTACTATTCAGGTGGATGTCGGCACACCAATTTTTAAATTTCACCCCTCTTGCGTTTGAGCTCGTGGGATCACGTGCTCCAGGCCTAAACGTTCCCTGTAAAGGCGCCACCACAGAACCCATGTTAAGGGGTGTTATTAACAGAAGTATATATACTTGGTTGAATCTGTAAACCCGGATGGCGTAATTGATGTTACATAAAACTTGTATGAGGTTGTTCGGAAGGTTGGGCGTACAACTGAGGTCTTCGGACCATGGTGTACAGGTGCACAATAGAAAGCGGGGATATTACGGAAAGAACAACCATTTTTGTATTTGTGGCTCGCAACGACGTCCACTCAAGCACTCTCGCGCTTTGATTCACTGCTACGGTTTGCCTATGCGACCGATGTGACGGTATTACCCCGCTGCCGTCATAGCGGTGCTCACGACAAGGTTCGGCACCGGTTGCCACTTGCTCCTCCTCGTCAGGACGCTGTCCAAGTTCCCACGCCGAACTCGTGTTGTGGACGAAGTTCTGGTCACTAGCAGCGCTGCCCACGCCTCGCGACGCCAACAGTATGGTTAAGCCAGATGCTGTCGCCCAGAGAGCCCCCCCCCGTGTCACCACTTTGATGGTTGATGGGTACAGTGCGTTAGCTGCGTTTGACAGTATTCGGGGCGTCATGGTGGCTCTGATAGCTGAGAGGCAGCCCTTCGAGACGACGGCTAACAATCGGGGCTCCCACCAATTCGCCCAGGTACGAGCGAGCCAGAACTGGTGAGACGCATCAGCAAGAGGGACAGGATGGGGATGGGCGGCGTAACTCTGTCGAGGTATGCAGCAACACCAACTACCAGGATACAGCCCCTCTACGTGGTAGTTCGCGCCTTCCCGCGATTGGGGTGGTAGACGGACATTCGGCTGTCGCTACTTTGTTGGCGGAGATTAGCCTCGACGGTGTGGTGTTCCTAGTCGAGTACATGCAGGTGAAGTCGTTGCGATCGGTCTGATGCGGTAAAAGGCTCTGTACGAGTGGCTATCACAAGACTTGGTCGATGTCGACTTCGTGAGCCTGTCGCGGTACTTTTTCTAGACGCCTAATGACAACGGAGCTGAGAGAATATTCAGGCTTTCGCGTTGCTCAAGCAAACTAGGCGTGCTCGGTTCATGCCAGAAACAAGGCAAAAGTCAACGTCAATGGTCGCTAGTTCGTCAATGGAGGTGAAAACCGATGGTTCGGCAAGAACTTTCGCGAAACGGCGACTTCGACGGGGAGATCGGGTCCAACGTACTCCTACTGCAAGTCAAATGCATACAGACAAAGACATGACCGTCGGCTTTACGTGCAAAATGCTGTGATATCGCCAGAGGTCTTACGCCGACTTCGCCTCGACCCTGAGAGTTTGTTTTTCTTGCACGCAACTACACATCGAGAGCGCACCCTCGAGGAAGGCGCTCATGCTTTCATTGGTACATGAACAGTGCTTCGTGAACCAATGTTGACGGGCAGGCAAGTCACGTGCCGCAAATGCGTGGACGAGCTCGTGGTCAATTTTTCGTGAAGGTTCGGTGCAGCGGGAATAAAGTTCTGCGTTTTCCAGTAACGCAGCAGGAGCGAGCAGGCCGTGCAAGATCGGGCAATGCAACGTGATGGTGAGGGTGCACACAATGTTGTCCGAACCGTGGCTTCGAGTTCCATGACGAGAGATGTGGGCACTGGCGTGGCGAGGGACAATGATCGTGCTTGAATGTCGTCGGAACCGATCCCAGACGCCAGTTTGCTAGCAAAGAAAAACCGCCACGCTAGCATTGACTTAACGACGCTGGAGTTGTGGGCCCAAGACGGGTGTGATACGTTTCAAACTTTCGCCTTGGTGAACATGCAATGTGACATTTGCTAGAAGTGAGATGTTTGACCCTGCGAGTGCAAGTGCCGGTGAAGAAGCTTTCAATTCGGCCGACTACAAGATCAGCTGATGGCCGTCTAGCAATGAATATGAAACTGGAAGTGTAAAGCTGATATATACTTGCGGCAAGAAGACTTCGAGAAGAATCAAGCTGGGTGCAGCAATACGATGTACCGTCCTACTCGCGATGATGATAATGTCAAATCCATGGAGCAGCCCCTACTGCAGACGCAAGAGCGCTGGTCACCCCGTCGCTGCATCTTCAGGTACTTCAGAACACGCTTCCGGACAGGAATATAAAAAGAAAAGGAGCCACGAATGGTAGGGAAGTAGTTTGTCTTAGTGCGTTCAGCTTGTACTCTTGAACATGTTGTGAGTGTTGAAGTATATACACCGTCGGATGGGGTCTCGTAACCCACGACTCGGTCATGGATAGCTAGGGAAGGGGGCACGGGCGTTGTCGAAGCTACTGAGCATTGGTAGATGCAAGCGAAAGTTATGTTCAATGCTCTTCAAATAAACACCCTAATTAAAAGGCTCACAATCCCATACGGATGTCGCATAGATGCAGTGACGACCATGACTCTTTTGTGCAACTACAGTAATTTTGGCGCGCGTCCATAGGTGGTGGAGTCACTACTTGTTACAGCGGCGGCTGGAGGAACAGCCAGTGTTTTGGGCTGCTGTATGTGTCTGTTGGTGCGAATCAAATAATGACGCAGCTCCAGCGTGGTGGCGCAGGCTCGCGAGTGACTGGCTGGCGTCGCGCGGTGCCAACGACAATCCATTCGTGCGGGCTCGCTAAGCCCGAACCGGTCCACTTCCGCTGACTCCTCGCAGTGGTAGCACAGTCCTGTATTGTCCCTGCTATACAAACCCTAAGGTCATACTGTAAATTTCGTAACGGTCCTAGTGTGCTTCAATTTAGATACAATGTGTAGCGGGGCTACACATTCGGCTAACCTCGCGTCAGTGCACACTAATGGATACATTCAGGTGGGCCACATTGCAGTGTGGTCACCATTCATATTAGAAAGCAGTTCTATTGGTAAGAAATCAGGGTATTTCTACCAATAAGGGCCAAGCATTAGATCAGAACCCATCTTTATAGATATCAGTTTTACGAGGAAAGCCACAGCTAACATTCAATTCAGTTCTCATTTTACCGCAAAAGCTACTATTTGTACCTTTATTTTGGTTTAATTATACTTGTGGATACAAGAATACTTAATCTAAGATCAATACACCTTACGTTCCTCATACACGTGCGCGCACGGATAAGCTAAAGTATTGGGCTAAGTGAGCCCATTACACAATGGACAGTATGTTCTCTCACCAAGGAAGTCATAACAACTAATACCCTCTCCGATATTGTGATGTAAATTGGTATGTCTCAACTATAGTTCAATCAATGCAGTCTCTGTCGTCCCATTCACCAAATAAATGCATACCTACAGTGAGACAAAATGATGTTGCAACTACTCTACAGATTTCAGTGAATGAACGACCTACGGTTAAAAATACTCGACGAGCACCGGTACGGCCGCAGTACAGCACATGCACATGTTGTAACTCCGCAGGGATCTGGTACCGGTATATCGCGCAGAACACATCTTGGTTGCGACGAACGGAGCTCCATGCACGAAGTTATGATGCAATTCACTCGATGTATTCGCTGCTTAGCACCTACCGCCACAACGCCCTGTCTGATGCCAATCAGAGGTTGACGGTATCCAACTCTCTACCTGGTGTTTCGCGCAACATCACTGCGAAGATTACTTAAGGCAAACATCCTCTCCCACGGCAGCAAAATCGATTTTGTGCTCGGCGGGGGGGGGCTTCAGCCAGCAGATCAATGGCCTGCAAGACTGGCAGACTTTATCCTTTCAGGATAGCCAACGGAGTCGAGCGAGCATGCGATGCCCTCGAGGTAATAAGCTCCCTGAATGAGAGCCCAAGTTTCCTGGGAACAACAAAAGAGGTCCCATTTTCGGAGCTTTCAAACACAAACGATACATCCAGATGCATGGGTAACTCAATGTGTGAGCACTTCAATCTAAACTGTGATAATCAAGTTTGCGAAAAATTATCTATTTAGAGCTTCGAATTTGCTTTATCAGCGCAGGGCATCAAGACGTTCCAGCTTTCGCCTCCTGTTGACCAACCTTCAGATCGACTCCCCAGTCGCTTCTTCCGCCCTGCAACGATAGTGCGTGTATACATCCCGGCTCCGGACAAATACATCATCCCCGCACCGTCGCCGCTAGAATACCCCTCCGATCAACATGCCAAATATGTTCTTCACGCGCCTCTAAGCCCTGGGTTTGGGGTAGAAAACAGAACCAAAACGTTTCCTGGCCCCCAGAGTCTCATAAAAAGACTTGGCCAACTCGGAGATGAAGTGGGTACAGCAACGGACAGAATATAACTGTCAGCCTTGGTTGAACAGTGACGAAAGTGCATAGAACCATATTGGTTAAAATGTTTATTTTATTATTTGACAATCCTAAAAAATATGATTCGAATTAAAGCAAAATAAGGAGGCAGCTATATTTTGCTAAAAGTTAGTCAGAAGGGCTTTGTTAAAAGCCCTCGTAACCGTAGTAGAATCGATAGACTCCCACGCCTTGATGACACGCTTGATGGTTTCCAGACTGTTCTCTTTTGTAGTCTTTTTCGGTCGTTTTTCACCTTCTTTTAGTGGGGGCGGCCGTTCTTCCATCCACAACTCTTTCAACTTGTCATTTAAAGGTCCCATGATGCCGATATCGAGCGGCTGACAGACCGATGTTGAGTTTTTAGGGAGCGGTTGGAGGTGGTCAGCATTTCGTCGGCCAAAACCTCCGCCGACTCCTCAGAGACATGGCAGTCTAGGTTATCAACGAGCAAAACCGAGGGCTCAGAAATGTGAATATACAGCAAGGATCTGAGATAGATCAGCAAAACACGGCCATCCATCCAAGCCTTCTTTTGAAATGTGTACACGTGACCTGTAATATAGTAAAAACAACCAAATACTTTAAAATAAATATATCCCGTGCATAAAAAAATAAAATGTTTACCTTTTGGGTAAGTGGGAAGCTCAGTTTGTTCGATAGTGCCACCTGGCTCGCCTCGAACAATGAAAAGCAATGGCAATTTTCTGCCGTCTGCACATACCGTGCACACGGCAGATAGCCTAGCAGAGTGCTTCTGCTCAGCTGTAATTGAAGCCGGATTTCCCTTCTCAGAAAGCATTTTTGACGGCGGCATATCGAAGTAGATTCCCGTTTTATTCGTGTTGATCACAGTACTAGCCTCGTATCCGACGTACTTTGCCTTAAACATCTCCGCAAATTCGTCGCGAAGCGCAACGAGGTCGGAAAGTTTCTCCTATGCAAAACAAGACAACAATTTACACATAACAGCGTCAACTACACAAATTAAGATCACTTATTACGTTTTAATGGCAAAACACTATGATTTAGCAGCATAAAAGCATATTACCTTGAGACCACTAGGCGTTCGCTGGACGAACCCGTGGCGATAAGCGAAGCGCCTAAGCAGCCTAAGTAGAGACTCATAAGCCGTGGCAGCGTCCTTCTTACCGACCATGTAGCTCTCCAGTTACTCTGGGTACTGGTCCCGCACATAGCAGGCCATCGTCTTGGCTGTCAGGACCTCGGAATCGCGGCGGGCTTCCTTCATGAACGTGATGAGCTCGACGCTAAACAGCACCGTCTCAGAACGCCCTGGTGTGCGCGAGAGGGTTTTCTCGCTCCCCTCGTACGCGAAGATGCTCTCCTCGTCCATCCTCCAGTCGTTCAGAGTCCAGCGCGAAATTCCCTCGGACCAAGCAGCCTCTCGTTCAGTCTTGCCCATTATTGCCTGCAGTACAGCCCGTTTCGTATTGATGGTGTAGTGCTTACGAAGTCGCTTCGTCAGCATATATCAGTTCCGATACAGCTGCGAGGGCGAGGCATTAGCCGTGTCCGGGCCCTCCTCTATCGTGCTGGCTGCCTCCATTTTACTGACTGGTCTCCAACAATTTACATTTTTTAAGACCAACGACTATTGGTTAAAATATTATGTAGGAATCATTTAACTGGTTAAATATTTTGTTGCGCTGTTTCTCTGTTCATAGCAGTGACTGGTGGCAGTTAGGTTGTCGGCAGTTGTATTCTGTCCGTAGCTGTACCCTGGTCGCTCAGTAGCCGTTCTGGTACACCATGACGGCAAAAAACTTCGTCAACCATTATTCTCACGAAGAACAGCCTGTCCAATGCTTCCACTGGGAACGATCTCGTAAAATAATCAGTGAAAGCCCAGATGTACTTGTGGCCACGAGGGGTCGTCACTATGGGACCGATAGCGTCCACCACCAGCAAAGAGAACAGTCCAGAGAGCTATAATATTTGTTGCATCTTATCACAATCATAATCACTCATTTCTGATAATAATTGTTCTGGTTTTGGTAATATTTGTGCTGGTTCAGGTGATAATCATACCCGTGACAAATTCAAAAAACGATCTCGGAAACGCCCCTCGAAAGCAATTAACATATGATTATCGTTGGGCTTACGTTTTGACTGGCAATAAAAGGCATAGGAAGCAAACTAGAATTACTAACTCTAAATAGGCAGCTCCTTCACAAACTTGCCGATCTCAGTTAAATTGAAGTGCTCACATATGCATCTGAATGCCTCGTTTGTGTGTGGGAGTTCCAAGATTGGGGGCTCCTTAGTTGCTGCCCAGTTTGCTGTTCTAGTTCATATTCTACCAGCGAGGACACGAGACTGCGCCACTGTAAGAAATTGATACTTGACGACGAACCCGCAAGCATCAGTGAAGAATCAGGCAGACGTGTAGAACAGGTGCATGGAGTCATCGGACTACGGTCATCTTATGTCGTTGCGCAGTTAAAGTCGTGGCGTGCAGCCACCAACCACTTGGGCCCCACGGGGACCCATAAACCACATGTAGTAGGTAGGTCAGGAGCACCGCCTTCGCTTTGGGTTTCCAGCCCTACAACTTATCTCAATTTTCAATATTCATCCAATCCCCCACGAACTTCCTACAACTCGTCAACTTCATCTGCTTCAGCCAACGCCTACTAAGAGGTTATGACGACTACGACTACGACGATGACGTTCACCACGAAGTTTAAGACCTTCAACAGAACCGGGTTTCCAGCGTGGGGGGCTGAAGCTCGATTGATTCTCGAAGTCAAGGGACTTTAGGACACGTGCCAAGAGCCCGGCGCCAAGTTCAGCCGGCATCAAGGCAGAGAAGAGCCCTGTTGCAGCGGCAGCGGTTGCACCAGCAACGCCAGGATCGTCACTGCTCACTTCTGCTACCCCGCTGTACGACCGGTTTATAAAGCAGAAGATGGCTACCTCCATCATCCTCGCTGCGCTGAGCAAGAAGCTCGCTGCGAACGTTTACATGCTGCTTCACCCGAAGAAGATCATGCATCACCTGCGCATGACGGCATCGGAGCGGTCAAGAGAGAGTCCATGGGGCTCTATCTTCCTCCATGGTGGAGCCCATCCAGGTGACACGACGTGCCTTGGATGAGCCGCAAGTACTTCACGCGGAAGTCGGCGATGAGAAGCGGCAGAATTTCATGCATAGTCTCGGGACTGCGTGGAATGACTTCATCGAAGTGCAGGAGGCGTCCAGAACATTTGAGGACATGCTGACGCGCTGTCAGGCGGAAGCAATCCGCCGAGTACTCCAATGGGGCGACGCTCGACAACCGGTGCTGCTGACAAAGCTGCTGCTGCTTTCAACATGGAGGTGAAGGGCAGCAAGAGCAACAAGAATTGAAACAGGACGTCACCAAGATCAAGTGTTTCATCTGCCATAAGATGGGACATTTCGTGATAGATTGTACCAACGAGCACGTGGCTCCAGGTGCGACAAAGGCTGATGCTGCTAGCATTGCATTTTCGGCCGAGGACGGCGATGCGGATTGCCGCCGGGAGTGGATTGTCGACAGCGGCGCCACGAGCCACATGACTGGCCGCCTGGGCAACCTCATCAACGTTCAGGAGCTGGTGGAGCCTCGCGAGCTCACGGTGGCTTCCGGCGATAATCTGGTGGCTACTACCAGTGATACAGGTCCGTTTGTCCGAAATGGCGAAGATGTCTGTGTACTGCAAGAAGTTCTCCTCGTTCGTGGGTTTGCATGCAATCTTGTGTCTGTCGCTGCTGTATTCAAGAATGGAATGCGTGTGGTGTTTGACTCCATGGCGTGCACGATCGTCTTGCCCAGTGCCATAAAGTGGAGGCGCCAGGCGCCATCCAATCAATGAACATGGTGAACGCTACCAGCAACACGCTACCGGGTGTGGCTCTGATGGTGAGGGAGGTGTCTCACGTCAAGACGTGGCACCGTCATTTCGGATATCTCAACCAGCAGAGTCTCAACCACCTCAACCTGCCGTGGCATGGTGTCATGGAGCAGTCCTGGCAAACTAGTGTGAGCGATAAGCTTGCCCAGCATCTGTTCTCGCCAAAAGACAAACGCGTTCTCAAGAAACATCAGTTGCTACTCGCTATAGACTACGTGGGGCCAATGCATGTGACTGCCCGAGATGGAGATACTGGATCAATCAATATTGTTGTGGAGCCCATTCACCTGGAGATGATGTACCCACTACGTGAGAAGAGCTTCAGTGCTCAGTTGGAGGCGATCAAGGTCTGCATCGCGAGGCTGACGGCTTACGCACCAAGTTACCGGGTGGTGTTTCTCAAGTCTGACGACGCCCAGGAGTACGTTGGCAGCGACATCACTGAGTTCGACACGAAGAAGGTAATTGTGGAAGAATTCAGCACGCTCTACAGACCACAACAAAATGACAGGGTGGAGCGGGGCAACCGTGTGATCGTCGATATTGCGAGAACAATGATGCAGGGTGTCAATATTCCCAAAACGAACTGGGCATACACCTTTGTCTGCGCTGCGTATGTGCGCAACTGGTGTCCGATCAAGGTGCTCGACGGGAAGACCCTGATGGAAGCGCTACTAGGATTGGCGCCGGACATATCCAATCCGCGCGTCTTCGGGTGCAACGTCCAGGCGCTAGTTCCGAAGAAACGTCGCAAGAAGTTGGAATCCAAAAACAATGCGCAATGGCATATTCGTCGGTTACGCTATCGGAGGTGCATATTTAGTGCACATTCCTGGTCAAGGACGTGGCGAAGTGGTGACGGCACACACAGTCGTGTTCTACGAGATGCAATTTATTCCTCCACATAGGACGACGACGTCAAGATCGATGCTGAGCTGGAGTTTGATCTGGTCGGACGCCCTGCACGACAGCTAAAGATCACCACGATTGTAGAGAAGCCGCAGGTTGACATCGAGATAGAAGATACTTCGCCAGGGATAAGCAGTTCGCAAAGCCAGCCCACGCGTGCAGGGCCAGTGGGAGCTTGGGGCATTTAAGCTCGTCTTCGAGGGTGATCCGCGACTGGAGAAGGTAGTTCCACCTCATCGGCGTTAGTCACGCATGTCTAAGCCAAGTCAGATTCGTCTGGACTTTGAGGCCTCCCATTTGGCCATGGAAGAAGTTTGCAACGTGATCGAGGAACGGATGGCTCCAGTTCGTTTTGATATTTTCAACATTGGTGATGGTTTCATTTACTGAGACCTAACACCAAGTGATATTGAGCACTGGGCTCTTGGTGTAGAGCCGATCAACCTCAGTGCAGACTTGAGATGATCACAGCGAGTGGGAGACCGTCATGATCGACGAAATTCATAGTCTGCTCGAGAGCGACACATTCGTCGAAGCCCCGTTGTCACCCAGACGGTCGGTGATCAAGTCAAAATGGTCTTTAAGAAGAAGTTGCATGCTGACGGAAGCCTAGACAAATACAAGGCGTGTGTTGTTGCAAACGGCTTCAGTCAGCCGTATGGCGATGACTACACAAAGTCATTCAGCCCAGTGGCGTACCACAGCACGGTTCGACTTGTCGCTGTTGTTGTCGTGCAGCGACAAATGAAGCGCATGCAGCTCGATATCAAGACGGTATTTCTCAACTCGAAACTAAACGAAGAAATATATCTGGATCCCGTTGAAGGTATTACGTCTTCGGATGGACACGTGTGGCGTCGCTGTACGGGTTGAAGCAGGCCTCTAGGGCTTGGTACGAGAGTTTCTCGTCGTTCCTGCTCAGGCTCGGTTTTCAGGACACGGCTGGTACTTTCCTATTCGTTATAGGCAAAGCGGAAGACCTGGTGTACGTGGATGACATCCTCGCCTTCGCGACGAAAGACGAGGACCTCAGCGAGCTCAAGGCAGCGGTTGAAGATGTCTACGATGTCAATAACCACGAGGACATTAAAGCTTTTGCAACTGCAGTGGTCGACCAAAGGTGACAAAGTTCGCCTGAATCAACAAAATTTCGCAGACCATTCTTGAGCGATTCGGAATGGAACACACGCGGGCTAGTCGCACGCCGATGGAGGAGCGCTACCGCGATCAGCTCCTCATGCAACAAGAGGCTGTCAAATTTTGTCCTCGCTCTGCGACCGGAGGGCTGCTGTACTTGTTGGTGATAAGCAGGTCAGACATCACCACGACAGTGCGGCTCATTGCGCAGGAGATTGAGCAACCGACGAACAGCGTGAACCATGGCATTGATCGTGCCCTTCGCTAACTCAATGACACCTGTGATTTTGGTTTGACGGTCAAGAACAGTACAGACGAAGGTCTAGTCGTCTACTGTGATGCAGCATTTTCGGTGGACCGCGAATTTAAATCAGCTACCGGCTATGCGATCTTCTATGGCGGCTGCCTCATCGAGTGGGGCTCAAAAAAGCAGTATATTGTGGTGGAGCGGATCCATTAGAATTTCTAAGGATCCCGACTCGCACTCACTGCGCCCAGACACCGACTAACGGAGGGGGTACTCCGACGGCCGTGTTGTTGCTGAGTGGTTCACCTTGTGTACCCGTCGGTGGGCTGGTACAGCTCTCTCGTTGACACGAGATGCGCACTTGGTGAGCGGTGGACGTCCTTGTGGGGACTTGAGAGGTTGGCGGATCCGCGCGGGTATTCCTGCGCACGGGATCCTGATGGGGTCGGCCTTGGTCTACTTGAGCAGGCCTTGTGGATCCGCAATAGAAATGCGTGATCCGGAGTTGTTCCTTTGCGGGGGTTCCTTGCTCCCTTACGGGGTTGTTCTTGTTCCTTTACGTTGCTTACCGCTTCCAATAGCGGAGTCTTTGAGGGGGTTGAGAGCTCGAAGGGCGCACGCTGCCTGGACAAGCTATCGAGGGGCTGCTACGTATTGCAGGAAGATTACCGACATATACTTGATCTAAGTATGGGGCCAATATAATTCCCCTATACTATAGCCAAGTATGTCTTCCAGTGCAAATTCGGTTCTGATTGAAGTGTTAACCTGAGCTCTTCCTCTCGAGCGCTCTGAGCCTCCCATTTTACCTACATATTGATCTAACTATGGACTCAAGTCCTTCTGATCCGGATCAGTTATCCGGATCCGCCTAATACGGGGCCGCCTCGGGATCCGTCCCATTTCCTACCTTAACGGGATCCCTTCGCGACCCGTCCCGTATCTTACCATTATGGGACGGTCCTCTCGATCCGTCCCGGACTGAAGCCCGCATGTCGTGTAGTCAGGATCCATCCATCTGGGAGCTCCGCGCCAACTGCCGATCGTGCTCTCTCATTTCCATACTGCAATACCACGATATGGTAATGCTTTCGTTCACCGAGGCAGAGTGCATCGCGATGGGATCGGTTGTGCAGGAGCGTATAGGGCTCTACATGGATCTCAAAGACATTGGCCTGGAAGTCGATGAAATCCTATTGATGGAAGATGACCAGGAGGTTCAACACTTGGTTGAGTACAATGCTGTGACGCAGCGATCACGACAAATCAACACCAAGTATCCTTGGTTGTACGAGAAGATGGCGCAGCACAACATCCGCATCAAGTGCTGCCCCACGAGCGAGATGGTGGCCGAATACTTCACCAAGCCTAGGTGATAGTGAAGTTCGAGCGCTTTTTTCGTGACGAACTTGGTGTTCGTCGAGTGAGAGTGATAAAATCGACACTTCACGACTAGCACGCTGGCATCGCTGCAGAGAATCAGGCAGACGTGTAGAACAGGTGCATGGCCGTTCCCAAGCTATCGGACTCCTATCTTCTTATGTCGATGCGCAGTTGAAGTCGTGGCGTACAGTCACCAACCAGTAGGGCCCCATGGAGAGCCATGGACGGCATGCAGTAGATAGGTCATGATCACCGCTTTCGCTTTCTTTTTTCTGCCTTGCAACTTATCTCAATTTTCGATCTTCCTACAATCCCCCAAAAGCTTCCAACAACTCGTCAACTTCATCTGCTTCAGTCAACGCCTACTAAGATCACCAGTACCTGGACCTGCGTCGTCCCACCCTGCAGCAGAATATGGTGGTGCGCTTGCAGACCTCGCTGGCGACACGCTACTTCCTGGGCTCGGAAGGGTTTCTTGAGATCGAGATGACGACGCTGTTAAAAAGCAGCTCGCGAGTTCCTCGTGCCTATGCGCAATGAGGGGTAGTTCTAAGTGCTGACGCAGACCCTGCAGGAGTACAAGGAGCTGCTCATGGTGGGTGTAATTAAACTGGCTAAGTAGATTAACCCTACTTGTAAGAACCTATGCAGGTGAAGAACCTACTCATAAGTAGGCGACAAAACAAATTAAGAACCTGAAACAAGCCAGAACGGGACTTTTAAGGAAATACAGAATCACCTAAATCAACGTTTTGAAGTGAGGTTTTGCTATCGTCACATAATGCCGGAGCAGAATTTACTGTCTCCCTTCAGACGACTAAGCTTACCGGTACCGCCGGGTCTTGGGGCGTCACCTTGGAATTTTGAAATGAATGGATTCTCCACTAGACGAAATGATTTCGTGGTCGCTCTGCCAAGCTGTTGACAATTAATTAAGTTGCGCAGTCTGCTACGCAGTCTATATGGCCTGCCTGGTTCACACTATCTTTTGGTTGTTCGGCGTATGCGGTATCAGGCTGACTTATGATCTGACCCTGAATGCTAGCGATCCCACCCTAGCAGCTCCATCTTCAGCATGTCATAGCGCGCCAATGGGCATTGCTTTCGTCAAATCTGATGGGAGCTTTAAATACTGAACAAATGAGGAAACAATGCAAAAATGAGATTCACGTCGACGAACGTTTCGTACTTTTGGACCTTCCTGTGAGGCGGTACATGTAATAAAAGACACCTCACGTTGATAGCCTGTGGGCTCACTGAATGGGATTTGAGAGACTTCAATGAAAGGAGTGTCGCCCTCGCACAAGACCAGCATAGTCATTACTAATGACTATAGTCTAATGAGTCTAATGACTCATTAGACTAAAGTCAGTGCAATTACCTCGTGTTGATGGGAAATACTCACTGGTCATTCACCCACAATAGAGCGGCAGACCGTCCACGTCGAGTCTCATCGCTGCAGATGCAAAACGTGTGGAAGCCACCCGAGCTAAGGCATGGGTAGTCTTGTAACTCTCCCGTAAATGAGTCGCCCACTGTATCTGCCACCCTCCTCATCGTCCAATATGGCCCATTTAGGTGACTTGCCTTCGGAGATCGGCGCGTGGTGCGTGGTCGAATAGTGAGGTCGTGATCTCCGACCACACAGACGTGTATTAGGTTCGCGGCGTGCTCGCTGTACATGTACCTCCAATTTACGATCCTTTTAACGACTTTGCAAAATAGCACCTCTAAATTTTACGTGCTACTTTTTTCTTTTATTTCTACTTGTCCACAAGCAGATACCTACTTACTTTTTGACAATTTGGGGTAATATACTTGCCAGTTTTCATCCCCACGGTCTGGACAGATAATTCTAGCTCACGAGGTGCTCTTGACGAGGGTGACCGTGCGAACCGTCAGCCCGAGTTCACGCAGATCGATCTGGAGATGTCGTTTGTCACCCGCGAGGACATCATGGGTCAGACGGAGCGGCTTGTCAAGGAGATCTGGATGGCGGTGTACAAAGGGCTGCTCGATCGCCCGTTTGTCCGCATTGCATTCGACGACGCGATGCACAGCTTCGGCGTGGACAAGCCGGATATGCGCTACGGTATCGAGCTGGAAGACGTAACGACTCTCTCCAAGAGTTTGAACTCGTGCCGTTCAGGGCTGCACGGGCAGTCAAGATCCCTACGATCGCCAGTATGCGCGGTGGGGTTCGTGCAATCACCGCAAAATCTCGCACTAGTGGCGGCTTTTCGCGGAAGGACATGGACGAGCTCGAGAAGGTGGCCAAGCTCGCGTCCAAGATGGTGGGTGCCTTTGTGGTGAAGGTGAAGGGCATCAAGCAGTGGAAGTCCTCGCTAGCAAACACGTTGTTCTCTGCTGCGATTGATCAGCGCAACGAGCGTCTTGGCGCAGAAGAGGTGATGTCCTCATCTTCTCGGCCGGCTCCTATCTCAAAGTGAACACGCTGCTCGGACGCCTGCGTACGCAGTCCTCGCTGTTGCTGTACGCGAAGGGCGTTCTGCAGGAGGAACTCGTGATGGGGGTAGGAGCAAGCGTAACACGCTAACCGTCGCAGACGCCTGGCGTCTCTGCGTTTTAATATGCAAAAGGCCCTGCCTTTCCGGTCGCCTAAGGCACCGGGTACCGACTGACTTGCCAAATTCTTGGTTAGAGTTAAACTGCTGTGTATTAATAATAACACTCATAAGTTCCAGTCTACTGCTGTCTATCTGCATACTAATTATGTGTCTAAATTGCGATCTTTCTGAGGGGTTGGCTCTGAGGAACCTATGTTCTTTAAGTACGAGTGGCTCCTAATAAGCATATCTATCATATATGATAGGTCTTCAAGGAATATTCCTTCATAGAAGGTCTGGTGTGTACCACTCAAAAATGAGTGGCCCACACAAGGGAGCGACCGCAACACCAAAGCGGTCAGTCTCCAATTCCTTGAAAAGGATAGCGGCCAGCGTTGACCTCGATACACCCTCCCATATCCAAACGAGAAGCACCTGTCCCATGGGGTAATTAAGCGGAAACTCGGGCCCAACTCCATTTGCGAACCCACGAACGAACGCACAAGCTGCGGCACCACTAAGCCCGTCGGGCATGCCGCGCACCACAAATTCTAAGGCTGCCACGCATGCCGACGACGGCGCCCTGTGGGCCACTGACGTCGCCAGATTCGCCAAGGAAGTACCGTCCATGAAGGCCTCGGAGACGACGAAGGAGACACCTGCTTCCACAAAGTCTGTCGTGAAGAAGCCCGCTGCAATGCAGCCTACCAAGAAGAAGGCCGCCACGAAGGAGGCCGCCACGAAGATGTCCACCACGACCCTGACGCGGATTGCCGACCGCAAAGAGGTGCTGCTGCCGGGCTCCCACGAGGAGAAGAGCAGCAGCGATTCCGACACGGACACTCCGAACCCCGGACTCATCACCGGTGATGAGGCTTCGGCGAACAAAGACTCAAAGGCTCCTGGAGTCACGACATCCGGGGAGATTCCTGCTGCGAATGCAGCTTCTTCTGGCACTACTAATCCGCCCGAGGAGCCGGTACCGCCAGCTGAGGCCCCCAAGGGGCGAACTCCGTCGCCGGAGGACCCTTCGCTGCAGGTGGACTACGAAGAGTCAGGCTCCGGCACCGACCGAGAGGCCGGCGACGTCGAAGTTCCGAGTGTGTCACCACACAACGGCTAGGCCCGTCAGCAGTATTAGACTGGGTTCAAGGCATGGTTACACCACGTGGGCTATGCCCACCCCGAGTTCCTGGAGTCTACGTATTGGATCGATTGGCTGGCTCAGTGTCGTCTTCGGTTTCGCATGGCGAACATGATCGCGGACGAAACATGGGCGGGCCGATACCTCGATAGGCACAAGCGCTTCCCGGCTGCCATCCTCGATGAGGTCATCCAGAAGATTTAGAAGTATTGGTAGTCGCAGTCGATAGAGCCTATGAGTGTTCTCGGTCCTGTCGGCACCGACCAGTTTCGTGGACACGCTCAAAAGCGGCCACGAGGTCGGCGCAGTCTTCTTCGAGGCAACCACCAGTTACGACTACTCGGGTTTCCGCGCCACTTTACCAGGTAGTGGTTCCGACCGCTACGCCTGCGGTGCCTCAGTACTGTCTCGATATGGTAGGACGTTCTCGATGGTTAAATCAACGACCATCTGTACGAGTAGAGGGCACCCTCATTGACAAGCAGATGCGGTGGAGCCCGCGATGGGCTTGGTGTCTGACCAGGACGCACAGCGTCGCTCGACTGGCTCTCGCCCTGATATGGGGAGCCTCCTAACGGCCATGGAGCCTATCAGCGACTGCTGAATGATCAACGGGCGGACATTGTGGTGCCGCTCCCTCGAGTACAGGCTGCTGAAGCTCTCGTGGAGGAGCTCCAGGGTGTCCCTGGGGTGTTGGACGTCCTCCGAAGTCGTGTGTGGAATCTGCCTGAGCGGATGGGCCAACTTGGTAACGGGGTGGGCCGCGTGAGGCACCGATGTTCGCAATGCGAGCAGACCGGTGGACAGTTGCCCCACCGCCACCTTGGATGGATCCGGGATCTGTATGACCGGGTGGTCCACTTGGAGACTCAAGAGAGACACCGCTCTGCGGCTCCCTCTCCTGCACCAGCTCTTGCTCCTGTTCCTCAGGAAGAGCTCGTTCGGCTCGTGGCAGATGCCTTTCGCCAGTACTCGGTAGCGCAGAATCCTCGGGGTCAGCAACCGACGCCGAGCGATAAGGCTCAAGCAGCCCAACGTAGAACATCGGATGTGCGGTCATGGATGTTGGTAAGTCCAACGTGTGGGCGTGGGCCACAATGACCGTGGACGGCCCAGTGATGTAACGGGTCTAGTGAGTACCCGTCACTAGCTTACACGTAGCGGTGAGGAAGCGTCCAGTGCTCAGTAATACTGAGACCAAGTATTAAGTCCGAAGTAAAATCAACTCCGTTTTATTATTGGAACCAGGGCGGAGGCCCGTGGTCTAATGTGAACCACTCAAATGCAGGTCAACATCTGATTGGCTGGAATGGGTCTGGCTCCCCCACATCCAGCCAATCAGATGATGACATGTCAGCACACGCTAGCCGTGTGCTGACTGCGCCTACTTATGTAATATCTGTAAAAGAACTACCTACTTATGTAAATCGGGGGCCCATTACAAATGAGGCGAGGTCGCAGCTTCGTGCTGCCCACTGCGGAGGCCGCCTGAGTAGGAAGATTCTTACCGTTTAATAAAACTTGATCTCCCACGTGAAACACATATATTCTTAACAAAGTCCTCGTACTTGTTCTCTCCGCGGAAGAACGAGGTTCTGCTAAAAGCAGTGCGACACTGCTCCCTTGGCCGCATGTCTACAAGAGCAATGAAGATTTCGCGTCACCGGCGACCTTATCTCAGCCTAGCCTCGTCAACGCCAGCAAATCCAGGCGCGCATATCCCGGCTAAGCCCAATGATATAGTATATAGTATACTGGTACTGGTAGCGCCTTCGGTTATGAAGTGTACGTACAGCCCAAACATGATTAATTCGGGGCACGCCATATGGGGCACACACTAAACAAAAGTATACAAATTTCAAGTTAAATAGTTTAACAATCTCAGAAACCGCATGCTATCTCGAGTTCCTCGGAACAGTAGAGGCTTTCGCGTGAAATAACCAACTATTTGAGTAGTCTATACGATTCCAGAGATGACGGAAAACGTGAAGTACGATGATAACGGGCCTGGGTTTGATCCTCTGTTTTGCGTGTGGGTTTTATGATGCAGTAGAACTGCTGAGGAAAAAGCAAATATGATCGCTCAATCGCAATGACAAGTGCCACGCAGCAACTGGTGTAGTAATCCATGCATTACAACTAGATATGGAGAATGGAGCTGCACATCCTAAAGCACACGAAGCAAATCATGTACACAGCAAAATAATGGTGAGGCCAGTGAATGATGAAAAAAACAATATGTGTTGCATAAGCGCTCCTACAACGTAGTCTAGCCAAACAATGGCTGGTGCTCGGACCGTTACCAGGCCGTCTAGATAAAATTCTTCTCAGTTAGGAAAACAACATCGAGGCAGCAGACGTGGTCACAAGACTGCAGCAGGATGAAGAAGATAATTTGGCTGAGCCCTCAAGCGTTTGGAGCATACGTTGACTACATCGAAGACGAGGTTGTCGAGTCCGAATCACCAGGCATGGACTCCTTCTACATTCAAGGCGGAAACCGCGTTTTGAAGACAGTGACGAACTTTGCGCAGGCAGAATTTGGTTTTCTTGGGGCGTAGTGGAAGAAGACATGTACGTTGTGTGATGCTTCTGGAACGAGGCCGCAAGAGCAAGACGAGCGCGAAGGACGCTATGTTCATAGCGCTGGTGATCCTGAAGCACTTTGACATGTGGGACAAGCACGCTGTGGACTTTGGCCTGAAGCCAAACACTCTAGAAAAGATGATCTACAAGCTGTTGACTGTGATCGAGCCTGTTCTCTGCGTGAAGTTCGTGAAGCGAGTGGCAATGACCGAGCAACGTGTAAGCCGCAATACCTTCCGCAACTGTTCCTACGAGTTATACGCTACGGACGTATAGTTTCAGCCTGCTTATCGACCGAGCGAGCAGTTCGCAGAGCAGAAGACTTACTTCAGCGGGAAACATATACAAGCTGGAGTGTTATGTGGCATACCCGGGTGTTGCTATCGACCTCTCGCCTCATGAGTCCGGGTCTAAGTCGGACGTGGCCATGTTCCTAGATAGGAAGGCTGCTCACCTGGAGATGCTGCTGAAGGACATGAACGAGACCGAGATCGAGGGCAACTGTGAAGTAGCGCCCTCGCAGAAAACTAGAGTTTTCCGTTAGTTCGTCCTCGCACAAACTCGCCGCGTCGGATTCGCGGGCGCGTCGAGTATTTTCCCGGTACTTGAGTAGCGTATCTTCGAAGTGTAGGTCCAAGTCTTCGCAGGCTTCAGAGTTGGGGGGGGGGTTGTTGAGTGGACGCTTGTTCCTTGTCGTAGGGCGTCAGTTCCTTGGGTGTGCGGCGTTATCGCGCCGGCGTTTCCTCGGAGATCCCGTCTAGCGTGCGGCGTTATCGGGTTGGCGTTTCCTTAGGCTTGTTGCGTGGCGTTTTCGGGCCGACGCGGGGGTCTTGTGCACGGCGGTTATCAGGTCAATTCGGTCCTTCGCCTAGGCAGCGCGTTATCCCTAAACGGTATACGTTTAACGTGCTTTTGTCCGGCACGGGTCTGAATGGGGTGAGGACCCGATCCAGCGAGCGTCAGGGGGGGGGGCGTGTTCCTTGCGGCTCTTCTTGCCGGCGGTTGGTGCTTCCCCTGGAACCGTTGAGATCTGCCGAAGAAGAGAGGTCTTGATAGTTCAGAGAAAATTCGGGACTGAGTCCTTACCCTATCCTATGTCCTTGCTACTGGCTATTCCCTACTCCTGCTTGCTAAGCCAACCGTTCCGTACCTATCCGCACTTCTGTCGTGCCTACCTCTCCGTTCTTCAACCTGGTTTGCGTAACGCAATCACGGGATTTCCACGACGGGGTTTTCGCGTCGGGGTTTTGGGTTGACAAGCTCGTCGGATCAGCCTGATTCCCCGACGAATCCGACTCAGAAATCATGTTGCATGACAGTTCATTCCGACGACCCATCCATCCGACGACCCATCCATCCGTCTCCCGTCGCGTCGGGGCCCATCGGTCTCGTCCGTAGATTTTCCTCTCGGCGTCCGTCATTCCCGGCGACCGCGTGTCCGCTCCTTTCACGGGGCACTACACCACATCCGTCCCGTTGCCACGCGTGCGCACTCCCCAGATGGGTACGTCGTCGCAGAAACTGCCCCACGTTGTTCATTTGCTGATTCGACTGCTCCCCGTGACTTCGCCTTCGCCACATCCCCACAGGCTCATGGTCCGCGTCGACTACATTCGCGCCGACGACATCGAGGTCGACGACGGGGAGCTGGACACGGACGACCTCAACGCCTCCGGTTGTGCCGTCTTCGCCAGCGGCGCGCATTGCCCTCGCCTCCCAGCTCGTCTGCCGGTCACCTTTCCTGCGCCGGACGCCCCTGTTAAGTCAGTGGCGGCCCTCGTGGACGACGCGCGCACGCTCGTGCTCGAGAACCGGACGCCCCGGGCTCAATACGAGGTCGTGTCGACCAACAACGCCGGCTTGGCAACTCACGCCTCCGTGCTGCACGATCGGAACCTCGTGCTTCTCCGTCGCGCTCGTGCTGGCTACCGGGCGGGCATGGTGATGCTCGAGCAGGTCTTCCTGTCTCAGGTGCGCACGGAGAAAGACAACGTCATGTTGAGGGACCGCCTGTCTGGCCTTCGCGATCGCGTCGCTCGCGTCGACGCCGCCGAAGCCCAGCTTCGGGTTCTGAAGGCTACGACCGCCGAGCAATATCACGACCTGCAGGCACAGCTCACTGCGTCGCAGGCCGAGGTTGCTGCCTTGACCCCGCGGCTGGCCGCGCCAGCTCCTCCTCCTGCATCCATGGTTTCCCTCGCGCGATTGTTCACCGCGCAAGGTGATCGGGACGACGCGCACGCCGAGCGCGATGATCTTCGCGCCCAACTCACCGCCGCCTAAGCTGCCCTCGCCCCTGTCCAAGCCGTCACGGCCGTCATCGCCGGGCGAGACTGCACGCGGCAAGCTCTCGTCGACACTGGACGGCGTCGAGATCAAGTGATAGCCGAGCGGGACCACGCCCATCAGGCTTTTGCGGTGCCCCAGCAGCAACGGGACACCGCCGTCTCCGAGCGAGGCCAGGCCTGTCAGCCCCAAGCCGCTCTCGAGCAGCGACTCGCCGCTGTCGTGGAGGAGCTCTGCGCCTCACGTCATTCCCTCGCTCAGAGTCGTGCCGAGACCGAGTCGGCTCGGCGCCTGAACGAGCTGATGCAGGAAGACCTCCGGCGCATCAACGCATATCTGAGTGCACACACCGAGGAGATACGACGCGGCGCAGCGCGCATCCGGGAGCTGGAGGAGTCTTCGTCTGCTGCTGCAACCGCTCGGATCGTTCTGTTTCGCTTTCTACAGGCCGGGTGTCATTCACCAAACCCATATGCGCGAGGCCCCCGACAATAGTACCAGTCGTGAGATTCTTCCAGGCGTCAGAAATCCAAGCTGCGATGACAGAACGTGACGGCATAGCGAGCTTAAACGCGTCTCCCTTCTTCTTCTGTTTAGTGCGACAGGAACGTACATGTATGTCGAGGTTGTACCTTCAATAGAAAACCCGTTATGGACGCTGCATACTCAGGCATATATAAGATCGGCAGTTGCCGCGTTGTACGAAAATAAGCTAAAGTGGTCAAATTTCATAAGGCATTGGTGGGCATCATACAATACTTAAGTACAATAGATCCGCATGGTGATATTAAGGTCCTCCAACGGCTTGGTGTGGAGAGCGCTTTCGAGAGTAAAACCCGTCTGCCGACTCTTCTGCGACGGCTCCTCCTACTTAAGTAGATAGAAATCGCTCTCAACGATCAGTGTTTCAGGAAGAATGGGGACTATGATAGACCACAGACAAACTGCTTCAAAGAAGGATAATGAGCATTTCATTTAGCGAGTTGCAGTAGTTTTCAAAGTCGATCTTGGCGTTTTGCTCCACCTTGACACGGAACTCAGGGTTAGAAGCGTGTATTGTTGGTAGCGTACATTTGCTGCATTGCTGAGGGGACTCCTTGCAGTGCCTAAAAACTTACATGTAGCGATACACGCACGATGCTAAGCAACGATGGTAGCCACGTCGCGGTTAAGTCCTTGTATAGTGTCAGCTATTACGCGGGCTACGTCAAACAAAAGGCTGTACAATTCGAGCAGATTGTTAGCGTTTACCTCAATTTCTCCACTAGGTACCACGTGCAGACTTAAGAAAGTGGCGGCCACACGGGCGTCGAACGTTTCATGAGGTTGACCCCCGCTCGTGTGGTATCACCGAGGGCTCGAACGGTGATATTAGCACTGTTTGATACTGATTCGGCGATAATACCACCAGCCTTCTTGTGGTTAGCAACCTGCATTGTTGTCGCGAAAATGATGTTCGAGCTCTATGCGATGCTTCCTCATCCACCTGTAGTACTTTCCCATTGATTCTCACGTCTTGTTCGCGAGCAGCGGTGTCGCTATCTTCATCGTACAACACTTTCAAGTTGAAACTCCGTGACTTATACTGGGCATTTTCTAAGATTAGGAAGTGGCACTGTTGCCCAATTTGGCGACAAATGCCCATTCTATATATGCGTGTGCATACTGCACCACCTTATCCGTCCAATGGCCAGCAAAATCATCCCACAGCGACAATACAGGATCGTTGCAGTTGTCACGCCCGGCGAAATAAACCTTCAAAAACGCTATGGATAGATCAGAATCCCACCAACCCTTGGTGTTGCCGAAGATGCGACATCCTGTTGCTTTTTGGAGAGGGTCAATCGTCTTCTATAGAGTCCGACAGCAGCAAGTAGTAACGCGCACCTTGTACACTTTTAAAAAAATGTTTTTTCAGACAATTGAACGTTATCTATTGTGCATTTAAAAGCTTCTAAGTAAAAAAAAGCTTAATTAGTCTTCTTTAAGTATATTAGAGTCTAGAACCCTCGCCTAAAACGACCCCAATCATAGACACGCTCAAGCTCTTATATCTATAGGAAGCACATTAAATTCAACAATCAAGACAACACCCTTCAGAAAATCTACTCACAGCATTATCAAGGTACCACCTCCAGAAAAGTCTGCTTCAAGGGACTACCCTTCAGAAATTCAACTTATAATATCATCAAGGGACTACCCTTCAGAACTTCAACTTACAATATTGTCATACCCGTTTCAATTTTTGGATATATAAAACTGAGTTGATCCTGATATAAGAAATATAAAAGTATAATAACAACATATCCTACGATAACCAACCAACCAACCAACAACAACGATGACTGCTCTATCATTCAACTCTAAGCACGCAACACTTGAGGCGATGCTTGAAGATAGATCATACCGTGCTTGGCTATTGAAGCAGCCATGGTTTCAGAAGCGTAACGAATACAATATTGTGAAGCTTATGTTTGAATCAAAGCCACCACAGCTTAAGACAGTCAAATCGGCTGAAACGAAGGAGGAGTCAGTTAGAGAGATTCGTAATTGAGTCGATTTGGATGCGCCACTGAGCTTTAAGTATTGTAAAGCAAATACCATTGAAGATTTTATTTACAATCCTTCGAGTTTTATCCTTGCTCAATCGTGGTTTAAGAAGCGTCCGGAGTATCATATCTTTCGTCGAATTAATGGACGCCCCCTACCTAAGCGTCAATGTCGTGTGGCGAAGTGGTTCCGCGAAATTTGCAGATCGCGGTGGTCCTCTTGCACACGGTGCCTGAACTGCCGACTAACGGAGGGGGTACTCCGATCTTCCGTGAAGTGTGCTGATCCTCACCTTGTGTACCCGTCGGAGGGCTGGATCGCTCTTCGGTGATATCGGAAGACGCGCTTGGGGTAGAGTCTTGGGCTGTCTGGCGGACAGCGGGAACGGGGGGCGGCAGCGGGGATACTTCTACTCGCTGCGCCGGTGTATGGTCGAGTCTACGATCTTGGGGTGTCCGGATCGAGACTCGCAGGCCGGTGTTGATCTGGGTCTGGGGTTGCCTTGGGGTCGGTATGTGACCTTCCCTTGCCTTTTCTTTGCTTGCCGCTTCCTTTAGCGGTGGATCGTAGTGAGAGTTGACGGACGCTAGGCCAAGCGTTCCTGGCGTCCGAGGTAATTCGATCTCGAAGGGCTCCGTTGACTTGCGTAGCGTCGGGTGGACCAAAGTATATCCCGTGCCCGGTATCGCGAAGGTGAAGACCACTTGTGATGTAGAAGGAAAGTTTGACTCTGTTTAATGTGTAAGCCTTTGCCTACAACCTGCCTTACCATTCTCCTGTGCTCCTCGTGTCCACCGAGTACTCTCCCGGCCTTGGTGCGTCCTCATTGGCTCCCTTGGTCGTCTGCCGCCTTGCTGACTCTCTGCCGGATGTTTACGGCGCACGTGCCGCCGAGATTCAGAGCCTATCTTCAAGTTCGGCATCATCCCTGTGAAGATCGATGTCCATGATCCGTATCGGGTATGCCGGGGATCACTTGGGTATTACTTCTCTGGACTTGACATCCGTGGGTAAGGGACTTGACACCTTCGCGAGGTGTTTCCCGCCTTGATCGAGGTGACGGGTCGAAAAATCTTGATCTCGCTTTACCACAGTCGTCCCCTGCACGAGGGAACGCCGCACAACGGCATTCATCTCGTTGCATGATTCCAGCACACACCTTCTTGCACTTGGCTCCGTTAATCCTTCGGTGTGGGACTCCCATGTCTACGTTGCAGTGTCCCTCTCGTCGTGGCCTTCGTGGCGATCCGCTGCTTCATCGACCCACACAGTGATGATCCTTGATCGGACTCATTCATGCATATACACCTCCAGTCTTCCTGGCCTGCAGCCCTCCTGCGTGTCCTTCACCACTTTCACTCGCCAAGTGGCCAACTCACCCGCGATCCTGACCTGCAGCCACCCTGCACGTCCTTCACCACTTCCACTCGCCAAGCGACCAACCCACCCGCGATCCTGACCTACAGCCATCCTGCATGTCCTTCACCACTTTCACTCGCCAAGTGACCAACTCACCCGCGATCCTCACCGCTACGGCTCTTCATGGGACTGCATAACGCCGAATCGATGCCGATTAGCTTGATCTCATAGATAACTGTGCAGCAGTGCCCCGCGGTTAAGATCGGCCTCATCAACCCAACTTGGATCATCGTAACCCTTCCAGTGTACCAGGAATTCACGCAGATTGCGCCCATAGCGCGTTCGCCGTCCGGATCGCATACCCACAATACGCTCCGCTTCATACTCATCTTCCGCTAAGTCCACATCCCAACTGTCCTCAGGTAGTAAGGCTTCATAAAAATCAAACCGATCTTGGTCTTGATTCACGAGCTAGGTCCTTGGACGGTCTGGAAAATTGCGTAATGGCTTCAATTTGGCGACATGCACAATAGGAAACAGGCGGTACTCTGAGCCGGCGATCTCCAGGCGCAACCGCGTGAGCGCCAATTACCTCTGCCACCCTGAAGGGTCCATGCCACATGTGCGCTAGTTTGCGTGCGTAGCCTTCCTTGACTATGTCGAGGTAGAGCCATACCTGCATCCCCACTTCCATCTCGCAGGGCCGTACTGCTTCGTTATGCCGATCCGCTCGATCCTGGATCGCTTCCCCTAATCTGTCGTTGACCTGTTCTCGGGCTTGCTGGTAATGTTTTTGAATGTGTTATCTCCATCTCCGAGGCTGGCAGTCGCGTCGGCGGGTTGATCCGAGTGGGACCATCGCTTCCAAAGTGCTACGGGGATCCCACCCGTGTACCAAGTAAAAAGGTGTATCCCCACGTACTCGATCTTGTGCCGTATTGAGTGCGAACGTTAACCGCTCAGCGTACTCATCCCAATCTCGCTGGTTGACGTCGGCGACATATATCTTCAAAGCCCGAGTCAAAGTCTGCACCATCCGCTCTGCGGTGCCATTAGCCTGCGGCCGATACGCCATCGTCGCACGTTGTCTCTGACCAATGATCTTGTTGAACGACTTGAAGAAGTCTGACATGAATCCCGGTTCTCGATCGTGCCTGATCGCTTCACTCGCACCCAAATCTGCGGAACACGCACTCCTCGTAGTTTTCTGCGATGGTTTGGGCAGTTCGAGACGCACTAGCTCTCGCGATCGCATACCCAGCGAAGAGATCAACCCAGATCAGCAATTCCGTATTACCCTTGTATGACTTGGGCAAGGATGGGATGTGTGGTCCATAGCAATGATCTGGAAAGGGTAAGTAGCCTGGAGGTTCCCAGGTGACTCTCCATTCATAGTTGGCCTCCCCTTCCCGATCTCGCAGTCCACACAGCGGCCAACGTAGCGTTGCACACTCTGATAAAGGCCGCGCCAATGAAAATGGGCTCGGAGTCGTTGGTATGTCCTTCCGATACCTTGATGTCCAGCTTCCAGACTTGCGTGATAATGGTGCAGGAAATCTTCTTGTAGGGTTTCTGGAATCACCAGTCGCGTCACCTGATCGCGATCTTCATTGGCCTGTTTCGACGGTGGGCAATAAAACAGCAGTCCGGCCTCGTCGACCTCCTAGTCTTCGGCGATCTTGGCACACGACTTGGCTTCCGCTGAGGTGAGACCTTGCACGTCCCCGAGTATAAACTTCTTCAGATTGACGATCCACTTCTCTTCGTCCTGAGCTTGAGCAATTCTCTCCATCCGCAACCGTTGAACAAGTGTCTCTTGTATCACTTCGTGGTTCAGCCGCCGCCGCGGTCTCGCTACTGCTGCCATCCTGACAACCGCTGCACGTGTGCGAGGTACCAGCAACTCATCTAGTCGATTGAGAGTCGCTAGATCTTCTCGCTCGGCGTCGGAGACAACTACTGCTCCATCTTCTCGTTGCAACGCCGCACCTGCGAGCCGATCTGCGCTTTGGTTCCAGTCTCTCTTCACGTGGAGAAACGCGTGGTCCGGCCAAGATCGTAGTCGCTCCATGGCTTTCTGGCGCAGCAGCTTCATACTCGGGGCTTCACATTCGATTTCCCCGCGCATCTGCCGAATTACCAGGTTCGAGTCTCCACAGACAATGAGCCGTCCCCTGTCTAATTCGGACAGGTGATCGAAACAGAGCAGCATTCCGTGGTACTCGGCTTCGTTTACCGTGAGATCAGACTTGTACTTTGAAGCGGCCGAGATCACTGTCCATTCTGGTAAGCTCCACACAACCGCACTGAAAGCGCCCCCACTGCGTTTGACACGCGCCGACCCGTCGAAACTCACGACTAACAATTTTTCGTCGAGCTCCACCGTAGGCGGCAGCATGGTGATCGCTTGTCGGGGCTGTTTCCGGGGCGCGATCAAGGTCAAGATTGCGTCAACTTCTTCTCGGGGTGTAATGCTTGCAGCCATCACTCCTAAGATCTCGTCCTCACCCTTGGTGCACTTCACGATCTCCAGTGTCCATCCCGAGAGCAGTGCCGCCCATCTACCACCCAGCCGACCTTGCAGTCCAGAAGAGTTCACTAGCCACGCTAAGGTCGAATGACGCGGCAGTACTTTGATTGATCTCGTCACGAGCTGCGAGTAGCAGACATCCAGTATCCTGAGTAGGGCCAGCACCTCTTTGTCCACGACTCCGTAATTGATCTCGTTCGGCTTGAGCGTGCGGCTGGTAAAGGTTACCGGCTGATATACTCCATCGTGACCTTGCATCAACGCCGCCGAGATCGCCCACTTGCTGGCGTACACTACTACCACCAGTCTTCGGTCTGGATCAAAGTGTCGGAGAATTGGTGCTCGCACGAGCTTATCCTTCAATACCGTGAATGCCGTCATTGCTCGAGCCCATTTGTCCTCACCACTAGGCTGGCTGTCATCGTCCCCAGTCAAACCGACGTCAGGGTTGATCTTAGACCTCCTGGTCGCCTCAAAACATTCCGCTTCTCGGAGCTCATACAGGATTGAAGCGTAGATTGCGAAATCCTCGATGAATCTGCTGTAGTAGTTGAGACTGCCCAAGAAGGACTGCATCGATCTCAAAGTAGTCGGGAACGGTAGATTTGCCAAAGATGACAAGTCCTTGGGTCGTGCTTCCATCCCATCCGCTGACACTCTGTGACCCAGATAATCGACCTTCTTCATGCCCCTGAAGCTCTTGACCACACTGATGGACAAATTCCACTCATCACATGCGTCCAGCAACTTGTCGACCTTCTCGCACAGATTCTCCCACGAGCCAGCAGTGACCAGTATGTCGTCGATATAAGACCGACGACCCAGCACAGAGGTAGGCTTGCCCTCATCCGGTTCGCCCTCCTTGAATAGATCGACCAGATTGGGCTCATTGGGATCATTCTTGGCTTGACGGTCTTGAGTATTCGTGATCTTCAGGAATCCGTACAGCGCGTTGTCAATAAGTCGCTGGTATATCTGCGGTGCGTTCTTCAAACCGAAGGGCATCCGATTCCACTCAAAAGGTCCAAAACGTGTGATAAATGCTGAGATCATCCGGGCCCGATTTGTCATTGAGACGACCCAGAATCCGCTGGCCATGTCCAGCGAACAGTACCAGAGCACTTTGTCGAGATCATCGAGGAGATCGTTGATCAGCGGCATGGGATAAACCATCAGTCGTGTCAGACTGTTGATCAGCCGGTAGTCGATACAGAGTCTAATGTCAACTCCATTCTTCTTGATAATCACCACGATCGGTGATGCCCAAGGCGACGTCGAGTTCTGGATAATCCTGGCCGACAAGAGTCCCTTGAGCAGCTGAGATAGCTTCTCGCGGAACTGCGGGGCCACTTTGCGGACGCGTTGGGCGACAGGCTTGGCGTTACCCACGTCTATATCGCAGATCGCCCCCCTTGCCGCTGGTGGCAAGGCATTCCCTTTGCCGATCAGTAGATGCCGTCGGCGCCAGATGATCTTTCTCAACCTGTCGATCTCTTCTGGGTCGATTTCGCCAGGGTTACCCACTTGGATGTCTTCGATCGTGATGTCTTCGGTCGTGGTTGTGACCTCAGGGAGCATCGCAAGCTGACCTTCGACGTCTTCGGCGTAGAAATCGCCACCTTCCTTGATACAGACTTGTTCATCTCCTGCATCTTCAATCTTGCCTTCCTACGTCATGGTAGTGACTTCCGGAAGCTTCGCAACCTGACTATCGGCACCCTTAGCGTCAAGATTGCCTCCATCCTTGACACCACCCTGTTTGCCGCCGGCCTCCTCGGTCCTGATCTTCTCGTCCGTAGCGCCGGCCTTCACGGTCTTGATCTGCTTGTCCGTGGCGCCGGCCTTATCGGTCCTGATCTTCTCGTCCGTGGCGCCGGCCTTCTCGGTCTTGACCTTCTTGTCCGTGACGCCTGCCTCCTCGGTCTTGACCTCCTTGTCCGTGACGTCGGCCTCCTCGGTCTTGATCTCCGTGTCCGTGACGCCGGCCTCCTCGGTCTTGATCTTCTCGTCCGTGGCGCCGGCCTTCATGGTCTTGATCTCCTTGTCCGTGGCGCCGGCCTTATCGGTCCTGATCTTCTCGTCCGTGGCGCCGGCCTTCTCGGTCTTGACCTTCTTGTCCGTGACGCCTGCCTCCTCGGTCTTGACCTCCTTGTCCGTGACGTCGGCCTCCTCGGTCTTGATCTCCGTGTCCGTGACGCCGGCCTCCTCGGTCTTGATCTTCTCGTCCGTGGCGCCGGCCTTCATGGTCTTGATCTCCTTGTCCGTGGCGCCGGCCTTATCGGTCCTGATCTTCTCGTCCGTGGCGCCGGCCTTCTCGGTCTTGACCTTCTTGTCCGTGACGCCGGCCTCCTCGGTCTTGACCTCCTTGTCCGTGACGCCGGCCTCCTCGGTCTTGATCTCTTTGTCCGTGGCAGTGTCCTCCGGAAGCTGCGTCTGCAGAGTGCGTGTCTAGACCTTGATCACTGTTGGCTGCGTGTCCACGGGTTTCCGTACCGTCGCCCATATCAGTCGTGCGACATTGATTACGTTCCGTGCGACATTGATTACGTCCCAGATCAGATATTGTCTCATCGCGTCGATCCTGGTCTGACATCTGTTTTCCTGGAACTCTGGTGGCACAGGCCAACCCTGTCGTGTTGTGGTCCCGTTCTTCAATGGGAAAGACGTCAAATGGCGTCATCCGAGGGTCTTCCCACTCTGCCGACAAGGCAGACTCGTCACGCGTCCCATCCGTAACGGTTCGCGTGTCGCGACGGTTGGATACCGGTTTACACATTCCCGACTCGTCGCCCATATCCGGCGTGCGACATTGATTACGTCCCAGATTATGCCTGGTCCCACCACGTCGATCCGGCCCAGACGCCTGATTTGCGCCTGTCTCATCACGTCGATCTTGGCCGTCGATCTGATTTACCAGAATTTTGGTGACACAGACTGGGCCGGCGTTGTCGCAGACTGGGCTTTCAACATTGTACACTCCGACCGTCGCGAATCGAGAGCCTTTCTCATCTGTCGACGGGGCGGCGTTATCACAAGTCTCATCTGCGACAGTCTGCACGTCGCGAGCACAGACTTCGGCGATGTTCTTGACCGGGTTGCACTTTGAAGCTGCCATCATTTCTGCAGTCAGTCCTGGGGGGCGCTTCAAAATCGCGGTGGGTGTTGTGTACTGTGGCCGCTCGACTGCAGGTTCGTCTTCCTCCGCAGATGCCGGGACTTCTGCCAAGTATCAGATCTTGGCCGCCGGTTGGAGGACTCACCCACACGTCGAAGAAGTACACCAGCGATCCAGAAAACGTGATCTTAAGACGGGTACGTCCCTCAGCCATGTACGGAGATTCGCCCACTCCAATGTTTGACTGTTGTCCACGTAGCACCCTACCTTACGAGCAAAGGTGATGTCTAAAATAGACACATCGGCGCCACTGTCAAACAACTAAGTTGCCTTTTCATTGTTGATCTTCCCCACAGCTTTCGCTTGTTTGAACTTCTTGTCGGGGACGTGGTATTTCCAGTAACCACGCGACTCACCCGAAGAGATCTTCAAGGCCATCTTTACGTCCGATCTGGAATAATCATCAATCTTGCGAAGACTTGACACGGAAGCGGTAAATTTCCCATGCAGTTCACGTGTATTGTCGATCAGCCTGCTTACTGTCCCCTCCGACTGCTTCTCGATTTATGCATAAATGCAGAACCTAGAACGCTCGGCTCGTACCGGATTCAACCCCGGCGAGCGTCCTAGTTTAACATCTTTTCCACCGACTCTGGCAACATGCCTCCATGCTTGGTGGGATTGTACCACTGACGAATCAAGTTGTAAAATTCCTCCATAGGACACTTTCCTGCTTCGTGGATCTCACCGCATGCCTTGCAGACGAAGAGGCATCGATCCGACGGGTGACCCCTCTTGCCGCATTTCTCGCACGTCAACCTTCTCCAGCATCCCAGATCGTCGTGTTTACAGGACCCGCAGTGTGAGCACCTCTTGGAGGGCGCCCCCATGTCGACCGACTTGGGGTGTTGTCCCAGGTCGCGATCCTGATAGGTATTGCTCCGCTCCTGGCGGGGCAGGCGTCGATCGGGCGATTCTTCACATTTTTCGGCTGCGGCGACGTACACACGGCGAAGACATCCATCACCGTCAGATTCGTCCGACTCGACCTCAGATTCGCTACTGTCGGCGTGCACCTGAACTGCACGCACTGCTCGGGCACCAGCAGCGGAAGGAGGCTTCTGACGGGGTTTGACAGAGCCATACACTGTCTTGTTCTGTCGCGACTTGGATCGCTGGCGAGATCGCAGGACCTCTTCCAGTGTGTCCGCGTCCGGGATTCGCAACAAGGCAAGTTGGTCTGCCAGATCGCGGTCATCAAGCGTCTCGATGAAATGGTCCACATGCTCCCGTCGAACCTCTGACGGACCGTCTTTGACCTGAATGGGAGCACGAAGTCCTGCAACGTTGAGACGGTGCAAGTACTCGAGGGGCGACTCATCAGATCGCTTCCGGGCATGGTAGTATTGCCGCGCCACGGATACTCCTCGACCGCAGTATTGGACTTGGGAGCTCTGGAAAAGATCCTTCCAGGTGCTGCGGGTTGTGCGACTGAGTTGGTGATACCAATTACGGGCTGGCCCCGTGAGAAGATCGCCAAAAACCAAGCACGTCTCCTCATCTGGCGCTTGATCACGGACGAATGCCGATTTCACTTTCCCAACCCAAGATCGGGCTCGATCTTCGTCGCCATCTTTCCCTGAGAATTCCTTCAGCTCCGACATGGCTGACACGCGAAGACGCGAGGCACCGGTCGATGTTCTAGTCGTCGTCGTCGTTGCAATCGCTGCACGAGCTGGTTGACCGAGATCGAGGTCGTCAGGGTCGTACTCTCCTGGCGGCGGGAACTGAGTTGGTGATTCAACCGACTCCATTTCCACATCTTGATCTTCATTCAGGCTCGGCTTCAAGCGCGCCTGGGGTGCCTGCTGCTCCTTCAAAAACCGTTCCATAGCCGACTGGAAGAAGGACTCGAGCGTCTCCGGCGAGTGAGCCTTCTGGTCGGCGACTGCAATCTTGGTACTGCCAGTCGATAAAGTTGTTGCACTTTTCGTTCGTTCGGCTCGATCTCGTAACATGGCTGCACCCGACGGGCCCAGTGTCATACGAGGACTGTCATCGGCGCTCTCGGAGTCCACCTCTTCGGTGGCAGACACATAGGGAGACGACATCGCTGTCTGATCTCCGGGGCTGGGCGCCGGCGTCGATCTCACTGGCGCTGTTGTCGGCCTTTCCGATTTTGTTGTTAACGGCGTCGATTGATCTTTTGAACCGACGTCCTCGCCTACCAGTTGCTTCAGAAGCGGGTATGCTCGATCTCGCTGAGTTCTAGGTCGAAGAGAGCTCCAGTCGCGAACGATCCCGCCACTATGTCTGCTTCCTTGAGCTGGCGTAGCAGTGCCTTCGCTGCGTCCAGCTTGTTCGATCCAGGTGTCGGTCTCGATACTGGACCTCGAAGGTCCCCGACAATCTTTGGTCGGAGAATCTGCATTCCAACGTCTTCAATCAAAAAGGCGTACATTTCTTTCTTGTAGTACGCCACAGCCAACTCGTCCTCGATCTTCTTCAGCGTAAGATCAGCATAGTCGTCGGCGTCGGAGTCGGGCGCCTTCATCTTCTTCCGCGAGAACTTCGATCTCGACGACTTCTTCTTGGATGTCGATTTTGCACCGAGCGGTTGGGTGGACGAATGAACTCCAGCTTGCGCTGTTGGACTTTCGTCCGGCGGATCTAGACGCGACTCTAGACCCGCGGGGTCCCCAAAGGGACCTGGGGAGGTGGTAGAGGTTTTTCTTCGAGGTCCGTCGCCGGACCTTCCTCAGTTCGGTCGGTGGAGCCCCTCCCAAAGCTCTGCCGCTCCGTGGATCGATCTTGTTTCAGCGGCGTCGTCGGCGATCCGATTTCCGTTGACGCATCATTCCCTTGTCCAAACTCTTCTTGTGCATCCTCTTGAAGGGACTCACGGTGAAATCCCGAGTCACTCAAAGATACTTCTACTCGCTGCGCCGGTGTATGGTCGAGTCTACGATCTTGGGGTGTCCGGATCGAGACTCGCAGGCCGGTGTTGATCTGGGTCTGGGGTTGCCTTGGGGTCGGTATGTGACCTTCCCTTGCCTTTTCTTTGCTTGCCGCTTCCTTTAGCGGTGGATCGTAGTGAGAGTTGACGGACGCTAGGCCAAGCGTTCCTGGCGTCCGAGGTAATTCGATCTCGAAGGGCTCCGTTGACTTGCGTAGCGTCGGGTGGACCAAAGTATATCCCGTGCCCGGTATCGCGAAGGTGAAGACCACTTGTGATGTAGAAGGAAAGTTTGACTCTGTTTAATGTGTAAGCCTTTGCCTACAACCTGCCTTACCATTCTCCTGTGCTCCTCGTGTCCACCGAGTACTCTCCCGGCCTTGGTGCGTCCTCATTGGCTCCCTTGGTCGTCTGCCGCCTTGCTGACTCTCTGCCGGATGTTTACGGCGCACGTGCCGCCGAGATTCAGAGCCTATCTTCAAGTTCGGCATCATCCCTGCCAAGATCGATGTCCATGATCCGTATCGGATATGCCGGGGATCACCTGGGTATCAACGCATAATACCTAATAGTATGCCCTAAGGTATTATAGTCCCCTGCGAATAGAGCGCCCTATTGTGAGGGCATACTATAACAATAGAGTGCCATCAAATAGAGTGCCATTTATTAGAGTGCCGTTCCGAATAGACTGCCGTCGATATCGACTTCCCTGCGCTCACGCGCGGTGCAATGGAGCGGATTGGGGGGTTGCTACGTGTCCTTCCAAGAGTGCGCGTGGGTGGACCAGAAGCTGCTGCTGCAATGGCTCGAGTGGTACTTTCCCCAGGTCACCCAAACTACTGGCCAGTGGGTGATCTGGGACTCTATGTGAGCCCATATTGCGAAGGCGATTTACGAAGCTGAAACAGGCAGAAAGCTGCATGATGAAATTCTCAGGGATTTGGATTTGACATTGTATTTGCTTCTACCGTATTATACTAAAGCCAAAATGAATGTAATGCGCAAGGGTTTCCCTAAGCATAAAACATATTTCAAATCCCATATCGCCGAAGAACTAATCGCGACCGTGATGCATCCTTGCCGCATCCAAAATCAAATGAATCAGTTCGATGATATCGAACAATTCTTCACAGCTATGGGATGCTAATTAGACGACCCATAAGCTAGATTTTTTTTGACTGAATTGAAATTAATTAATTAATTAATTTCATTTCTGATACACAATAATTCATAATATATAAACACAATCATTGTTACTTAATACAATAAATATTAAAATGGTTTACGTCCGCGAAAATTATGAGCTCAATAAAGAAGCAATGAAAGCCGCTCAAAAGCGATACTATCAGAAGAATATAGAGGAACGTATCGCGAAACAGAAAGCGTATAATGCTTTGCACAAGGAAGAAATAAGTAAACTAGGTAAAGAGTATTATCAAAGAACGAAACATGAAAGAAAGAAGCAAAAACGAAAATTTGCAGGAAGAGTTGAGGTTTCAAACACTGTAGATATTGTGATTTCCAGGTATATTTGGATTTTTAGGGCGATTGGTGAAGTCTCCAGCAAACCGACCAATACACTTATGATTGGACAAAAACATCAACTAACCAGTTTCGCATGCACACGCTTCAACGTTCGCACCTACACTGTAGGTCTTGCAGTGGAACTAACTCTGATAATACATATTGTATGCAATTTAAAAGGGAATTCGATGTAAATAACCCCGATAAGGCATATTTAATGCAATTACGAAGGGAGGTCGATTGGCGGGCGGTTGATTCAACGAACCGCCCAGTCCAATTTGGAGTAGAACCCACAATACTGAAATCGTAAAAGAAACGGAAAAGTAAAAAAAAAATTAAAAAAAATTCGTTTTTTATGTTTATCCATATATAAAACGTACTATCTTGAGAATTAAAATATTATTAAATATAGTACAGCGGATATACGACGAACATGTTTGGATACGATATCGAAGGACTCAGACGACTAGGTATTCAATTCAAGAGATGGTCCGGTAACGCGCGGGTTAAGGTTCGCGGTAGGACGGGTCGAATGGTTTACATTGGAGACTTAAGCAAAAAGAGAAACAGAGAATTAGTTGCAAAACAGTACAACGTATCGATGAAACATCTTGAAAAGCATCTATCTGCCAATTTTAAAGAGGATCCTATTTATCGTTTCTCGAGTGATGGTCGTAAGATTAGTCGCGGTGAGTCTCATCTATATGAGCATATTTCGGCTGGTGAATTTTATGAAACACTGGAGCAGATCCTATCTTCACAGAAGAGAGCGTTCAAATTCAACGTTGCACTTGGTTATCGCTTACAGTCGAAGACTGATTCAAATGATCGTCCGTATTGGCATCCGCGAATCGGTAATACTTCTCTGTCCCACCAATTTATAGGTAGTTGATATTTTGTTCCATAAAATCACCTACACATACGCGCCGAAGACCGGACTGGTCGCGTTTTAAAGCTCGCACTAGCGCACTCTTTATCATATTTTTTGCAGATTAATAACAGCGCACACCACGTAAATACCAACAAGAATGCGACAGCATCTGTGAATGGAATAAGGTTTTATTTTGTAATTATTAGGCAAATTAGCGATATTAGTAGAAAAAGTCAGATGTCAACTCCGGCTTGGCGAACACGTACGAAATAGGACAACTGCCAGAAACGTGCAGAACACTCCCTAATAGGCGCCCAAAAAAGTGAGGTTTAATTGCCTGTTATGACGATATGCGTCAAATCACATGATAATTTCATCCAATCATCGATGTGTACAGTTTTAGATACGGAATTAACAAATATAAACAATGTTTTATTGATTGAGAATCTGAGAAGTCAGTGCTTTGTAGCCATTTTCTATAGTTGAAGCCGTAGTGGCAAGTGACGTTGGACCGAGCCCGTTAGGACTGACAGTCTTACGAAGTCGAGGGAGCTTGAAATCATTGCCTCCCTCGTTAACGATAATGCATTCCAACACATTTTGCAACGTGAGGAAGCATTTCTCTAAAGTTTCGTATTTAACACTATTAAAAGCACTAGCTACAGCTTCGATGAGCCCGTCGATCTGGTTTGTCGGTTGCCGATACTGTATGGACTGAATAGGATTAAAAATTCCCAAATCCAGTATATTACACTCGGGTGAGCGAGGTAGCTGGCACAACATTTGGATGTCCCAACCACCTTCCTTCCCGGCGGCAAGAACCTCACCATGGTCTTCTTCTACGTGCGGGCCAGCGTTGTCCTGCTGGACACGTATAACTGAAGTTTTCCGACCTGCATACGTAAAATGACAAACGTTAATAGAGAGAATGTATCACCAGTTTGATAAATACACGTACCTGGCCATTTGGCACGAATTGCCGGGGAAACTTTTTCCTTGAGCATCTGCACGTATATCTTTCTTGACATGTTGATGTTCTTGGTGATGGGCGTTCCCACAACCCGATTTTTGGAGGTTCTCTTTGCTGCGGTGCGCTCAACAATTGGCCAGATCCCAATTTTTCCATCAAAATACTTTTTTCGGGAAAAATCGTATCGCGGTCTTGCTACTGCTGCAAGAAACATTACCTTACCGATATAGCGTTTGTTCGAACACGATCGGTAAGGTAGTGCTACATCAGAGGCGAAGTAGTATCGCGATGACGCCTTGTACATATTGAACCATTTCTCATTTATATGGACAACATCATACATTGCATTGAAACGATACAAAAGTCCGCCTAGCAATTATATTAGTCAACAATTAATTACAATAAATTGTAAATTAATATCATTTACAATGAAAAAATCCATATTATTACCGATAGGGCGCTGCACGTGCGCAAGAGCCCACGTTAGCCGCTGAAGCTTGTGTCCGTCGGTAAGCGCCGGCTTGACCCTTGAAATGAAGCGCCGCAGGACCTTCGACTTGAGGTGTCGGTGCAGCGTCGATCTTGGGATGCCGGATGCCGCTTCTAGAGAACGCAAAGTCTGCCGCTGGTAGAGCGGCACCGCTGCAACTCGCTCCCCCACCTCCTTGGCGCTGAGGCGGGTCTTCTTCGGCGGGTACGGCCGCCGAGGCTGCACGAGGGCCTCGGAGTCGTTGCGTAGACCCCAGATGGTCTCTACGGAATCGCGGCTAAGCTTGAAAAGCCGCTTGGCTCGCGCTATGGTTCCGTAGCGGAGGCTGCCTTCCTTACTCAAGGTGGTGAGGAAGACCACCACCGCAACACGCGTTTGCGGCGAGATGTCCTTGGCCCCGACTGTGCGTGTCATCTTGGTTGCCAAAACTGTTGTGGCGATTTAATGTCCACCACCAACCGTTTCACGGTGGACTTCAGCCCGCCGTAACCAATACTATTTTAACCAATGAAATCATTCTAACAATGTTGAGTGGTACACAAAAAACCAAAGTACCTACAAATTGGTGGGACAGAGAAGTACTTCTGTTTTCGACATGCCGTTTACGGTTGGTAAAATTGAAGATATAGCACGAGCTATTAGTGAAATCAGAACATTAGAGCTTGCTGATAAACTAAAATATCCTTCAAGTCACTATCAGTTAGAGGAGATTACAGCCTTCAAAGTGTATATTTACTTTCGCAATCATCGACTAGGCGATAGCGATGCATTGATTCCTGATATCATTAAAAATAATCAACACGTATTCAATTTTCCAAAATAACAATAAATGCGTATTCTTTTGCGTTGCATACCATCAAAGTGCAAATGCTCAAAACAATTATAGACGTATTCACTCTGAGGTAAAGGATGTATTTATTAAGTATTGTAAGTTCAAAAACAACACGACCAAGCTATACAAAAACTTTGAACCGATAGATCTGATGCAGTGTGATGATATTGAAGAATGTTTCAAAGTTGGTATTAATGTTTTCACGATGAATACTGAAACAGGAAATGTTGATATCGTCTGTGAAGCAAGCAAAGGCTACGACAGCATTCTTAATATCCTTTCCCACGAGAATCATGCGATGTATATCAAGGATCTCGACATGTTTGAAAAGAAGTTCCATTGTCCGAAGTGTGAAATGATATTTAAAACAGCTGATGAACGTAAAAATCACAAGAGAAATCGCTGTAATGAACTCTATATCACCAGCTTCGTTATGGAGCCTACGATGAATATACCGCAAGAAAATCCAGTGAAGAAGATCGTTCGAAAGTATCGAAATCACGCATACAAGTATGATATTGATTACATTTCTGATCATTTCATTGTGTACGACTTTGAATCTGTTTTGAAGCCTGTTAATAAAGAATATGGTGCAAACACACAATTAGTGAATGTCCACATACCTATTTCAGTTAGTATTGGAACCAGCTATAGCAGCAAAGCAATTTGTATAATAGATGAATCACGTGCAAATCTCATCAAACGAATGATCGAGCAGTTTGAGATAGCTGTGAAGAAAATCCAGCGATACAATATCACGAATTTTGTTATGAATTTGAAGAGATGATAGCAATTCAAAAAGGTGAAAAATACCTTGAAGAACTTCAAAAGGAGATCGCGGAGGAACCTGACTATCTTGATTTAGAGGATTATATCTTAAATTACGGCGATTTTGAGGAGGAATATAAAATCGAGGTTGGTGAAGGAGATAACATGAAAAGTAAGGATGGAGACATCATAAAACTTAGAAAGCAACTGATGCAAATCCCTATTCTTGGTTTCAACAGCGGCGGATATGACATTAATCTAAACAAGTATGAGCTGTTTGCAGCCCTCAATACTAGAATTCAGAACGTTATTAAAATCCTTCTTATATGTGCATTTCAACAAAGAACTTTAAGATGTTGGTTATTATGAATTACTGCCCGGCTGGAATATCACTCGATAGTTATCTATCTACATTTCTGATGCAAGTGCGATGATAAAATACAATGCACCTGCGGATTAACGAAAGGTCATTTTCCTTATGAATATTTAACCAGCTTCGAAGTCTTAAACGAGACTAAACTACCACCTCAATCAGCTTTTGATAGTAAAATGAAGAAAACAAAGATCGCTGATGCTGATTATAAACGTTTACAATTTGTTTGGGAACGATACAACATGCAAACCATACGTGATCTACTGATTTGGTATAATAATCAGGATGTACTACCATTTTGCAAAGCTATCCAGAAACAGAAAGAATTATTTATGAAGTTTGGTCTCGATATGTTTGCCGATGGTGTTTCTCTTCCAGGATTGTCAGAGAAAATCATGTATCAAACTGCATTCCAGAACTTGAAAAATAAGCCTCGAATCGCTGCACCTGGCTTTGATTTTCCTATGAACCGTTTCAATGGGTATCGTGATCAAGATCTGAAAGCAAATCGTGAGTTTGATACCATCCACAAGTATAGTTAGATCTAAATAAAGGTACAAATAGTAGCTTTTGCGGTAAAATGAGAACTGAATTGAATGTTAACTGTGGCTTTCCTCCTAAAACTGATATCTATAAAGAGAGGTTCTGCCAACGAGTGGTTGGCAGAAACTCTGACCTAATGCTTGAGTATTACTGGTAGAAAGACCCTGCTTTCTAACCAATAGGACTGCTTCCTAATATGAATGGTGACCACACTGCGATGTGGCCCACCTGAATGTATCCACTTAGTGCGTGTTGCACTAAGGTGAGGTTAGCCGAATGTGTAGCCCCGCTACATATCGTAAGATGTGATTTAATCAAAAACGATTATGTAGCATCAGGCGACATTATCAGTGCATTTGATAGAGGCGATGCCGCAATAGGAAAGCTGATATCTTACAAACCGAGTCAATACGCTTGGATGAATACTCACAATGGATCGCGATCAACAATCACAATTAGCATCTATAATCAAAATGATAACAAAGTTATCTTCCGTGATACTTCAGTCTCAATAATGCTCCTACTCAGACAAAAAAAATGCTTATTTTTTTCTTACAATGTGAAGCTTCCTCCGGACTTGCGCCTCGCTCTGAGCGCAGCCATCTTCGCCTTCATCTCAGGCGACCCTTTCGCTAGTTTCTTACCCTTAGGTCTGGCTACTACAACACCGTAACGAAGGCGGACCTCGCCTCTAACAGACTTTATTATGTTCTTGTGCTCAGGTTTGGTAGCCTGACTAAGCAGGAACTTTTCACCAGCATCAACCGCATCGGTGATGAGACCCTTGCGCTTGGCATAACCGAGAGCATCTTCGCTGCCTTCTTGACGTCAGCCATTGATACTCTTCCGCCTTCTTTCTCGACATCACTATCAGAATCATTAATACCGATACCAGTGAGAGACTTGATGGCAGCTCTTGCCGGAATCGCAGCGGTTGGTTGGCCTGCAAAGGTTGCTAGGGCTGGAACAGCAGCATCAACTGCCTTGCTTAACAGTCCGCTGTCTTTAGGAATTTAAAAACCCTTTTTGATGCCAACCCACACTTTGGACCATATAGAGCCGCCTTGAGCCCTCTTGTAGCCCTTTTTAATCTAGTGTCGCGTAATGTCAAGTCTGACACCCCGACCAGCCTTGCGTGCCTTCTCATACGAAGTCGGATGTAGATGAATGACAGAGCCACTGCCCTTCAGCTCATTGGATGTAAGACTGATCTTACCAGTCTTGAAAGCCTTAGCCAGCTTTCGTGCTGGGATGTCACTGGAGATCGTTAATTCGCGATACATGATTATAATCTATATCTTCTGAATTAAATATTATTCGAGAATAGTCAAATTAAGATATTTCATATTTTTGAATACACCTGGCTTGTTATACTGCTTCGAATAGAGCCATAATATACAAAATGGGCCGCAGTAGTCGCCATACATACCTTGCATTTGATTTGTACTATACTTTCTGATAACATACCTGGTCGGTGGCCCTTCTCCCATACTGTCAAAGTAATCACCATTATACACTGCCGTCCAGTGTCCTACATCAAGATTCGGCGGTCGATGCAGTATCAGGAACGATCCTTTCTTCGGTAGTGGCTTCGTTATTTCACTTGACTCAAATATATAATCTAGCCAAATATTTAATTTGTTAGCGAGCTCAATCAAATCATGATCACTAGTAATCGGCTTGATTAGGTCGGCCATAATAATTAATTTATTGAAAGTATATAAACGACCATATAGAAACAACTATGAGCGAGACACAACTATCCGATCAATATTTACACCAAAGCTCTCTTAAGAGCGACCCGGAGATCAAGGTATCTTAAGGCAAGCGTGTACCCTTTGTTATCGATCTGAATCAGGGTTCGTACCAGAATGGTGTTATTACCATTGATGCTACGGCTCAGCTGAATGGATCGGAAGGGTTCGCATGCCTTCGCGATGCTTACCTTATGCTTCAGTACAAGGTGTCGATGAAAAACACGGGAAGTGTTAATCAAGCGGCTGCCGCTAACCGCCTATGTGCTACGTTAAAATGCGGTAATAGGAATGTGATTGATTCGATGTCGCTCGAACTCAACGGCAAAACTATCGTTAGTATGGCTGATTACAAGCTGTTCTGGAACAACATTCGCGCTCAAACCGGGTATAGTACTCAATATGTAGAAAAACACGGCTCTGAGTCGTTCCTATACCCCGATGCTGGTCAATCCGTTCTTTACAATAACCCTGCCGCCACTGTCGGTGATGGTTATTCTAATAACAGTTCGTTCGCGGCGAAGTTAGCTGTTTCTACTGCCCCTGGAGGAGCTACTATTGCAAACGATGGATTTGTTAAACGTCTTCTATCGAATCCTCCTACAGCTAATTCTAACTTCGCTTCTTCCTGGCCATCTCTAGGTGCAGCGTCAGCAGCAAATACGATTTCCAATCAAACCTCTCGTGGCGCCTTCGTTGCTGGTGCTTCTGGTGATGCTGGCGTTGTTATGGGAACTTGGAACTACATGCTTAAGATTAAGCTGACCGATCTTCACCCGATTTTCATGGAGCTTGATCTTATGGCTAATCCTCAGATTCGTCTACGCTTCCGCGTCAATCAGGGTACCTCTGCCGTTGCCGTAGATGCTAGCGAGAATATGACGCTAACATCGACTACTCTAGCAAGTGGTAACACCTGCCCAGTCATGATTGCCAGTTCTGCTACTGATAATCCGATGAACTCCGTTCTCGGAGCTACCGCTGCTGGTACAATCGCAGTTTCGTGGGATGCTATCGTTAATGCCCTTGAGCCTACGATTGATGGAACATACATGCCTTTCACGACGACTCGTCTTTACGTACCGTTCGTTCATCTTGAGAATCCTCAAGCTATCATTAGTAAACCAGTTAAGAAGGTGCGTTTCAACGATTGTTATGCGCAATGATTTAACCAACGCGCCGGTATAGGTAAGCAAACGACTCAGCACAATGCTGCTTTTGATTTGCAACTATCAGCTTCGGTGAAGAACGCGAAGTATGTTGTTCTCCTTCCATTTGCCGAGCAGACTAATAACTTTGTTAGTGCAGCTGTACAAGAATTCCAATCACCCTTTGACACGGCCCCGTGGACGCTTCAACCCGGTTCGTCGATCAGAAACTTTAATGTACGAATTGGTTCGACGCAAGCATTCGACATTAGCCACGACTATGATTTCCATCACTTCACGAATGAAATTGCTAAGATCGGTGCCATCAATGGTGATCTAACGCCCGAACTCGTGAATGGTATTCTCGATTACCAAACGTGGTCGTTAACTAACCGCGTCCTCATCGCTGATGTTAGTCGTCTCACCGAAAAGGATGTACCGCAAGCTATTCAGATCCAAGATGTGAACGCAGGGTGTCAGGGAACAAACATCTTGGTCTTAGTAATCAGCGAGCAGGAGCTGACCTATGATCGTCTCACAGGTGAAGTACTTGATTTCACCACATCTTAGATATTTAATTTTAAAAAAATATAGGTTGTGTCTGCCCTGTATATAGAGATAGCATGTCAACAACGATTACATTCGGCAAGTATAAGATTTCTTCTATTGAAGAAATCTTCGCTAAGGATCCCGGCTATTGCTGGTGGTTGAATAATCAACCAAACTTAGTAAATGAAGAAGTGAAGAATTTTCTATTATCGAAGTTATCTCAAGATGACGATGATGACTACGTGACGAATTGGGGCAAGTACAAAGGAAGGAAATTGAAAACTGTTCATCAAATTGATCCTGAGTATACCGATTGGTTACGTAACAACAACTTTGTTAAAGAGAAGTGTTCACGCCTAGTTAAAGAACTTGCTCAACTTCATTAAACCATGGATTATTTTTTTATGATTTTAAATGAGCAAAAAAATCTAGCTGATGGGTCGCCTAATTAGCATCCCATAGCTGTGAAGAATTGTTCGATGTCATCGAACTGATTCATTTGATTTTGGATGCGGCAAGGATGCATCACGGTTGCGATTAGTACTTCGGCGATATGGGATTTGAAATATGTTTTATGCTTAGGAAAACCCATGCGCATTATAATCATTAAATGATTGTAATGGTGCAATTTAAATTATTTTTACATTTCCGTTTCTTTTACGATTTCAGTATTGTGGGTTCTACTCCAAATTGGACTGGGCGGTTCGTTGAATCAACCGCCCGCCAATCGACCTCCCTTCGTAATTGCATTAAATATGCCTTATCGGGGTTATTTACATCGAATTCCCTTTTAAATTGCATACAATATGTATTATCAGAGTTAGTTCCACTGCAAGACCTACAGTGTAGGTGCGAACGTTGAAGCGTGTGCATGCGAAACTGGTTAGTTGATGTTTTTGTCCAATCATAAGTGTATTGGTCGGTTTGCTGGAGACTTCACCAATCGCCCTAAAAATCCAAATATACCTGGAAATCACAATATCTACAGTGTTTGAAACCTCAACTCTTCCTGCAAATTTTCGTTTTTGCTTCTTTCTTTCATGTTTCGTTCTTTGATAATACTCTTTACCTAGTTTACTTATTTCTTCCTTGTGCAAAGCATTATACGCTTTCTGTTTCGCGATACGTTCCTCTATATTCTTCTGATAGTATCGCTTTTGAGCGGCTTTCATTGCTTCTTTATTGAGCTCATAATTTTCGCGGACGTAAACCATTTTAATATTTATTGTATTAAGTAACAATGATTGTGTTTATATATTATGAATTATTGTGTATCAGAAATGAAATTAATTAATTAATTAATTTCAATTCAGTCAAAAAAAATCTAGCTTATGGGTCGTCTAATTAGCATCCCATAGCTGTGAAGAATTGTTCGATATCATCGAACTGATTCATTTGATTTTGGATGCGGCAAGGATGCATCACGGTCGCGATTAGTTCTTCGGCGATATGGGATTTGAAATATGTTTTATGCTTAGGGAAACCCTTGCGCATTACATTCATTTTGGCTTTAGTATAATACGGTAGAAGCAAATACAATGTCAAATCCAAATCCCTGAGAATTTCATCATGCAGCTTTCTGCCTGTTTCAGCTTCGTAAATCGCCTTTTGTTCTAAGTAAATCTCTTCATCCTCAATCATCCGGTTTTGGCAAAGATTACAACTTTGCATCGTATAAAAGCTGTGATTAGGATCACGACATTGACGCTGAGGTAGGGGGCGTCCATTTATTCGACGAAGGATATGATACTCCGGACGCTTCTTAAACCACGATTGAGCAAGGATAAAACTCGAAGGATTGTAAATAAAATCTTCAATGGTATTTGCTTTACAATACTTAAAGCTCAGTGGCGCATCCAAATCGACTCAATTACGAATCTCTCTAACTGACTCCTCCTTCGTTTCAGCCGATTTGACTGTCTTAAGCTGTGGTGGCTTTGATTCAAACATAAGCTTCACAATATTGTATTCGTTACGCTTCTGAAACCATGGCTGCTTCAATAGCCAAGCACAGTATGATCTATCTTCAAGCATCGCCTCAAGTGTTGCGTGCTTAGAGTTGAATGATAGAGCAGTCATCGTTGTTGTTGGTTGTTGGTTGGTTGGTTATCGTAGGATATGTTGTTATTATACTTTTATATTTCTTATATCAGGATCAACTCAGTTTTATATATCCAAAAATTGAAACGGGTATGACAATATTGTAAGTTGATTTTCTGAAGGGTAGTCCCTTGATGATATTATAAGTTGAATTTCTGAAGGGTAGTCCCTTGAAGCAGACTTTTCTGAAGGTGGTACCTTGATAATGCTGTGAGCAGATTTTCTGAAGGGTGTTGTCTTGATTGTTGAATTTAATGTGCTTCCTATAGATATAAGAGCTTGAGCGTGTCTATGATTGGGGTCGTTTTAGGCGAGGGTTCTAGACCCTAATATACTTAAAGAAGACTAATTAAGCTTTTTTACTTAGAAGCTTTTAAATGCAAAATAGATAACGTTAAATTGTCTGAAAAAACAAATTTATAAAAAGTGTACAAGGTGCGCGTTACTACTTGCTGCTTCCGACCAAACTCATTGCGGTTCTTGGTATTGGAGATGTGCTCATCGGACTTTATTGACGGGCGTGTCTTGACCCTCAAGAATGGCGCGCGTTTATTTCCTCTGGAATCTGCAAGCAGCATCGCCGTAGCTCGTTCTTTGTCCTTTCCTGCACATTTAACCCAGGCAGTCCGTGCGTTCCGCTGGTCGATCGTCGTGCGAGGCAAGTACTCGAAGCAAACCGCTAAAAAATGTTAGATAATTATGTCAACCTTAATATACAACAACCATGAAATGGCGAACATTCGAAGGATGTTCGGGTTTCCGAGAAGACGAGAGAAGTTTCGTAACGACCGACGCTTCGTAGAACTCATGATCCCTAGAAGGCCAACGCGCCGCACACACTACACCTTTGCCGGTCCAAAGCGGTGCCAGTCCAGAGCAAAGCGGATATTTTTAAAAATATGAACAGTGAAAGTTGAAATTGAAATTTGACATTACGTAATCACAGACCAAAGCAGTTAAACTCAGAGCAAAACGGTGAGGCCTTCAACTGGCGACCTGGGTACAACGTGTTTAAGTGCCGTACTGCATGTCTTCCATGCGCTCAGCGGCCGCCACAGCATGCTGACAGTGCAGCGCCATCTTGTTCACGAGACGAAGGTCCATGCAGCTAATGCAGTGCTTGGCGGCGCGCTCCAAGATCAGCATACGCCCCTCCGCGATCTGGCCACGAGGACGAGCAGCTACCAGCTCCTCACGGGACAACGCGAGGTCCGCCTTGATCCGAGCCTTGATAACACTGAAGCAACCCTCAATAGGGTTGCACATGGGTGAGTAAGGACCCAGGCGGAGTAGTTCGAGGTCGTCGTGCTCGACAACACGATCCTCCGTTTGGCTATGAGCCGGGGCGTTGTCGAGCACGACGACAACCTTCTTGCCCTGAAAGTGCTCCTGGTATGTAGGCGAAGCCTTCACCTTCTCGTAGATAGCGTCAACAAATGCGGCATTGACATCCATCCGTATACTGCCACGTTCGAGTCGGTGGTGTGCCAATCCAATCTCGGTCGAGACGGCACACTGGATTTGGAGATTAGCTCCTTTCGACGGGGGCAGTACAACGGTCGCTCGCTTGCCAATTTTCGCGCGGCCTTGGGTGCGCTTGCAGTAAACATTGAAGTTAGTTTCATCGTAGTAAACGATGAAGTCACCAGCACTCATGTGAGCGCGTAGTTTCTTAGCAAACTCCATGCGTTTTGTCTTGTTCTGTTCGTTGTTACAAGTCATTGGTTCAACTCGGACCTACATCGTAAATAATATGAGCGGTTATTTCGTTTACGTGTACGTATATGTGGAGATGTACGTGTACCCATGTACCTGTTTGACGGTGTACAGCATACCGATGAGCTTGCGCGAAATGGTTAACGTGCTGATGTCCACGCCGAAGTCGTAAGCCACCATGTCCTTCATCGCCTGCAGCGTGTAAGTACAGTCGTCGTCCAAGTACCTCTCGAGGGCCTCCACAATCTCCGGTGTGCACTTCACGCACGCACCCCGCAAGCCGCCACGGGGCAGAGGCTCCTGGCGGCCACTGGTCACGATCCGGCGGGCCGCAGACGGCGAGATGCCGTTGTGCGCAGCGACGAGCATCCAGTCCCCCCCGCTCGGTAGCTAGCGAGGACACGTGCTCGAGCTACTGGTGAGTGCGGCGTTGAAGGCATGGTGCGCAGGCAGGAGAGTTGGATCGGCGGAGATGCTGTTAGCTGGAGCCACAAATTCAGGAAGTGGGCGTAGTGAAAGAACTCGCAGGCAGTCCACTTCGTGTCCACCGGTTTGATCTCCACAAAATCCGGTTTGGTTTCCGTTTGATGTTTCGTACACAAAATTGTAAAGTAACATAAAAGGCTATTGTGATATTTTTTGCTACTTCACCGCTTTGCTCTGGACTGGCACCGCTTTGGACAGGCAAAGGTGTAGTTAGTCATTCTCCAATTTCCTCCGGATCGATCAAGCACCCCGCACCTCCGGTCTTCCAGCATCTCTTCGCAAGCCCTACGCAGTGCCACGCGGTCCCGCCATGTCCAGTTCTACGGTTACTCCAGGTGCACTCGCGCTCGTCGGACCACCACATGTACCGACCCTGGAAGGCTTCTCCTATCGTCCAAGTACAAGGAACCTGCGCACTGGTGAAGAAGACTGGTCCTGATGCTAACGATGAGGAACCAGAGTTCGAGGTCAAACTAGCAGTGCTGCGCCACCGCATTGTCGGCTCTATCGAGTCGGATTTGTGGCCAGGATCTTATGTCGGCCACCCTATCGCATTTATCCAGCCTGCAGGGGTCGCTGTTGATCAGTGGGCATACGGCTTAGTGACGGGATACACGATGCAGAGCAAGGTCGCCCAGCTTCATGTTCTCCACAACGAGGGAGCCCTACGGATTCGGTTGATCAGCACGTCCACAGTGATTGCTGTCGATCGACTAAATTACGCGCTTCGTACGGAAGCCTTTGTGAACAGTGCCGTCCTCAACGCGCTGGAGCTACTCGACAAGCAGAACCAAGTCATTGTGGCATGCGGCAAAAGCAGATCCGGGTTGCCGACCAGTGTTACGACGACAATGTTGAGCGTACCCTATCAGCCCGATGAGCGCGTGCCTTTGATCCGGCCTGACAGCCTCTCAATTGTACATGTGCGCCGCCAACACATCGTCGACTGCGAGCTGACTGCCCCAGGCAAGAGCCCAGCAGATGTATTCCAAGCCCCGTGTCAACGTCAACGGAACCCGCCACAACTACGAGAACTAACGAATGGGCTCCATGCCCCTCAGCTAACGATGTTGATTTGACCTTCAGTGACACAGACGACGAGACAAAGGTGGACCGGGCGGCGGCTACGCAAGCAGATATCCGATCGGTGCGTCTACACAACCGGCCACTACGCAAACGAGCTCGGTACTCCGAAGTCGATTCACGTGACCTCCTCGAAACGGACGAATTCGACATTCCTGTGTTCGAAACGCGTGCCGAAAATAATGCCTCAATATTTCGACCTTCTCAAGTTGAACGTCAAGTTCGGGAGGCAATCGCGCACCCAGACACCCTAGGTAAGAACGATCAAGCCGTGCTCGAATCCGCTCAACAAGCTCGCTACACCAAGTTTCTCGCAACTCCTCCTGTCCTACGCGGTGCATATGACTTCAGCTTCGGCATTAGAGGTCTATCACTGATGCATTTCCGCCGCTTCTTCGAAGAGATGGAGATGCAGAAGGCAGCCGGTGCGGTAAACATGACAAACTTTGGGCGTTCGAACGCGCTCCAACCAGCGACCCCACCGGCTAACATCGGTGAAATTGTTGAAGCCTTCAACACGTTGCTCTACTTTGCCAAGAGCTTCTACAACGCCACGGTGTACGACTTCATCAGGGCTGGTGCAGACTTCATGGAAGAGTATGCATCCTTCACACGGCCCGACTCCACGACCTGTAACATGTTGGTGTATTGGATCAACTCCAAGCTTGGCAAATTTCGACGCGAAATCATTGCCTCCAACTTGTCAGCAGCCACTCGCATCGGCCAAGAATTCTCCCGGAGTGACTGTCACCTCATGGAGCTGTACCAATCGCAGCAGGATCGCCGTGCGGCCGTCCTACCCGTGCCGGTACCGACCCGTCCTTCCATAGGCTCGCGCCCCAACCATTCTCGCGAGCAACGGACTGTCAAAACATCTTCGGTACCCAAAGAACTTCTTTCACTGCTCCCAAAACAAGACAACAAAGTGATGTGCATGCGGTATCTCTCCAAGAAAGGCTGCAACGATCCATCTCCAGGCAAGTGTTTTGACCCCAATCGGGCGCACTTCAAGCCTCCAGCACTGCCCGCCGACGCCAAGTCCTGGATCGACAAGAACTTCCTTGGTCTGGCACCGGACTTCAAGGATCTATGACGCCAGGCTCAAGCAGCACCGGAGCCGCGACGTGAAGCACAGACACCAAGGCGGGTAATCGAGGTACAGGCCTCACCCCGTTCAGTACAGTACAGTCCGTGGGCGCAAGCCCTGGTCGAAAAACATCACGATGTACAGGCATCCACAGAATATTCATCGTTCTGCGAACAACAGCAACATGCATACAACATATTTCATCGATCGCAACTTGCCGTCAGTCGACAAATTGAGGTATCACGGCACCTTCGGTATGCCGAACTCGCCTCGAGATACAAAGTCAGTACACCGCCAGAGCAGGACTCGCCAAGGGATAGTCTCGACGTCGACAGAATTCGCGCTGACTCGCAACTCGCCCGAGCCATGAAGTTGCCACTGGCACAGTTTGTGCGAGTCTTCCGGGATGAAACAGTGGACGACTGTCGCCCTAACAAGGACCTCTTTGAAGTCGCACTGCCCACAGATCCAAAATCAAGAGCGACTAGTCTACGATGGAACGCGATTGTTCGAGAAGGTGTCATACCCCAGTGGAATTCACAACTTCCGCCAAAGCAGGTCCACCGTCCACCCAACCACAACACGATCACCGAGCACGCGACTCGCATCCGGAAGCACATCGCTAAAGGACACCGGGATGGCCGCTTGGTTGTGGAGGCTGATTTACTCGAAGTATGGACGGACATCTTCATCAGCCCAATTGGTGTCGTTGACAAAGCGGGACCACCGCCGGACATACGCGTGATCAATGACTACTCGTTTCCCCCGGGTTCATCAGTCAATGATTTCACAGATCGCAGCAATTTTCCCGAAGTAGCTTACAACCCGCCTAAAGACATCGCAACTCGTATTTGGGAGCTCCGCACTCGATTCCCTGGTCATCCTCTGCTGATGATGATTAGAGATGTCAGTGGAGCCTTTCGCCACGTCCCGATTAACGCAGCACACGTTCACATGTTCGCGTTTCAATTTGACGGATACGTGGTTATTGACCTGGCGTGCGGGTTTGGCTGGTGTGGATCACCTGCCTTTTACTCGGTAGCCGGATCTCTCATCAATTCACTGTACGAAACTCAGCGCCCCCACGCGCATCTGTCTCCGGCCGATTGCAGCCCGTTTACAGGAAGGGTATGGTGCGACGACCATACAAACGTCGAAGTCGACAGGCTCGAGGTGTTTGGAAGCCAACCTGGCTCTGCGCAAGTCGTGCTGGGACCGCGGGCGCTGAACGAGGATAAGTTCACCAAGTGGTCGACGACAACCAAGGCGCTTGGACTTATCTGGAATACGGAAAACGGCTCCGTCTCAGTTCCAGCAGAGAAATTACCAAAGCCCAGACACGCATAGATGAAATCATGGCTACACCAAGATGTTCACTGTCGACACTCAATCAGCTTATTGGTAGTCTACGCTACGTCTCCACCTGCTTTCCGGCGGCGCGGGCTTTTTATCAAAATGTGCAAGCCTTCGTAGCAACATTCCGGCGCCAACACGAACGTAGACTCGTACCTTCGGATGTCCACGACGACCTCCACTGGTTTCGAGCGGTGCTGACCCTGGAGCAATATTTCAATTCGATCCCAGTCGAACATTTCGCGTGGTTACAGCCCCCAACTCATCACGTTATGATGGATGCGTCTGACACCGGCATTTGCGCTCTCGAACCCCAGCTGAAACCGTATATACGCCTACAATTCAGTCAAGCAGAACGGGAAAGCTTCGCAACATCGAAGAAGGAGAATTCGATTAATGTCAGAGAACTGATGAGCGCTGTCCTGGCTGTCGTACATTGGGGATCGACATGGACGTCAACAGGACGTGATCGCTCTCATGTGTGTATGTGGATCGACAACGTTAGCGCCGTGGCGTGGCTATCCAAAAGATCGAGCTACCACCCAACAGCACGGGTGTACAACCGGTTGATCTCGCTATCCGAATTCCGCCATGCATTCACATGCTCGGCAAAGCACATTGCAGGAGAACAGAACATTATGGCGGACGCGGGCTCAAGAGCGTGGAGCACGAATCACCCTCTGCACAATACCTGGACTAACTTATCTCACTCATGGACGCAGGTCAAGGTTCTGCCACGGTTCTCCAATCTCTTGAACGCGTGGGAGACATCATCCGCGGAAGAGCTATTGCCGACACCACATCTGCGCCGACGGGATTTCTGCATCCAAGTGAGCACATGGACTCAATGTGAGCTATCATTGATATCTATCAATAAAAGTTGAATCCATATAAAATTGAAGATATAAGCGCGTACCAGACAATAAATAACATGAACGATAAATATATAGTTAGTATGATAAATTTAATATATTTTCCATAAGTATATTTTTCGGCTTCCCGGCCGCCAAGGCCCCCAAGTAGTTCACCATGTCCAAGTTCGTTTCCGAGGCCAGCGCCAAGCACGTGTACACCGGCGAATACTCGGGACCCAGGCAGTCCAGCGAGAGCTTCAAAAAAATGCATACTGAAGCGAAGTAGATTGACAGAGGTGTATAGTTTTTTATCCTCCCGGGAGATCGGAGTGGGAACTTAAATACGCGCCTCAGTCTTCAGGCTCTTTCACAGCACCAAAGCGCGCCTTCGACGCGTACTCAGCTTCCCTCTGTACCAACTCCTTCAACCGTTGATCAGCAGCAGTTTGTGTCCTTGAAAACTGCCCATAGCGCTTCTCTTCGTATAACAAGAAACACTCAGCGAGACGAATCTTTGACGGCAGGTCGACGGTGACCTGGCTGGGTGCGAATGACGCCGAGTCCAATAGCACGGACAAATCCTCCTCTTCAGGCATCTCGATCACCCAGAAGACGCGCATGCTGTTGTCCAGTCCTCCGATGGTTGAAAACGGATTTCGACGAGGCAAGCGCACGCCATCCATCGCAGCCGTGACAAGCTGACTCTTGCTCACGAAGTCGAGGTCGCAGGTCATCTTGAGTATGTAGTTAACGTCTCGCCACAGGAATGGTCGGATCTGGAGCATCCGGCGACGCCACCCGGCGACCGCATCCACCGTAGCTAGTGATAGCTCTCGAACGCGTATGAGAGCCTCAAGTAGCTCGACACTTTGATCGTCTTCGAATGCGCAGCAGCAGCGCAGCAGCTCGTCCAGCCCAGCTTCTCGAGCCACGATTGCTCTCAACACGGTCAACTCCTCTTCCGACAGCAAACCCTCGTACGATAACGCTTTCGTGCTGGAGAACCTGGCAACCGAGCTGGAAACTTGCTGTCCTCCTTCCTTCTGCTTCTGCATCCCTGCCATGTACGGCTTCAAATGTGCATCGTTCTTGGGCTTTTCGTTGCTGGCGCTCGCCGACTGCATTCTGCTCGTCCAAGGCACACACAGGGTTAACAGAATACTGAACAGTCGGCACTCGAAGAGCGGATCCAATTTCAGCGGCATAATGGGACATTTGTCGAAGTTCCTTTCATTGCTCCTTTTCACGGCACTCCATTTTTGTGTGTTTGTAGTTGCTCAGTTGCTAAGGTTCCATCGCTCACTTTACTTCCGCTGCTCGGCAGCACGGCGTCGGATCTCTTCCCAGGTTGTAGGCTTGGCAGGGGGATCGCTAGGTGCTCCAAAGAAATACTCGTCTTCATCATGGCGGAGCGGTGGCAGATTCTTATCAGACCCTGGGCGCTGGGAATCACGCGAGGGTGGGTCACGAGAGTGAGGTGCGTCACGATCTCCAAAGTCCGAAGATTCGTCAGCAGGAGGTGGCTTTGCGCCAAAGAAAAATGGCGAGCGATTTTCACTGCCATTGGCCTCTCCAAAAGCCTCCTCGTCATTATGTTGCCAGTCATTGGAGTCTTTCTTGTCACGCGGCGTGTCAAGACCAGTGATCGGTGGGATGCTACTGGAGATCTTGTTGTCAAAGCGGCGAGGCGCAGGAGGAAGCTTATTTGCCGGCTTCGACGCGAAGCTTCCCGGCTCCGCAACGTCCTCATTCCACGAGTCTCTGCAGCGGCACAACGCATGTCATCACCCCCAAAAATTGTCAACACCAAACTAGTAGACAAACATTTCTACTCAGCAGAAAATCAAACTCACGTGGTGGCCGCCGAATGCGAAAACTTCTTGTTCAGCTCCTGCACGAACGGGTTCTCCGGAATCTTGTTCTCCAAACTACATAACAACAGAAAAATAATTATCAAATCAGTAAAAAAAAATATGTAAGACTGTTCCCCAAATGAAAAAAAAACTCACATGATCCTGGCGCGCGCCGCAAACGGCGACTTGTCCGACGGTAGCATCAACAGGTCCGAGAACAAGTCTCGGCGGATGCTAATAATTCCGTACGAAGCTCCAAACAAGCCTCCAGCTGCAGGACAACAACAACAAAATATTAGTAAGGTATAATTTTTAGGTATCATCCGAAAATATTTTTCACCCAGACTCACACATCATAGCAAATGCGCCTGCCACTTTCTTCTGGTTCTTGGAGATTTTCCACAGTCCGGCCATGACTGTCGAGCCAAAGATGGCGCCCATGGCGGCGCGGCGCCTGCCTTTGGCTGCATAGTGGGCCAGGATTTCCATCTCCGCCTCCGTCCTGCGGGAAAGTATTTTACGGTAATTTTAGCAAGAATTCCGGTATTTTAAGAGGCTCGAATTGAGGTGACGTACTTGCCGATGGAGGACGCGTCCTTGTCCTTGGACATCTCCACGCTCAGCGTGCGGATGGCGTCGTCCACGGGCACAGTGCCGAAGGAGGTCATCGGGGGCTTCGGGAACGTGCGGCTAGAATGGGGGAGCACGATTGGATGAAACGGGGGAGGAATTTGGGCCAATGGTGCAGCACAATTCACTTCAACTTGTAGCTTGAGTGGACTATCATTTGTGCTTTCGCTTAGATGTTTGTCCTTCTCGTAGCGTGGATCAACTCAACACGCAGCCAGGGGAGAATTTAAAACAGTGCGCGCAGCCCGTTTACTTGTCCTTGAAGTTGTCTTCCTTTGACTTGTCCAAGCCACTGCAATAAAAACAATTCGAAGAGTTTAGCGCTTAACTCAAACGCGAGCCACAACACAATTCCTATGGTTTGGTAGAAATATTTTACTTACAATGGGAGTCCCGCTCCTCGGAGAAGTTCCTGCGCGTAGACGTTATGCGGCAGCTTGGTCTGAAGACTATGAAGCAGACACAGACAGCATCACATCTCATGCACCTCAAGCTGAATGAATAGTTTGGTCCATTCATCGCGTACATCTCTCTCGCCTGAGCAGCATGCGGGGCTTTGTCACTTGGAAGTTGGAGCAGCTCCGTGAACAACTCGTGGCGGATGTTGCTCGTACGCACCGACGCTCTGGCACCAATCGCACCACCGACTGAGAATCACAGGCAGGAACCAGGTCAGTTAATTGCTAGATTCAATACTCCGCAAACAGAAGTATACGAACCCAGCACTCCCACGACGCCCATTGTCGTCCCGAGCGCAGCCGCATTCCACACACCAGCCATAGCTGTCGCTCCCAAGAGGCCACCGAGCGCGGCACGACGCGCTCCTTTCTGACGATACTTCACGAAGACGTCTCTCTCGGCCGGCGTGATGTCTTTCCTACTCGCAGAAACAAATACCAAAAGTCAGTGACAAGAGGAATGAATTCAGGTGTATGGTATGCTGCCATAACGATACTCACAACCAAGGTGCACGACCGAAGCCTCGCGGTCCGAAGCCCCACGGCCCAAAGCCACGACGAGGACCGGAGCCGTCCTTCTTGGGGAACATCTCGGAGCGCAACGTGTACATGACTTCGTACTGCTCGGAGGACGTGGAAGGCATCATCCTGTCGGTCTGGCTGCTTGGATTGTTGTTGGAGCTTGAAAATTGAATTGTGAGAAACTCCGCACCAATAGTCCATCGAGTTCTGGAGTAAACGGGTGTGTTGATGCCGAGCAGTGTCGGAATGAATGTGTAATGAGGTGGGTATTAGGGTACTGCTGCACCGTCACCGCCAGCCAGCCCTATCGCGTTATCTGTTGCTCAGCTACCGGTTAAGATTATTAAGCCTGCCCAACAGGTCTGGTATCACTTGTCAACACCCTGTCTGGTCGGCGACTTGTGCAAAGGCGTTGTGCTGCAAGTTGCAGCATGGTTTGTACATGTAATATCCGACAACAATTGCAGCGTGTAGCACTTGACCCCCCCCCTCTCTATCTCTCTCTCGAATACTATAAACCATCCACCTCTACAAAACAAGAGGGGGTGGTTCTCCCTCCGTGTCCGCTCATAAGACTCGCGATTTAGTGTTGGGAAGATGGGGAGTATCGTGAAATTTTGTTGTTGCTCTCGGTCGAGCCCCGTATCTGACACTATTCCAGATGAGATGGCCATCAAGATCAAGCGAATGTGATGTATCGATGTGGCCAAGCAATTGTAATTCAAGTAACACGTAAGTCTTTCCTTTCCGGCTTCTTTTCATCACGAAATCTCACCCTTACTGATGTATCTTTAAGCTGCAATCGTCACCCTCTCTTCCTCAAGTTACTTGGCAAAACCAGCCTGTTGAAGCAGTTCTTGAGCGTATCTGTTGTGTTGCAGCTTCGTGGCAAGACTACAGGACGAAAGCCAAACGCAGTTAGGTCAGACCCCCTATCTAGAATGACCACGATCTCTTGAACCTACATTTCTCGTGCCTGGGCCGCATTCGGTGACTTGTCTTCAGGAAGCTTGAGCATTTCAGATATCACTTTCTCGCGGATTCCGCTGGTCCGCATCGAGACCCTTGCACCAATCACGCCACCCACTGCACGACCACAAGAAGTAACAATTGCAGCTCCCCGATCAGTCGGTCAATCGACGAAATATTAGGTCATCAGTCACGTGCGCACCAATCATTCCGGCGACACCCATGACTCCACCCAGCTTCGTCATCTTCCACACGCCAGCCATTGCAGACGCGCCAACAAGTCCGCCAACGGCAGCGCGCTGCTTGCCCTTCCAGTGGTACTTCATCAAAACGTCCCTCTCCGCTGGTGTGATGTCCGTCCTACACAAACTAGATCAGTAAAAAATAGCCTTGGTTCAAAAGAGGAAGAAGGTCATGTGCCGTGCAATCCGTGGCACGAACATCCATGGATTCCAACCGCGGCCGAAACCTCGAGGACCAGTGAAGCGATCGGGGCTGGAAGTTCCCTGCTTGGCGAACAGCTCGGAGCGCAGCATGTACATGACTTCATACTGCTCGGAGGACATGGAGGGCATCATCTTGGTGGAGAGTTGAGTTTCTTGAGCTGGAAAATTGAATTGTGAGTGAGAACTGGAGGTTGACTGCAGTTGCGGTAACGTGCACAGCATAATGATTGCTTGGCGTAAGCACTCCTGATGACGCCCAATAGGAATGAATGTTCAATGTAGCCATGTGAAATTGCATATGGCTACAGCTAGGGTTTCCGCCGTCTTGCTTGTCTCGTGGAGCTAAGCCCTCCCCCAACCAGCCCACTCCTTTCGTCTGTATGACATTGCGCTCTCTGATTCCCTCCCCCAACAGTGGACTCGTCAAGGGCCACGATAAACCTCCTGGGTGCTACCACTACTGTGATAGTGCAGCTTCGGTCAGACACTCACAGTGTAGCTAAGCGTATTGCGCTCGCACACGCACCTTGTACACTCACGACTTGTGTATCCCCCCGATCGCGGTCTGCTTAAAAAAAGGAGAGAAAACAGAAGAGTGCAGGTGTCAAGGTGGTTCTGAGCATTGGCGCAGAAGTCGAGGATAAGAAGGGTATAAAGTCAATGCATTGTAAAATGGATGGAAAGGAATGGTGGTGGTGTGGTGGTGAAACCTCTTCTTTACTTCACAACGCACTTCACGCATTTCAAAGCTGTAGGTTGGACATTCATTCGTCACCTGCAAGAATGCTTGCAGAACCCAGCCGTTAACGCTGGACCGATGCGATTGATCTGAGCTCAACTACTTTCGCGTTCACTTTTCGATATTCCTGCCCTTGAGCACACTAAACACCAAGCAGCGACAACCGTCGAATCGAGCACGATGATGACCTCCGACCAATATGAAGTCATTTACACGTTGCGCTCTGAATTGGCGAAGAAAGGTTTCGGGCGGTTTGGATGTCGCCGAAGTTGGATGTGCGTCACCTGATCCGACCACTTCTTTTTTGCTAAACCTTGATATGTTGCTGTCTATGAGCAGGAAGGACGTCACGCCTGCGGAGAGGGAGGTGTTCATGAAGTACCGAAAGAAAGGTGCACGACGTGCTGCCGTTGGCGGACTGTTTGGGGCATTGGCGATGGCTAGTGTGTGGAAGATTGCAGCGCTGGGGACGGCGTTCGGTGTCACGGGGGTGATCGGTTCGTTGCCTCTAGTGCACCAGGTGTTTACATTGCTAAGTGCCGGTGCAACTTCATTTTCTGCAGTGGGTGGCCTGGTCGGAGCTTGGATGTCGATGCGCGCGAGTCGCATTCGTCTCAAAATGGTCAAGGAGATGATCAACCTGCCGACCGACAAATCTCCCCACGCAGCCGAGGCGAGGGAAATGTACGTAAGCTCTGAATAGTTTTGCATTGAGTACAATTACCAACTTCTTGTGTGTCTTGTGCAAGTAGTCTCCGTAGAAAGCTCCCGTCCAACCCTTACGCACAGAAGCTGCTCAAGGAAGCGGAGCTCGCCAGGTTTGTCAAGTGATTTATGTGGCCATACTGTTGAAGTCGACAGTACAGTAATTAGTTTATGTTCGATTTCAGTGACTGGAAGCAGGAGAAAGCTGCACCTGAAAGCTCCAAGGACAAGTAAAGCCGAGCTTGCCAACAAGACTCGCCAAAAGAATTGCATGTGCAATGCTTCATGCGTCGTTTGCTTCAGAATGTGATTCGTACGCTAATCCATAATTCGATATCATACTACTGCCATACATACAGTACACAACGTTGAGCTTTGTAGTTAACGACCAGTGGTGTACTACTTACTACTAGTACTACTTAGCAGATCTTTACGTTCGCGGTCACTTCTTCAGCACGATGCCTTCCTTCGCCAGCCTCTTGGTGATCTGCTTCTCCACGTACGCGAAGAGCTCGGGCAAATGGTCCGGCAGCTGGCACGACACGAAGCATTGCCTCCCCGTGCGCCGCGCGAGTCTCTGCGCGATCTGCTGCTCCTCCATCTCCGGGGCTCCCACGATGGACGTGATGAGCGGCATGGGGCTGTAGCGCGTGGCGATCGCCGTCGACAGCGAGCTGCACCAAATAAATTGTCATTATTACAATAGGAATATCATATTAACAACTTTAGCGCAGACACGCACCCGAGCCGCGGCTTGTCGGCCGCCGAGCCCATCCAGACGAAGACGCAGTTGCTCAGCAGCCAGATCTGCACCAGGTAGCTCTGGTCCAGCAGCGAGCCCGGCAGGTCGATCACGCGCAGTCCCTCGTCGCCCAGCTGCAGCTGCTGCAGTCCCGCATCAATTGCTGCTGCTGTATGCACACACCGCCGCGTCAGCAAAAGTATACCATAGCTAACCCTCGTAATTTACTTACGCTCCGCTGTCGCCATGCTGATTGACGAAGATAATAAACTCCCCAGCACAAAATAAGGAAATGTAGATCTCCTTCTGATTGGTCAGCACGATCCAATCACCGCGCGTTAAAACGCCCATCAAAACGGCGGCACCGCTTAATCGGTGCGAACAGCCAGTTTTCTATTATAGCCCGCGACCAGCAACAAAACTATCGAGTGCCCGACCGGATCAGCACCATCCCATCCCGCTCGGTGTCGTTACTACAACACTAGTACGACAACACGACAACTCGCTCAGAGCAACACAAATCGTGTTTAGTGTTGCTGGGTAATTTATTCAATTTTTTCTTACGCAGAAAGCTCACATTTGAACTCGAAATTTTGCGATATCTTTTGGATATCTTAAGTACGATTCCCCCCTCATCTCTCATTTTCGTTTTGGTCAACGGTTGGGAGCGAGCGACGCGGGGAACGAACATGGGGAGGAAAGGAGCGCGAGCCAGCACGCCCACAACGTCCGGCGCAGGAGGGAAGAGGTCGAAGAAGACGCCAAAGAAGGCGGTGCAGCCGAAGCCGAAAGAGCAAGCTACTGCGGAAGCTACAGGTATGCGCCGAAGCACAACAACGCACTGTATCTCAACTAACGCTCTATTTTAATGTTTGCTCTACGTTTTTACTCTGTCTTAGGGCTTCCCCGTCGTCCTACGCTTCGTGCGCGTGCGCCCGTCGACTACGTCCAATCGACTCACGGCTTCGCTCGAGACGACAGCGACGACGGTGACTATCAGCCCGACGAAGACCCAGATGACGGCGTGGACGACGAGATGCAGGATCTCGGAGACGCGGAGAGCCCTCTCACCGGTGATAGCGATGCTGGGGGTGGAGACGCTGGCGATGATGGTGGTGGAGACGCCGGTGGTGGTGATGACACCGGTGGAGGCGCTGGTGACGGTGGAGACGCTGACGCTGGTGGTGTTGACGGTGGAGGCGCTGGCGACGGTGGAGATGATGATGCTGTCGATGTCGACGGTGGCAATGGTGGATATGCTGACGCTGGCGATGTTGACGGTGGCGATGGCGACGGGGGAGGCGCTGGCTATGGTGATCGTGGAGATGCTGACGCTGGTGATGTTGACGGTGGAGGCGCTGGCGCTGATGATGGTGGAGATGTTGACAGTGGAGGCATTGGCGGTGGCGGTGATGGGATTGTTGACGGTGGCGATGGCGACAGTGAAGGCGCTGGCGATGTTGACGGGGGAGAGCCAGATATTGTTGATGCTGGTGGCGCTGTGGGAGATGCTGCGGATGCGGATGACGCAAGTGGCGTCGTTGAAGGAGTACCAGTTGCGTCTGCTTCTGGCAACGATAACGACAACGTGCGGCACTATGCCCGTATTCCAGGTGAGGCTTCTGCAGGGCCTGTGTTGCTAATTATGTTGCTAGTTATGTTGTTGTTTATGTTGCAATTTATGTTGCCTCTTATGTTGCTAAATTATTGTCATACATCTGTTATACTTGGACTTGTAGCGACCACACGATATGCTCAAGCAACATTGGCGACGTCGCGCTCTTCTAAATCGGCGCAAAAACTGAAACGCAAACAGGCATTTGATGACGGTGAAGCCAGCACAGACAGCGATGATACCAGAGGTATCAAAACTGCACGCACGAGCAGCAGACCTACGCCCCCAAATTCCACGAACCAGTTCCAGCGTCCATTCAGTCGTAAGCCGACACGTCGAACTAAAACTTGGGAATCCCGCGAGAAGATGAAGACGGCCCATGTATCAGTCGATAACATTGTGCCAGAGCTACCCCAGAAAACATTCAGCAGTCGGAGGGAGTTTTGAGGCTGCTCGACACAGCTACGAAGCTAAGCATTTCCTGTGTTATCGCGTTCGGAGCTCCGAATCTGCAGAAAAGTACAACAGGTACACTATGTTGTGTTGCATAATATGTTGATTTCATCTGACCAGCTCTGTATTTTTCAATGTTATGTTGCTTAAGTCGACACGATGTATCTCAGCTTCCCGCCGGCTTTGGATACTATTTCAGACGCATGTGGTGCACGCATGGATCCACGCAGGCTCCGCGAGGTGAAGGTCGCCGAGACAAAGATTCCAGATATACTGGCTGTGAGGCCGGATATCTGGTGCGTTCGGAAGAAGTGATATCGGACGGGCAAGCGAAGTGGCAGGTTTGCGTTGTCCCTGGGACGGAGGTGAGTTACAGAAGTCATGAATGCCAACCGAATGATGACCTAACATATACATTATTTGTCATAGATTTCCACGCACAACCACAAAACGAACAAGATCATTTACGACTCTTACCGTGACGCGAAGTCAATGCCGCTGCCGCCTCAGGTTCGCAAGGAGCTTGGTCTGCTGAAGCAAGTGAACACAAGCACTGCCGATATCAACCGCTACCTGTCGAACGAGCTTGGTAGGTGCATGTGGTGAATTTGCAGTTGCATGCGTTGTTTTGGATGCTGTTTTCAAGTTGATTTATGGTTTCTCTTATTTTATCTCATTTTATCTTCTTTTTCTTCTTTTTTTTCGAAAACAGATATGATTCTAAGCACAAACGAGAAACATCCTTCAACACGTGTTAGGAAGCAGCATCCTCGAACGCACGAAGACTCTTCTTGATGGTTTTGCTGACGAGGACGTCGGTAATGACGTCCTCCTCGTGCAAGATCAGATTGTCATTAGCTGCGTCATTGCAATCCAAACATGGATTCAAAAGCAGTGTTTTCTTGAGTGGGGAGACTCGCTTGTAATGGATTGGACGCATGGTACCAATAACCTAGGGTATCATCTTGGTACGTATTATATAGTATGACCTGTTCGATGATGTATTATTGTATGTTCTAATCAACATTTTGCTGTAGGCAGCCTAGCCGTTACATCTGCTACTGGAAGAGGGGTTCCTGTTATTGATTTTCTCGCGCTGGATCAGAAAGCTGACACTATGGAGCGAATTATGGACTTCTTCAAGCAGCGAAACCCAACTTGGAAGAAAATCAAGACAATCGTAATTGACAAGGACTTTGTCGAGTGGAGGGTCCTCGAAAAAGCGTTTCCGAACGCTAAAGTGCTTCTCTGCCAGTTTCATGCGCTGACATATTGGCGCAAAGTTTGCAGAAGAGTTAAGTTCAATCTTACGATGGTGCAGCGGGACGAAATGGAAGCAGCATTCGCAAAGTTGATGTACTGGTACGTTTGAGCGGAGGTATCTTGAAGTTTATGATGTGTTGCTTGACGTATGATGTGTTGCTTGACGTGTTGCTTCTTTTGTTGTTGTATGTGTTGCTGTATGTGTTGTTCTATCTGTTTTGAAGCAATACCAAATCGAAGTTTGACGCTGAGCTCGCTAGCTTCAAAAACGCTTGTGAGAAGGCGTGCCCGGAACTGCTTAGCTATTTCATGGCAAACTGGAAACCCTGTGCGTCGATGTGGGCAAACTACGCCAGGGGAAAGTTCTTTACCGCGGGCAATACCACGACTAATCGGATAGAGTCAAATTGGAATCAGGTCAAGCTTCTTTTGGGAAAGAGGCCAAGACTTGACGCTACAATTAGCGGTCTTCTGGCTCATCAAGCTACTATAATTCGGCAATTGATAACTATCACGCGCAAGCACTCTACGACATCGAGACACCCCGATCTAGTACCAGTGTTTCTTGCACTCGTGGCGAAGCATTTAAGTGATGATATGCTGGCAAGAGTTCGAAGGGAGTGGGACAGCTACATGGTGTTTTTGGCGCATACGACATGCGCTACGCGCGGATCCAAATTGGGAGAATGGGAAGTAAGAACTCGCGAGCAGACGTATCGGTGTCAAGACCTAGAATGGACTTGTTCATGTATTTTTAGCTGCAGCTACAATCTTCCGTGCCGACATTTGATGTACATTGCAGAGCGTGTTCACCGATTCGAGTGCCTACCGTTGTCGTCTATCCCAAAACGGTGGAGCATGGAAGCAATGTCAACGTTGGAGCAAGCGTTTTCACGTGGAGTAGCATCGCTGCGTGCTGTCCAGACTAGGATGAGAGCCGCTGGTGAATCACTCGAACATGATGGTTTGACGCAGGTTACGGAAGGACATGCTAAAGATGAAGCAACACAAGGGATTGATGCAACACTAGATCTTGGCGCAACACACGATACAACACTGGGTGCAACATTAGATGCAACACATTGTTTTGAAAGCAAGCAAGAGGCACGGAAGCGTCATCAGCCTAGCCGTCGAGTCATATACGTCAAGATGCGGCGTCGAGAGTGTGCAAATGTTGTGGTGTTGTCCTCGGAAGAGAAGTATTGCTACGCAAAGGCTGCGTTTGAACCTGTGATGGAGCATCTGGCAGGGCTGCCAAGTCCGGCGTTCTATGCAGCATTGCGTTCGTGGAAACAAATAGTACTTATGGAAGAAGTAGGGGCTTCCTCATCGGATGCGACATCGATTCCAGATGAAAGCTCGGGATCGGACAAAGCTGATAGTCTTGATGACAACTGGGAGATTGATAGGGCTTCTGACATCGCTCCTGCGGATTTAATTGACAGTATGAACATGATTCGAGAGCTCGAGGAAACGGAACATGACCTCAGTTTCGCTGCAGCGGAATTAAACTGCGTGCCTACCCAAAAGGATGTTCCGCTGGTGGAAAACATGGTTGTTGGTGCAGAAGCGTCAGATGTGCTTGCGACCAATGCCGGTTCAGACGTCGTGAAGAAAAACGCGGACACTACCCCCCAAACATTGACACAGAGTTGGGGACGGATACGAGATGAGGACTCAGTCGTTGCAGCGCCGCCTAATGCAAAGGGGTTCGTGGCAAAGACTGAAAAGAAGGCCCTCTTGACAAAAGCGGCGGTACGGACGAATGTGGGCAAAAATGCGACAAAGGATGTTCGTAAGCATGGCTTGATTGAAGTACTAAAGCTTCCTCAGCCAAAACCCCGTCGCAACCAGCGAAAGAAACTGACGCAATCCCGAGTGAAGACCAACACAGCCACGCAAAAATGGTCAGTATTAACTCTGCCGGACAAGCAAATACCCGAGCTAGATCGAGTGCTCGAGTGGGCACGCAACACTGCGGACAAGGACCACGTCAGTGATTTTCTTACGAGCTACCCCGTTCTTATGACGGATGACTTCTGGAACACACGCACTGCCCGCTGTCAACATGTCCAAGCGCAGCCCGGTGATTTCGACTACAATTTCGTGGTTCCTAATCTTCTGGTCATAAAGTTTGACGCTGTTTTGAGAGCTGAAACGAGGAAGCGCTCACCATCCACATATTTCGCGTCAGTTGTCTCCGCGGTGGAGGCTGGTCATACCCCAGACGAGGTTATCGCTTTCTTCTCGGCGGAAACACCCAAGTTTTCCAGGTTTGTCTCCAGTCTAATGTTGCTGACAGTGTTGCGGTAACATTGTGTTGTTTGCAGTGTTGTATTGATGTGTTGCTTACAGTGTTGCCGGAAGCTAATTAACGTTTTGATACATTTTGCAACGTAGACGCGTCCTTCATCGAATGCAGGAGTTTTACAGCATCCGTAAGAAGTGTGATCACTGGCGGGCAGACATGGATTGGCTAGTCTCCACCGACTGGAGCTGCATATCGGTTACACCAGATCTATTTGACGAAGAAACTGATTCTCACGACCTTACCCCTGATACGGCTGGTGAAAAGCACCTGGCGTTGGCGAAAGACTGCGCACGGGTCCTTGGAGAAGCGAGCTTTGCGTCCGCGTTTCGCCTGGAAAGCGGTGAAAGCTTTGTGAAGGTGGAAAGTCTCGTCGGAATGCTTGCCAGGGACCGAATGCTAAATGACGCAATTATTGACTTTGGTATTCGGTGCATCTGCAACTGGCTGGGGAATGGATATGCATTGGATTTATTTGCACCTGAGGTTGGTTGCCCAAGCCCACCGGATGCCCAAATCTCGACCTATCAGTTCGTCGTGCTACCCGTCCACCTGAACCAGAATCACTGGGGTGTTATCATGGTTAGCCTCGGCTATCAGCGAGAGCGACCATGCTTCACCCCTTACTACTACGAATCGCTGTGTTCTGATGCATTTCAAGACACACTGATACATATCTACAAAAAAAACAGTGGCGCCGTTCTTGCAAGCCTGGCACAGCGCCAGCATGCCATCAGGGACTGAAGTTCCTACCGAAGAAGAAAATGTTTGGCTCGATGGCCCGAGACAGCCCGACGGTACTTCGTGTGGCGTGCTGTGCATTGCGCAAGTATATGATATGCTGATGGGTAATTCGCGTTTGTCGAAGATCAACATTACCCAAGACGACATCACTATCATGCGCCTTCGGATTCTGTGGATAATACTAATGCAACCAGACATGACAACAAAGTCCAACAAGCTAGCTCGAGCAGTAGAGGCCACCGACATAGAGCTACTTGCAACTGTAAAGACTTAATGCATTGTGTATTAGTCTCCCTCATTATCTCTCGCTTACTATTTTATTCGCAAGCACACTATGTTGTTCTTTGTCCTTCATTGCTTCGGCTTCTAGTTATCAAGTAGAATGTTGCAGCACTGTTCGAGTGCCACAACATAGGACATGACGTAGCCAACATCATGAGCGGAGGCCCCGGCAGCAGCGGCTAAGCGAATGGTATCTTCTTTATCGCGGGAGAGCATCATGGCTAGCTCCTCTTGCGCGTTCAGCAACTTCATCGAGTACTTAGTGATCTTCTCCAGTTTCTCTTCCATCGCCTAGATCTGCTGCAGACGGGATCGCAGCAACTACTTGTAGAAACGCGCGCTGCGTTCTAGAGAACCTTGGTGAGCGTCGATTGGGCCTAGTGCTGGCGGCGAAGAAGCAAGATTCTCGCCTCGAGTGATCGCGGAATCACTCGTGTAACCTCAGGTGTTAGTTTTCTCTCTGGGGCAGATTTTTGAGATTTGCCCACCCCAATGTCATTTTTCGCAAACGACCGGGTAACTTTAACAATAGCTGTAATTTATCTCGCGTATTTTACGCAACCAGCTCAGCCCCTGTTCTGGTGTTGCTTCGATGTGGTGCTGCCTTTGTTGCCAAATGCCTGCTGTGTTGCGGTAAGGCCTGTCGTGTTGTCGTAGTTGTGTTGTAGTAACGCCATTCCATCCCGCTCCATGGCGGACCCGGAGCTCTCCGTGCTGCGTCGCTCGGAGCGCAGCGACGCCAACTCATCCGCCGCGTCGTCGCGCTCTTCCTCCGCCTCGTCCTCCGCCCCCGCGCTCCACCTGCAGCCGCAGCCGTCCACTTTCTTCCACGCGCTGCGGTCTCCGCTGTCCGCCAGCGGGCGGCGACGGTCACAGCAGCTGGGCGGCTACGAGGCGCCACCCGCGGGCCACGAGGCGGCGTCCGCCAGCTCCGCGGGACGCACGCACGGCTCGAGACACTCGGAGGCGACAACCGCCCATTGGCACAGACCGTCCGCCGTGTCGTCGCGGCCGTCCAACGGCTCCACGACGCAGCAGCACGCGGGCAGCTGCCACGCGGACGTGACGGACCACGCGCTGTGTGACGCCCTGCCGTCGGGGAACTACTACGTGGACGCCAGCGGCCAGCTGCGCATCCGCAAGCTCTGGTGGTGCTACATGAGGGTGCGCCGCGCGCTGTGGTGCGTGTTCCCGTGGCTCAAGCGAGACAGCAACACGTACCTGTGCGCGCGCATGGTGGCCAACTCGACGCTCATCGTGACGGTCTATTTATTCAGGGAACTGCTCAACCACGTCGTGGTGCCGGCCATTCTCAAGGACGAGGGCGCGGGGGACGACGCGGAGGTCCATTGCCACGACCACTCGGTCGAGTTCCTCGACATGTACCCGTACTCGCTCGTGGCCAACGTGCTGCTGTGTCTCCCCGCGCTCAACTTCAAGGCGTGTCGACTCTATCGACGCGCGCGCAGGGGCAGGGACTACTCCACTGTGAGCTCCACGTCCTCGAGCGGCGCGGAGCCCTCGGCCGTGGTGGTGCCCTCGTCGTCGATCGCCGACATCACGCAGGAGCACCAGCGCTTCGAGAAGACGTACCTGTTCACGCTCTGCGAGCTCATCGTGGTGCTGGAGATCCCCTACCTCATCTACATCTTGGTGGCCATGATCGTGCCGTCGGACTCCGGCAGCTTATCCGACATGATGAGCGCCTGCGACCGGCAGCTCGCCACGGGGTATTTCCTCGTGCTTCTGGGCGTGCAGCTCGTGGCTGTTCTGGCTTATCTATTGCGTTGGCGACAGATTCTGCTCTTCCACCGACTTCACCAACACTTTTTATTCCAGCGAGGCTACGTGCCAGGGCATTCACGCTTCGACTATGTGGAGCAATCGTTCGCAACTCCACTCTACGCCTGGCTACCGGCTCCTGTGTGGGCGTGTTGGCGGCGCTGCAAACGATTGCGTCATGCTGCACGAGGCAGTCGATATGGTGGCACACAAGACGGTACAAATGACGGCGGATCGGCCCCGACCGGTAGCACGAGGAAGCAAGTGCACTACGTTAAGGTCGGACTGTACAGTGCGGCAAAGCGCGGGGACGTTGAACAAGTGCGGTCGCTTTTGGAGACGGCCGTAAGCATATCCGGCCCGGAGTTTGCCACCGAGTGGTACGAGCCTCGCCTCTGGAAACTTGGAGGATTGGCGCTTTTTGCTCGTGGGCAGCGCAACCCACTGCACGTGGCTGTGGCTTTTGACCAGGTCGAAGTTGTCCGTGAACTACTTGCAAATGGGCACTTCGATGTCCAACAACTCGACAAGCTGGAGCTGCTGCGGATGGACTTAGCGTGGCTATACCGGCTTATGTTCCGCCTGTTGTTTTTCGTGGCACGCCGTTCGAGTGCAGGCGTGGTAGCCAACGCATCCGCCGGTGGTGGGGCAGGTAATGGTGGCCCTGCCCCTGGACTAGCTAGTGCGGCACACCCGTTCGGCCCTGTTGGGCTGTTTCAAGCCACACTGTTGACACCACTTCACGTGGCCGTAACATTGGGCTACGTAGAACTTACGTTACTGCTGCTCCGTTACGGCGCGAAACCCGATGCACCTGCGTTATCCACTCACCCACGGTTCGCCACTCCACCGCTGTATTGGGCTGTGAATAAGGAGTGTACGCGATTGCTTTTGGATGCTGGTGGCAATCCCTTAGCAATACCTGGCGATGCTAGTGGCTTGCTGCTGACTGCATTTGAAGTTGCGCGGATTGCAGGAAATGCCGCTGTGGCTCGACAAATGGAGAAGTACGGTGGGGATGTGACGCTAACTCCGCTTCATGACGCCTGTGCTGGCGGCCGCCGCCACGAAGTAGCATTTTTGCTGGAGCACGGAGCAGATCCAGATACACTTGGCGAGCAGGTGATCGGCTGCTTCCGACGGACGCCACTCCATTGGGCAGCGATGCGAGGTCACGCGCGGATTATCCGCCTCTTTGTGCGATACGGAGCTAATGTCGACGCGCGGGACATCTTTGGACGAACGCCGTTGGCTTGGGCTTGTGTGTTGAATCGAACGCGCGCAGTGGAAGCTCTTCTGGAGAGCGGCGCAGATGTTAATGTACGCGACGCACAGGGGGATCCTCTGCTCTGCATTTGTGCAGCTGGAGCGTGCGCGTCGATCAAGAGAGGCGCCAAATCCTCGGCGGGCAAGCGAGACAAACTAAGGGACGACCGCGTGCAGGACGATGCAATTGACGAAGGTGGTGACAATGAAGGCGAGATCGGGGTAATGCTCAGCGGACAGAGGTCACTGGCGCGTGGGCTAGACCCACGCACCTTTCAGTTGCTATTGGAGAATGGCGTGGATCTGCATGCGACGCGTACGAGCAACGGAGACTCAGCACTCCACGTCGCGCTTCGGCGTCGCAATCAGACGGCTGCCGTGCTGTTTGTTCGTGCCGGCCTAAGCTTGACTGCTGTGAATCTACTCGGACAACGGGCGATTGACTGCGCACGCTCTCCAGCGCTGCGCTTTGCGGTCAAGAAGGAAGCAGGACAGCGCGATGTGATGATCAGCTACAGCCATGCACACGCTCCGTTGGCGCGCAAGATTCGAGACGCCCTGGAACGCCAGCGAGTGACAACATGGATCGACACCATGGGGCCCACAGGAATCACTGGCGGCTCGGTGTGGCGGCAGGAGATAGCCCGCGGTATTCAGAGCAGTGCGCTTGTACTGGCTGTGCTGACTAAGGACTACCCACAGTCGCAGTGGTGCATGAAGGAGCTAGCGTTCGCCAAGATGCAGAACATCCCCGTCGTGGCCATTCAGTGTGAGGACATGGAGATATCGGAAGAGCTGCAGGTTTACTTGTGGACACGCCAGGTGATCGACTTCCGACCGGCGGTGAAACACAACTACGACGTCAATATGAACGCGCCAACTCCGTATTCGGACGACGACGAGCGCCCGCGAATGCCCAGCAACAGCTCGCACACGATGGAAGAAACGGATTCGGGTGAATCCGTTTTCCAGAGTGAGGATGATACCACAACCGATGCGACCAACATGCTGGGCAAGCGTGTTGCGAGCAACCTCGAGTTGGTGCCGGACTACAACGATGAGGCTTTCTGCCATTGTCTACGAATGCTTTTGGACGGCATCCAAGATCAAATTGAGGAGCACCGAGCGCGACTCGCTCGACGACAGCAGCAGCAGCAACAGGTTCAGCTGCCAGGGCATGAGACTGATGGCAACGCTGGTGGAGACGCGTCTCGCCATGGAAGCCGTCGCAACGATAGCGAGTGCTGCCCTGAGGAAGATGACCGAATACTTTGTGGAACTGGCGGAGACGCTGCCAAGCGCAGCGAGTGTGAAGACCACGAAGCCTCCAACGCGCAGATCAACTTCCCGGAGGGCCCCCTGAATGTGCCTCTCTTCCGTCCGCTGCGACGGATTGAGTCTCTGGCGTCGTCACTTGCCTTTACGTCAGCAACGGACTCGTTCGTGTTCATCGCGCATGGAGATTTCCACCGGTCCTTCTGTCTGCGTCTCCAGAAGTCAATGCTCAAGCAAGGGATTCGTTGTGTTGTGGACCAAACTGTGCCTACGGTGCAGTACGCTCACTCGCCACAGGACGGTGAGAGTGGTGAAGCTCAAAGTGGTGCTTTCGGCGCAGATCTCGGCGGGCTCGACCAGCCAGTGGCGCGCTTGCCTGTGCAGACGCGGCAGATGGCTGCGAAGGACGCTATTCTAGCTTGCTCGGCCGTGCTGGTGGTGCTGTCACCGCTCTCGGCAGCCTGCGACCTTCTCGCGGATCAACTGGCGTTCGCTGAAGACCGTGGGAAGCTGCTCGTCCCCGTTCTTCTGTCGCTGCACAAGGTGGACCTGGCCAAGCGCTACACCTTTTCCCGCAGTATGGTGCACCACTTCAATCTCTCGCTCGGCTATGAGCAGAGCATCGAGCAGCTCACCAACTTTTTGCGCTTACAACAGCAAACTGAAGCTCGACAACGGCGTCTTGAGCGTCGTCAGCGGGACGAGCAGGGCGATCTGGGCGCAAGTTTGGGGGCGATGGCGGTGCTATCTCCAGTGTCCTCCGCTTCGTCTCACTCACGTCGGTCATCGCTTGCAGCCTACACAGACGTGGTGGAATTACAGTCACCGTTCGAGGAGGAGCTTCTGTCGACGGACTCGTCGTTGCTGCTGCCCACGCTGCCCGTGCGAACGTATTTGACTTCGCCTGCAGCGCTAAACTCGTCAAGAACTGGGAGCAGAGGCGGATCGGCCCGGAGCTTCGGAGGCCACGGCTGGAGCGAGCCTGACATCCTCGAGGGCGTCCGTCATGACGAGTCTCAGCAGCAAGACCTACTGCACAATAGCAGCAGGTATGACCGAGCCCGTACTGGGTCGGGTCTCTCGAGCGCAAGTGCTGGAGACAGACAGAGCAGGGAAAACAGCCTACGATTGACTGGGCCCGCTCGCAACCAACACGGCAGCATCAGCACGGCCGAAGACGTCGTCTAAGTGGAGAATTACACAAGTTGCTGCGATAGATTAGTAAGGGAATGCAGATCAATGAAAAGACTACAGCACTGCAACCGGTTTATAGAGTTGTTTTACACTTGTGTCACGCTTAATCGTCTGCCACCACACTCATAGGAAGAGCGAGCATGTCTGGACGAGTGCAGCCTTTGCACTGTTGAGATAGTTAATTATTTTGTCGGCGTCTTGTCCCCGAGCAAGGCGTCGAAGCTGATGTTCTCGCTCGACTCGGCCAACTCGAGCATGCTGATCGACGAATTGGACCCTCGTTGGCGCGTGTCGAAGCTGCCGTCGCTGGAGAGCGCGCCCAGAGCAGGATGCCGCTGCAGCGCCCTGGAGAACGACGGAGCCTCCTGCACGACTCGCATTTGTCCACTCTCCACTTCCACCTCCACCTCCTCGTCCGAGTCCAAGTCGTCGTCTTGGATGCCGGCGTAGCACAACTCGTCATCCTCGTCGAAGTCGTCGACGCGTCCGACCAGCGTGGAGAAGTTGCCGATCATGGAGTGCGAGAGACTCATGTCCGACGTGATGCTGCGCGTGGTTCCGCTCGTGTCGGCGAACGTCTGGGAGAGTCGAGTGGGCGGCAGCCCGAAGTTGGACACATCGCTCCGCGCACTCGCAAACGTGACGCCTTGAGACTGCTGCGGACGGCGTCGACGCATGCTGCTTTCAACCTGCAGCGACGGGTTGTAGGACCCAGTCGACACGAAGCTGTCGCGCAAGTCCGCGAACCCGCCTCGAAGCTGCACGTCGCTGCCTGTGCCGTGCGCGCCATTGAAGCTTGGGGGTGGGCTGAAACTCGAAAGCTGACCGGCAAGTGGCCCGCCGATGCTGATGCCGTAGACTTCTTCACGCAGCGCGTCCAGCAGGTGTCGTAGCGACTGACGGAAGCCCACCATGTCGCCCTTGGTGAAGAAGTGGAAGAACTCGCTGCGCGCGAGGCTATACTTGATGTCGAGCCCGAAGTCCATGCGGTTCACCACCACAGGCAGGATCTTCTTGCCCTTGTCCTCCGCGAACGCCAGCTGATCCTTCACGAGTTCGCTCGCCAGCGTCTTCTCGGAGATCAGCAGCACGAAGGCCGAGCACTTGAGAATCGCCTCCTTTGCTTCGTGGATGCGCACGGACATGTCGTCGTCCCGCGACAACACTGGCCGACCTGATCTGTCCGCCTCCTCCTCGGTGTCCTCATCAATCGCCGACGCCAGCTTCACCATGTGCTTGCGATCCACGTAGCACCGTAAACCTCCTTCGCGACACATCTCAACGCACAACTTGCGCACAAACCGCTGGTGGTAGTCGCCATGGCTGATGAAGACGAACTGCTCGCCGCTGGCTGTGGCCGAGGTCAGCTCCTGCAAGTCTTCCACAATGCTGTCGCTCGTACCAGGCTCTTCGACCTCGTTCGAGTCTCGCTCCGAGATGACGTCTTTGCGTCCTCCACGCTTGGGCTTCGTGGCTTTGTGGAAGTAGTACCCGCCAGTGTCGAGCACAATGCTGTCCGACACGCCACCGTCGTCCACGAAGCTGTTGGAGCTGCTGGTGCTGCTCAGGATACTAAGGTTCGTGGCGTTGTAGTCGTAGTTGAGGCGCATCTGGCGCTGGCTGGTCGAGAACACGCTGTTTGAGCCGATGGACCTGGAAGACCCCGGTGGCCCGCGCCGACGGGTGTTGCCAATGACGACGGGCATGGCCGAGTCGTCTCCGATCTCGTGGATGGACGAGCCGCCCGAGTCGTACTGGTAGTAGTTGGGCGTGTCGAACGCTGACAGCGCCAGTGCTCGTTCGTCAAACTTCATCGAGTCCATGCCGTACGTGTTCGTGGAGCTCATACCGGACGCTGCGTGGTTCAGGCGGCGGCTGCGCATTCCACCGCTTGCGTGACCTGATCCTGTCATCGGGTTCGTCTCCGCTCGACGCATGTTGCGCTTGATGTTGTCCACCTTCCGCTTCTCGATCTCGTCGCGCATCCCGTCCAGCAGCATCCGTAGCTGGTTCTTGTACGCGGCTTCGTCGTACTCGTACCGCGTCTCCTTCTCGCTGACCTGCTCCACCTTGACGATGGCGCTTTCGAACGGCACAAGCTGTCGCGTGTACAAATACACCTGCAGCTCCTCCGAAATCTTGGCTTGCTCGGTGGAGATGGCCATGATGGGCGTGCCCACCTGCTTGGCCAGCGCCAGCTCCTTGAGACACCACTCGGAATGCGCGTAGTCCTCTGTCAGGATACACAGCACCACTGCAGCGTTCGTGATTCCACGCGCGATCTCCTCGCGCCACACAGACCCACCACCGATCCCGCTGGGGTCCATGAGATCGAGCCACACCGTAATGTTCGCGTCTTCGAGCGACTTGCGCAGCTTGAGCGCGAACTCCATGTGGGAGTGCGTGTAGCTGATCATCACGTCGCGCGTTCCTGCAGCGCGCTTGATCTCGAACTGGAGCCTCGTGGACGTGGTGCAGTCGATCGGCCGGAACCCATCGTGATTCGTGCGCATGATGTCGCCTCCCATGCTCAGCAATGCCAGCGCCGTTTGCTGGTCGTCCAGTTTCACAGCGAGATGCAACGCTGTATCTCCTGTTGAACGCAGCTGGTGGTTGATGTCACCACCGCTACCAACTAATGCTTTGAACATATCCACAGTCGTCCCACCCGCACATGCAGCACACATAATAGGCGTCATATCACCGTCGTCGGCAATAGTTGGATCAGCGCCATGCGCCAGCAGCACTCGAACAACGTCCACTCGATTCACGCGCGCTGCCCAGTGAAGTGCTGTCCGTCCATGTGCATCCTGGAAATTCGCATTGGCCTTGGCAGCCAGCAGAATCTCGACGGCTCCTACTGCGCCATTCACCGCAGCCCAGTGCAGAGGCGTACGCTTGTTGAGTCCAACGTAGCCCAACTCACCGAGGACATCCGGGTTTACCTTCTTGCGCAAAAAACTCCGAATTGCCGCGACATCACCCACTGCTGCCGCTGCATGCAGCGGCGTGAGAGCTACGTCACCGCCCCAATCTTCCAGCACCTGCGCAACGGCATAGTTCCCCCGCAAATACGCAAGCTGCAGGACCGTAATTGTGTTCATGTGACCGGGGTCAGGAATGGCGAGATGATTCGCTCCAGCACGCAGCAGCACGTGCACGATCTCCGGGTGGTCGGCGAGGAAAATAGGCGGCAGGCGGCTTTCGCAACGATACGAAGACTTGGAGCAGAGGTTGACGTCAGCTCCGTGGGCTATGAGCCAGCGCACGGCAGCAAGACGGCCTGTACTCACCGCACAGTGCAGCGGAGTAACCAACGTCGTCTTGAACACGGAGCTGTACGTCTCGTCCGACGACACCACCGGCTTGGGGATGAAGTAGCTTGCGAGATACCAGAAGAGGTCACCCGTGCTGAATCGCACTCGGGAGACCTTGTCGAACGCATTGACCCTGAAGTTCGCCTTGTACAGCAGATCCATCGCTGCGATGTTGCCCTGATACGCTGCCACGTGCATGGGGTTCTTCTTGGCAAGCCCAAAGATGCCGAACACCATGACCGGGTCCGGGTACAGATCCCGCGCGAAGTTTTCTCCAAGATGCAGCTTGGCGATGCGGATCGAGCGTCGAATTAGCTTGAGATCTCCCAGCTGCACTCCTCGGAACAGCCTCTTGCGTACGTCCTTGGTCACCGCAGCCTTGGAAGGCGTCGGCGGCGTCGTCTCGTTCTTTTGCTGCTGCCGCTTCTTGCGCTTCATCTTGGAGCGCAGCATGTGCGCCTTGACGTCCCCCGTCTGGTCGCTCTCTTTGAACGCGCCCAGCTGCATCTTCAAATGCTCTCGGAACCTGGCGAAGGCGCGCATAAGCACGAACAGCAGCCAGAACATGACAACAGCGCACGCGCAGAAGACGTAGGCTGGGATGTTGGAGTCGCAGTCCACGAAGATCTTGCCGCTCGCGACGAAGTAGACGAAGAAGCCGAGGATCAGCGCCTCGTACAGGAAGATGAAGACCCCCGCGATCTCACAGACCTGCAGACACACCGTGCGCTTGACCTTCTGCAGCCTCCCGCCTCTGTCGAATCTCTGCTCTCTCCTGAAGGGCTCGAAGACCCTCAAGCCGGACGCTGGCAAGCCCAGCACGAACACCGCCGGGAACAAATGGTACACCAACGCCGCGAGCGCGAGCGACGTGGAGCAGCTCGGCTGCTCGCTCGAGACCAGCACCTTGAGCGGTGACCCCACGTACAGTTTCCCGTGTCGGATGTCGTCCGCATGTGACTCGTAGCAGTAGAAGAAGCCGAGCGCCACGACGTCCCCGAGCACGATGAGCTGCGAGAGTCTCAGCAGCCTGCGGGAGAAGTACGAGTTGCTCTGGAACTGGCCGCTGAGGTACCTGCTCGGTAGAGCGGGTAGAACGGAGTCCCGCAGCTCGATGGAGCTCATCTGCATCGTGTGCTCCGTGGCGTCGGCTTTGCTGCTCTCGTCCGTGTCCTTGCGAGACTGTTCTACCTGTTCTACCTTGTGTTCTACCCCCAACGGGTCATCAAGACGAGGGCCCAACTGAATGTCGTGCGCCATCCTATCGGCTCCGCTGAAGCGGACGGTAGAACCGTCGGGCGTTCTACCGCTCGGGCGGTAGGTCGACACTATCGTCGGTCTCTGTCGCGCCACGTAGTCCGCCGCGTCCGACGCCGAGGCCAGCGACTCCTGACCCCCGGACTCACCCGCGTCCGAGTTGAAAGTGTCCTGCCGATTGAGCTCCTTGGTCTGCACCTTGACGGGCGTCTCGAGCTTGGCGTACTGCGTCTGCGGGTCGGGCGTCTCCTGGTCCAGTTCTTCGTGGTCTGTGTGGACGGTCAGGTGGGCGTCGCCATGGCGCTTGGGGTCCATCAGTACGAGGCCCCGAAGGCGACCGCGTGGATGTAGAATAGCCTCCGAGTGTGCGTTCTACCGGTACCCGGCGACTAGAATACAATTGAATTGGTTTGGGTCTCTTTGGTGTGAGAGCCGTCGAGCACGTGGTCCGAATGTCTTGGAACAGCCGGCGGGGGAAGACGGGCGGCGTGGTGTCTGAATGGATCCGATGGACCACTCTCTGCTCGGTGGACGGACGCCATCACTTACAAGTTGCAGTTTTGCGTGTGGACACTTTGCCACTTTCCACCCTCAAGCGCAGAGAGCTCTGTAGAGTCTACACTGTAGCAACACAGGTACACTGTACTGCATAATACATCTCACCTCCTCCTTCTCCTGTCGTCAGGACAGTCGCTCCATCGCGAGTGACGCGATGTGTGCGGCTGTAGAAAGCGTGTTCAAGAGTTCATGACGGCTGACTGGCGTACTTTAATCCACAGGCAGAATACCGGTGTAAGCTTACTCACGGCGTGAGTCTCACGCACCGCAAGGCATTGGCAACCTTAACGGAACACAAACGGGTGACAAGAGGAGGCCGGCTGGGACGCAACACTTCGTCCTCGATTCTGTGGATGCAGCGAGTCCTTCATGCCTGTCAATACACTCAAAATCATACAAACAAGCGAGCTGGACTCGTCCTCACACCTGCAACTGCTGGCACTGCACCTGGTCATAGCGCGCAGTGTTGTTGTGGTTTATTGGACCGCTTTATGGCCCACCTCGTCGGCTCGGCTCACTAGACCGTTTGCGGCAAGCTCCTCCGCTTCGAGCACCTCCAGCGGGGTCAGCGGCTGGAACACGGACAGCACGACCGAGACGAACGTGCGCAGGATGATGGCCGCGCCGCAGAGGATGGCTCCGTAGATGAGGTACACGTCCACGAGGTACATCTTGTACAGGGGCTGCAGGTTGCGCATGGGCAGCAAGTGACGGGCTCCAAACTCCGCAACAGCCAACAGCTCGTCCGCTGCGCGCTCCACCCCGCCGCCAGTCTTCACCAACTCCCCAAGGTGCTCGGCATTCGCTTTAAAGTGCTCACGCTCATCCACCAGCATTATCTCCACTGCTGAGCGCAGATTCCCCTCAGAGAATGACTTCCCGTTCAGTCGGAGGCCGGCCCCCGCTCGTACGACTGCATTCATGCCTTCTACATGCTCGGCTGAGTGGGGGAGCCCCAAGATGGGCACCCCCACGACAAGAGCCTCTTGCATACTCTGAAAATCTCCTGCGGTGATCAGCAGCTCTATCTCGGGCGCCAACGCTAGCACTGCTGTGTCGTCCACTCCCTCGCCGAGAAATAACACCGAGTCTCGGGGACGAGAGCGTAGATCGAAAGCTGCTTGTTCCTGCAGTGTTATCTTCCACAGAAGGCGCGCATCTACGGTCTCCAGTGCGTTCATCTGGTAAACAGCACATCAAACAATCCACATAGTCAGAATCAGCAGCGCAGATACAACTGAACATCCATCGAAACAGCTCAAGACGTACAATAGTCGTGATGAACTCTGGGGTCAACGGCACGTCCGTTTGAAAACTAATAAACACCAGGGGCTTGTCGCGGTGCGCAGGTGCCTCCAACCACGTGGTCAGCGCCGCTGGGAGGCTGCTACGCGCAGTAGGGCTAGCTTCGTACGCTGCACGCTCGAGCTGCAGCTTCTGCGACTGCAGCAAGCCGACCATCTTGAACTGAGGCGCCATCGGGCGCGCTTCATCCAGTCCGAAGACCGCGTTCACCAGCACGAGCGCGTGGCCGTGCATCTGATGCTTGCTATCGATCGGCTCGAGTCCATGCTCTTCTCGCACGGTGTTAATCTCCTTGTACACATGGACCAACCCCAGTCGGAAGCGCAGGCGGTAGTAGCTATTCAGACACCGCTCCAGCACACTCGTCGTCTACACAAACACACACAAAAAGCCAAAAAAATACCATCAAAAAGTCAGTTTTCCGCCCACCAACGCCCCTCAATCTCCACTCTAGTTCGTACGTGCATGGTAAAGTTGGAGAACGGCGCCGGGATGTAGGCGGGCGGCGAGTCCATGTCCAAGAGCAGGTGCGGGTCGTTCACCACGTAGGGCACTTGCAGTCGATGGCAGGCGTCGAAGCCCGCGAACGTGTATCTGTCCACGACCACGAGGTCGGGGCGGTCGTCCTCCAGGTCTTCCAGCAGCGGGCCGAACATGGGCCGCTGGAACGACGCGTAGAAGCGCAGCGTGCTGGCGTAGCTCTCGTAGACTCCGAGCGTCTGCAGCTCCGTCGGGTCCAGCGCCGTGGCGCGGCCTTTGCCCACGATGTGGCCTAGCGAGATGAACTCGAGGCCCTCCAGGTCGCTCACCCATTGGCGGCAGTTCTCGGGCAGCGCGAAGCCCACGCGCACGCCGCGCGACAGCAGCGTCTCGGCCAGGTGCTTGAGCGGCAGCATCTTGTCCAGCACGGGGATGCTCACGAGCACCACGTACAGGTCGCTGGACGAGGCGGCGGCGCTGCTCTTGGACCCGGCGGCGGCGCCCAGGCAGCACAGGAAGCCCAGCGTCAGCAGCAGCCACGCGTTCGCGCGCCACTGGCGCTGCAGACGCAGGCGCAGACTCAGACGCAGGCGCAGACTCAGACGCGGCTCAGTGGCTGCGGCGGTGGTGCGCGGCTTGACGGTCGGGCTCAGTAGCTGCACGCGGTGGATGTGGGTGGACTGCACGGCCACGGAGCGCAGCCCCGCGAGTCCGAGCAGCTCCGACTCGGCCATTTTGGCTCGCGATTGGGCGACCTATTGGGGTTTTGGCTCATGGGCGTTATTGCGACAGGTGTTGTAAGTGCAGGAGGTTGGTAAAGCGAGGGATACGAACGGAGGGTTCCGGTGTTTGAGACGGATGGGGGGTAATGCTTGACGTCACTATAGCCGGGTAATGAAGCGATTTTTGCTGTAGTGAAAGGGAATTTTGGGATAGGAATGTCACGACAGAGAAGTTGGGAGGCTGATGTTGTTGTCTCTCTCCAGGCTCTAAAATTGCTGCGGTCGCTCGTCCTCGGCGAATTTTGGGTTCTTGCGTTTGAGGTTGCTGCCATTTTGTCGGATCGGTTGGTTGATACATGCATCGCGTACGCCGCCGCTCAAGCTAAATAGTTGTACATTCGTCGGTCCGCGGTGCTGCGCTGCAGGTACTCGCGCTCGATGAGACTCTCAATGCGCAGCTTGATGAGCTGCGGGGACGGCGTGAAGCGGCCGGCCATCTGGCGAGTGACCTCAGCGATAAGCTGGTTGTGCTGCATCTGTTTGCGCGTCTTCATGATCCGCACGATGGCGGCCTCGACGAGGTGCTTGCGGTCTTCGGCGACAGTAGGCGGCAGCGCGTCGGCCGGGTTGCTCGAACTTGATGCTACAGCTGGCAGCAACGACGTCTCCTTCTGTGACACTAGCGGTATCCGTACGCGGTGCAGCTTGGACTTGTACGCGTCGTTTATCGTGAACACGTCGGCCTCCTCGTCGATCCGCTTGCCCTTGGAGCTCTTGATCAAAATCTTGTACTTTGGCGTGCAAAGCGAGATCAGGTGCCGCTTCAAGTCCTTCACATCGATGCGCGTGCGCTCCACAAGTTCCTTGAAACGCCATTCAACGCGCTGGTTGAACAACATCAAAATGACTGCTTGATACGTTGACACGTTGAGCTCATGACGGCGCTTTCCTTCCTCCACACCGGCAGAAAACGTAGCGCGAACGTCAACGGTGCCCATGTTCGCCATCCATGCCAACTTACGGCCGTTGTGCCGAGCGTAGTAGAACGACTCGAAGGTTTGCGTCAGCTGGACAAGCTCCAACGGGAGTGCACAGATCGGAGCCATTTCTGTCGGCCAGAATCCACTCGTCAACACATGCACAGACAGCGGCATCGGAGCGACGGATGGATCAATACTAACGCCGCTCCCCCTGGCTTCATAGCCCGACTTCCTGTACAGCTCCATCAGATCCTTTGAGATGCTCATATCCTTGAACATTCCTTCCAGCTTCGACGTGAACTGATAGCCACATTCTGCCTTGAGTTTGGAAATCACGAGCTTCTCCGCCTCGTCCGAGGTGCCCCGGCTGTTGAGAAGTCGCTTGGCGAGCAGCACCTTGTAGAACTCCTCGAACACGTCCTTGTCCTGCAAATATCGGAATAACGCGATGACCTGCGTCACTCGGGTGTCCATCTCCTCCTCAAACCGATTCTTCGAGCGCAGCAGCTCGTCAAGGTAGTGCGCCAGGTACCCCGCACACACGGTGTTCGTGTTCATGAAGGCCTCGAAGCCCTGCTTAATCGACTTGTGGAACAGCGGGTCGTCGAAGAAGCAGTCGGACAAAAAGCCGACGAACTTTTCACGCAAGGCCAGCAGCTTCTCCACGAACTGCGACGCGTCCAACGCCGTCTCGGGGTTCGACTGGGTCTTGACGAGCTCGTCTCCGTTCGTCTTGATATACTGCAGCACGCAGTCGCTGATCTCCGGCAGCGTGCTGGGCACGCGTCGGAAGAGCGAGTACATCCTGCGCAGCGCCTGCGTCTTGCCGTCCCGGAACAAGGCCCAGCAGCCGGAGTGCTCCATGTCCACGAGCGCCTTGGCCTGGTTCTTGATGAGCTGCGTCTCGACGATTGTCTTGAGCTTGTGCTCGGTGGACGGGTTCAGGTAGTGCAGCACGCGCGCGCCCTCTTCGTTGAGCCGCTGCTCCGCCTTCTCCAGGTACTCGGGGCACGTGGCCACGTCCAGCATGGCCTGCGCCTCGGCTCTGTAGAAGTCCAGCGTCGTGTCCAGGAAGAACCGCTCAAAGTCCGTCTCGTACACGGCGTTCGAGTGCACGCCCAGGTCCACGAGCATGCGCAGCACGCTCTTGAGCAGGTCTCGGTCCACGAGCTCGCCGTGGCGCTCGCGCTCGATGCTCAGCAGCAGCCGCGCGCGCAGCCGCTCGCGCACGCTGTCGTGGCGCACGATGGCGTCCTGGAAGATGTAGAGCCCGTTGTCGTACACGGGCAGCTTGCGCTTCTGCGTGACGTAGGTGCGGTCCATGTACATGAGGATGTCCCGCACCATGGTCATGACGACCTGGTGGTCCGCCCACTGGTCGTTGAGCGCCACGAGCAGCAGGTCGTCCGAGACACCCGCCACCTGGCGCACCACGGCCTGCAGGTGCTCGGTGATGACGCCCACCACGCCGCTGTACAGCAGGTCGCCGTGCTTGTGCAGCACCAGGTTGTACGAGTTGCGGTACAGCTCCTCGAAGGACAGCAGGCTCGCGTTGTGCGAGAAGATCTCGTGGATGGCCGTGCGCAGCGACGCCCAGATCTCCTGCGCGCGCGCCTGGTCCATGCCCATGTTCTGGCGGTACGGCTTGATCACTAGCTTCTTCATGGCGGGCGGGGGCTGCACGTGTTGGGAACTCAGGCGCAAAATGAAGGATCCGATACTGGAAGTGCCGTCGGGTATGTTGTGTGCGACACATGATATATGAAAAAGAAGAGGTAACGATTTACGCTAATATTTAGAGGGTAACTGTATTTTTCCACGTAGACTTAGGAGACAATGGCGACGGACGCGAGTCTGGAGGAGCTGGAGACGCGCCTCGTGACGTTCTCGGAGCAGCTGCAGAACATCCACGAGCTGCTGCAGAGTGACCCGACGAAAGCAGAGTTCCTGGGCATCGCCAAGGACCTCGTGGAGGTCATCCAGCTCACCAAGGAGACGGTAGGGCGGGGTGTTCGTTTCGGCGTGAATTAGCCATCTCATAGCGTTATTTACCTCTAACTCGACGTTATTTACTGGTTATTTTCGGCACAGATTGATCTCAAGGTGAATGCCGCGTCGTCTGAACCAGTTGCAGCGCCGCAAGAGCCCACGAAGCAGCAACAGACCACACCAACGCTCGGTAATGACCCCCTTCAGAGCTGCTAATACTGCAACGCAGACGGAATGCTGACCTAATTTTATGATATTATGCTACTTTTTAGAGCTAAAATTCTCCCCGGGCTCCGTGGTTGAAGCGCTGCAGCAGGGAGTCTGGTACCCGGCGCACGTGGAGTCGGTGACGAGCGACGGCAGCTACAACGTCAAGTTCCTGGGCTTCGGCACCACTGCAGAGCTCCAGGCCGATGCTCTGAGAGACATCGAGGTGGACGCTGAAGATGCGGCTAAACTGCCGTCCAAAGCGGCTATTACCGAGGGATTCAAGTGTCGGGCCAAGTACTACGCAGACTCAGTGGTGTACTCGTGCTCGGTGACAAAGGTCACGGCCCTGGGGTTCCAGGTGCTGTTCGACGGCTACGGCAACTCGGAGGAGGTGCCGTACGAGTATTTGAAACCTGCAGCTGCCGCAGCGCAGGATCAGGTAGAAAGTGTTGGTGCCGCTGCCTCTCACTCTACTAACGCAGTCGATGCTACTGCCACGCATACTGCTGCAGCAACGGCGGCGACGCTGGCGCCTGCGGTCATCGCCAAGCCCATTAAGATACCGGAAAACCTGCAGATTCTGCCCACAGACTCCGAGGCCGAGAAGGAGCGCAAACGCAAACGCGTGCGTGCGATTAAGAGCCTGAACAGACACAAGAACATTGACAACGAGCGAAACATCAAGCAGCACGACTGGAAGGCCTTCCAGAGCAAGGCCAAAAAGAAAGGTTTGAAGAAAGGTGTCAGCGGGGTGCTGTCTAAGCGCGGTTCGAGTATGTTTGCGTCGCCAGATACAGTGCAGGGCCGCGTGGGTGTGATTGGCAGTGGCCAGGGCATGACGAACTTCCAGGATGCACGGAACAAGAAGCCGAAGAACGCCTAGAGAGCCCAGGTAGGCAACGCGGCTCTTACCTATCGTAGCAGGGGGTTGCTGCAGTCGTTGGTGGCGCTGCATCTCATAGTACATCGCAGTTGACGCAATTTGTGAATCCCTTTTATCAAGTTGTTGCTGTGCTTCGTTACTGTGCAGGCTTCTACGTTAGATGCTGCTGCCAGACAATGTACTCGGCGGTAGTGGTGAACCCAGTGAACGAATCGAACACTTCCTCGCAGCGTTGGTGAAGGAAACACCTGGCCCGGTGCGTGACCGTAGTAGGTGCCATGGTTTTAATGTGCATACTTTGTATGATCGTTTTGTTGAAAGGGTATCCGACGACGTCCAAAAGCATCGAGCTTGCCTTAAAAACACAATCGGCATGCATTCACGCCTTCATGCTCAGCGGGCTATCGTGGTCGTGGTTTGCACTGAGATAACAAATGGTCTAATGTGAAGCTGTTCGCGTTCTGTTAAAAACGCAAACTTAAAACAGTGATGAACGAATGGAGAGTGAACTCGCCATGAAGACTTGTCGGCATTTGTAGGCACGATAGAATCAAAGGTTAAACATCAAGAGGGCAAACCGAAATATACAGCTGGGTGTGGTGACAGGCTGACTAAGGAAATATGGCTGCACCTCACGGCCACATGCCTAGCGAGCTGACTGAAGGAAATCTGCCTCCCGAAAGGAAGAGCGTTACGGACATAAGCTCTTCGTCATGCCGGAGTCTGTCCAGCAGCACTTGCATTTGTTCTCGAGCGTCGGAAATGGTAGCGAGTGAGTCAAACCACACGAACAACCGATAGTCGGCACTGCACATGCCAACGAAAAGACCTGAATCGCTGCGCTCGTAAACCATACGCGCTGCAGTGGCTTCTTGCAACGAAGATAGCCGCTTTCCCAGCACTTGGCTCTCGCGGTTTTGAGTCTCGGCTGGCGTCGGGAACATGAGATGGTGTACCTTGGCGTACTGGTTCAGCAACTGCAGTCGCATGCTGAAGTCCCCACCATCAAACGGGAACGACAGCTCGGGCTCGGCACACTCGCCCGTAAGCTCATTCTTGTAGATAAAGTGGTGTAATAACGGCAGATCACTATGTGGTTGCCACTCCGAGTGGTTTTTCACGGATGCGTCGATAGCTTCCATGGCCCCAATCTCTTCAAGTCGCAATTTCACGAACTCCCTCTTTGCTTGGAAATGCGGGAACTGCTCGGGTGACTGCTGACTGCTAAGCAGCAACAAACACACGTCGCTCGTCAAGAAGACCACGTACGCGTATAGAAACCCTCTGGTGGAATCACAAGAAATAAAAATTAGCTACAACTTCGAACCAATATTTGCAACAATCCTTCACATACCGAGAATTGAAATTCGACAGACAGATCGGCGTCCAAGTCTCCGACTTCTCCAGCGACGGCGTGTGATACACGAAATTAATCAACAACAACAAATCTACACAAACAAAAACAAAAAACACTAATCAGCACAAAAAAAATCGCTCTCCAGAAAATAACTTACCGTCCACGAGCATGCTGAACTGTTTCTTGTTGGGCTGTGCGACAGCCACCACCTTCTCCTTGGCGAGCAATAATCCACAGATCATAGTCGTCATCGTTGCATTCTCCCTGGGTGCTTCGAACTTCAAAGCTCTCGCGACTTCTCGCCGTCGCTCCGGTTTGAGCCGCACGAACGGCACGCCGCAGTCCTTGAACCTCATGCTGGGCGTCGACGCCCAGAGCTCCGTGAGCGACCTGGTGACTCTCTCCGTGCCGTTGAGCAGCTCGCGCAGGTCGTAGCCTGGCTGTCGACGCAGCACGTCGAGCCCGCGGTCGCTCAGCACGAACAGGATCTGGTGCTGCAGCAGCCGCAGCAGATGCTGCAGACATTCCGATGCAAAGCTGGGTGTCTCATTGCTGTGGACACTTCCAGTGTCCTTGTGGACAGAGCGCTCGATGGCCGCGAACGTGAGGCTCTCGGAGCTGCGGAACACGCAGCGACAGTCGGCGGCCTGCAGCTCCAGCAGCTCCTCGTGCTGCGTGCAGGACACGAAGGACAATAGGCCCTGCAGCGAGCTCGCAAAGGAGCTGGTGGATGAGTCGTCCTCTTCAGATGGACAACTGTTACTCAATGTGGACAACTTGTGGCGGAACACGGGCTTTCCCGACGTCGAGCACACCACGATGTCCAGCTCCATGATCCAATTATCAGATTTAAAAAAAGTTTTGATCTGATCGGATTTTCAGTGGATTCGTATGGTCTCTCTAATTTGATGCGGTCTCTCTAATCTCATTGGATTTCGAGTCGTCATGCGCAATGCGGTGCTTGGTTTGCTGTGGCTTGGAGTTGTTGTGGTATGTGCATCTACCGGTAGTTCATCTTCACCCGCGAGACTTGAAATCACTTTCCCGGCGCAGCACTCGTGGTGGCAGGTCTCGAATGACGACGGGTTATTGGCAACTCTGCCTGTGTACTTCCAGACGCACAACTTCAAGATTCCTCGTGACGGATTCCTGTTCGTGACCGGGGGTAGTGTACCTCATGAAGGTTATCGACAAACTACAGACGCCAACTCGGTGGTGCTGGGCGGTGTCGACCCGGGTACGCACTTCTGGAGGTTGGAGATCAGGTCGTGGCGTGACAGCTCTGCTGCTGTTGCAGAGGTCACACTGCACGTGGAAGTTGTGGTGGACCCCTCGGACGCACGTTCACCGTGGAAGTACACACTGCAGGGTCGGGAGAGGAGGCCCGTTGTGCTCGTCAACCCTAAATCTCATCAGGATTCGGTCGGTGAAGTGCTGCCGGTGTGCTACGTGTCGTCTACGTCGGGCGCTTTCGACGGCCAACGGCGGATGTGGCTACAGATCATGGAAGGGCTCAGTGGTGACGGTCCTAACAGCACGGTGGGGTTCCAGTTTCAGGTGAAAACCTTTGAGCAAGTGGTGACAGACGCACCACTGACGAAAGCTTTGCAGCGATTGAACGTCAGTCTGGACGGACTTCCGTTGGAGGTGAGTTGCGTCGAATATCCTCCTAAAGTTGTGATAGGAGACTTATTTGTGTAACGCTTCTTGTAGATTTTTCGGAATGAGTTATCTGATGAAGAAATATCTTCTGACGGAGTGGTCAGGGCTCTGCTAGCAAGTTTCTATCAGCTATTTCCATTGGCGAAGCATGACTCGCGCCAGATTTCGATGCTGGACCAGCCTGCTCTTCGTCAGCTCTATCCGCCATACGCTGCTCGAGTTTGGACAGACCTTGTCAATGCACTGCGCTCTCCGTGTACCGATGGACTCGTTATTTTCTCCAACTCACGCAGTCTTTCGGACGAATTGCTGGTGCTTGCGGCCCGGCTCGCCGGTCCCCGAGCTATTATCATGGAGCTTGCGAATCTCCATCCAACTCGCGTTGATGTGGATTTTCTGCTGGCACCTTCGCATTTTGCAAGAGAGCACTACTCCGTTACAAGAAATATACGTGCCCACCACACAGTTGTGCTCTCAACTGGAGTGAACACGCAAAAGTTTGCACCTGCAGAAGTTCCGCTTACTGACGAGCAGACCTTTGTCATCGGGTATGTCGGGCGTCTTTCATCTGAAAAATCAATAGGAATCTTGCTGGCCGCTATGAATATTCTAGCGCCTATTTGTTCTCGCTGTCGGCTGAGAATTGTTGGAGATGGCCCGCAAAAACTTCAGCTCCAGTCTATTGCCTTTGAGTGGGGACTGCTTGGTACTAGTGTCGAGTTTGTGGATGGAATATATAATTATGAGCGAGCGTTGGTGAACCAGTTCCGCGAAATGCACGTGTTTGCAAGTCCAATGTTCACCGAAACACTGAGTTTAGCCGTGCTAGAAGCCATGAGCGTAGGGCTACCTGTTGTGGGGTTCATCTCCGGTGGAACGGGAGAGTTTCTCGAGGATAGATTGAATTGCGTAGCTGTCGCTAACGCTACGCCCGCTGCGTTCGCTGATGCTCTGCTCAGGCTTGTCAACGACAACAAGCTGCGGGTTTATCTTGGTAGTCAAGCCCGACACACTGTCGTTGATCGTTTCTCAGCTCAAAAAGCACTCGAGCAGTACTTGAGACTTTATGAACGCGCAGGACGCCCACTACCTGAGCGTGTTATCAGCAAGAAAAGTAATGTCCAGGGTGAATGCACAACGTGCGCAGGAGATTTTTGCGGATTAGATACCTAGATAATTGCCTAAAAGCGAGTGCTATTGCTGCCATTGTTGCTGTACGCCAGCGGGAGCTTGGTGGGTGACTCGTTCTTTGATCGGATCACCTTCTTCGACTTGGTCTTTTGGTTAACAAGTGATTTGACTCCAGCCGACTTGCCACCGCTCCGAGAATTGTTGATGTTGGGGAGAGAGATGCCGTCCCCACGGGTCCCGGCCGTGCGAATTTTGCTGGCCATGTTGCGCCTTGCACTGAGTAACGAGTTTTGCAGCGTGATCACAATACCGTGCGACTCGCCAAGATAGGTCGATGTAATCTCCATACCTTTCTTATATGACTGCAAGCTGAGATCCCAGCACTTGAGAAATTCCTGCTCGACGCCTACGTTGTGGTAGGCAATACCCAGCACTGCAACACGATCCAGCTTGATGCTCGGGTCGATGTGGTCCCCAGATTTCCCACCGAATCCTCTGCGTGCTGGGCTTGATCCGCCATTTCCTGCTCGACCCAAATGCAGCTCCTCGTGTAGGAAGATAAGAGCCGACTGCGCGTGACCAAGTGCGCTCTGATGCTTGCCGAGTTGCGACAGCACTGCACACATATTGAGGTGCGTGTCAGCTTTGTTCGGTAGATTATCGAGTCGCGACTCAATCTTCAGCGCCTCATTTAAGTAAGTAAGCGCCTTGTGCAGATTTCCCTGTCGACGGTAGTAGCACGCCAGGTTGTTCAGCGTGACAGCACGCCCTGCCGGGTGTCGCTCCGTCAGAATCTCTGCCTTCTTCAGCAGCTCCAGCACCACGCGGAACTCCTCCTGCTGCAGATAGGTCATCGCCAGTAGATTGCACATTTCACCCACAGTTCGACACGAAGCCCACACTTCATTGCTGTCGGCGCCGAAGAAGTGCTGTCTCAACACGAGCCCCTTCTCCATGCACTCCAGAGCCTCCGTGTACCTCCCTTCTTGCTGTAGCTGGGCACTTTTGTCATCGAGCCTCTGCAGCGCCACCAGCTCCTTCTGGTTCTCAATGAAATGCGTCTCCTCCAACTGCTCCAGTTCACTGAGACGCTTCGATGGTGCAGGCGATGGCGATAGTGACGCCCTTCCAGGCTCCGCTGATTCCTTGGTTTCGCTAGCGGGGTCCGTCTGTGGAGCGGGCAATTCTTCACCGCTCAAGTCCGCGACAGCTACATCCAAGTGCTCATTGTTCCCATTATCACTGAGAACAGGCGAATTCTCCTCCTCCATTGGGAACGCTCGCTCAATGCTGTGCTGTGCCCCGCTTTGCGCACGAAGCGACACTTCAAGTGTAGCCATTTATAGAAAATGGCTACATATCAGTCGTACCTAGCAGTACGAATGGCTACCCTTGCTCTGCTGGACGCTCGCAAAGTGCACAGTATCAACAAAGTCGCCAAAGAGCTCCTAGTTGCGGCCGTTGCGCCAATACAGCGGCAATGGGTGCGGCCCCACGCAGTGATGCCAGCGCCACAGTCCAGCAGCAAGAGGAACAGGTCGAAGCAGATGCCACCACATGTAGAGACAACGGAGACCAGCAGCACCAGGAACATGAACAGGAACAGGGGGACCATGCGACAACGATCGTCCCGTTGCGCGTACGAGTCGACGACGCCTCGCAGCGTGAGACTCTGCTGGAGTTCGAGTGCGACTGGGCGCCGGGTATTGGAGGCTCCGTCTGGACCAGTGGCGAGCTGCTGGCGGCGCACCTCGAGCTGCAGCGTGAGCACTACCGCTCCGTCTTCGATGGTGCGCGTGTGGTGGAGCTCGGCAGTGGCACTGGCTACGTGGGTCTCATGATCGCCGCCTGCTTCAAGCCGTCGCACGTGTTCCTCACAGACCTGAAGACGCACGTCCAGGGACTGCGAAGAAACGTCGAGCGTAACGCGGAGGCGCTGCGCCCGGGCGTGCAGGTTCACGTGTCAGAGCTGAGCTGGGGCTCGTCAGAGCAGGAGACGGCTCTGCTCGAGTCTGTCGCTGCGACGAGCAGCGACGTTGAAGCCGGGAAGGTTGATGTCATTCTGGGCACGGACGTGGCCTATCTCCGCGAGCTGTACGACCCCTTGCTGCACACGATGAACCGTTTGGCGACGTCGCGCACGCTCATACTGCTGGGGCTCAACCGCGCCGACACGCAGCTCTCGTTCTTCCGGCAGCTCGAGCGCGACGGCTTCGAGTTCTACAAGATCCCGGACTACAAGCTCCCGCAGGAGTACTGGGGTCGCGACTTTGGACTCTTCGAGATTCGCCGCTGCAGCGGCATCTGAGCCCAGAGCATCGTGAACCCACACGCATTTGTTCAGACAACTTCATTCAATCAGCGGCGACTATAACCATGATGGTATCCGACACCTTATAGATTCTGTACCAAAATCTAATAGACTCCATATAGACACGAGTTATATTATAACGTACCACTCCGTTCCATTGCAAGAGCATGAATCCACCTTGATCGTTGTTTCATTAGAAGAGCACGGAAATTAAACTGGATTTCAGTATGGTCAAACAAAAAATGTCCACTAACAATCCATCTAGATTGTAGAAATAGCTTTGACCGAGGCCTTTTTACTTACTTCTTGTGTTTTTTCCTCTTTACCGCATACAAAGACCGTGTCAATAGTGGTTCTCAGTTCTGGCAGCAGCAAGATAGCACCACCGTGGTATCAACGCGATTTACACGGTGATTGGTTAAAAAGCCGATGCTACCTTGCTGCCAACCTCTTTCCATCCTGCCAAGATTTTGGTGCAGTATAGCCGTGCAGCAGCAAGTATCATTCCCCCTTCCACCCAAATACAAGCACGGCAACAAGACCCCCCTCCATATCCCCGACCTCCGAACCCCTGGTGTGCCTACAGCCATGGCCGACGACCTCGATAGCAGCCAAGCTGACGCAAGCACTCTCCCCGCGGGTGGCGTCATACCGGGCGCTATAGAATCGACCAGTGGCTCCAAGCGGTCATCTAGCACCTCCTCCTCAAAGCGAAAGAAGGCCAAGACAAGCCGGCGCACACTGTGGGATACGGACGGTCCTACCGAATCTGTGAGCTCGCTCAGTGTGCTGCTTGACTGGCTCACAGAGGAAAAAAACTACAAGAAGTGGCGTGGGGGAGACAAGAAGAATGGAGACACTAAAACAGCGCTAGCGAAGGAGATTGCAGAGCGCATCCGTGTTAATGGAATCCAGCACGCTCGAAAGCCCAAGGACATCGTGACAAAAATTGGGCTTCTAGAGCAGAGTTTTGGGGCTGCATCGGATTTTCTAGCAAACACAGGGGCAGGTATCACAAATGAGGCCTCCCTTCAAGCAGCTATAGAAGAGCGGTGCCCACACTACATCGTTCTGAAAGGCATCATGGAGTGCCGACCTAGTACTAGACCTCTACCCAGTCAAGCACCAGTCGTGGGCGTGGAAAGGGTGGGCAAATTCCTTCGATTCGCCCACCCAATCCTCGTACTACCAACGCAGCAGCGGCTTGGAATGACTTTAATGCAGCTTATGCTGCCGTGAAGGAGGAGGAAAGAGAGAATGCAAGACAAATGCACAGTGAGACGGTGGGTTTACAACGTGAGCAGATGCAGCAAACCGCCCGATTAGAGACCCGCCGCGTCGCGTGTTCAGAAGAGGAATCACGATGCCGTGTCATGCTCCTTCAAGCTCAGACTGAACGAGAGCGCTTACAAGCAAAAAAAGATGAGCTCGCGCTCCGGATGGAGCTAGCCAGATGTCGTCAGAAACTTAGAGAAGAAGGAATGGCAGAAAGCGAGATTAACGATATTTTATCGATTAATTAGAGTTAGAATCGTCCATCTAGCTCAATAAGATAATGGAATATCTGATTTCGACGACTATCTCCAGCTTCATCCAAATTTGCATCGTCTTCCAGAAATGCATCTTCATTGTCTTTTGAAGCGCGCTTGCGCTCTGCCTCAACGTCATCTTCAATTTCAGTAGGAAGGGGGTCTGCTATCAACATGTTGTGTAATACCAGCGCACATCGGAACAGACGTAGTATCCGTCGAAGATGTTTCTTCTTTTTAATCATAACACGGATGCCACGAAAAAATTGAAACCGTCCCTTGATTAGCCCGATGCAGTGCTCCGTACGAATACGTATTTTGGCCAACTTCTTGTTAAAAAATCGCTTTCAGGTGTTGCTGTTGCTCCGGGAAGCTTCTTAAGTGCGGGAACCATACGTAACGAAGGGGAAAATGCCGAGTCTCCAAGAAGTTATTGCTTGTTACTGAAGTAGAGCTCAGGTTTTGTGCATATTGCTGAATTGGACCAGACTCGATTGTCATGTGTCGACCCTGGCCACCCCGCTAATGCATACGTAACTCTCGCGCGATCATCACAAATAAGCAAAGCATTTATAGCATAGCCTCCTTTCCTCGTAAAGTAGTCCTCGCCGTCCAGCGTGGGCTTAAAGGCCAGTGGTAGCAGGGCACCGTCCACCAATCCAATGCAATTCGGAAAATCGAAACCATCTTGAACTCTGTGTGCAATCTCTCGTCGTTCTTGTCGTTCGGGCCAATACACGACGTTGTCGTAGAGCTGTTCTAGTGCGCGCGACACTCGTTCGATGTAGTTGTAACATACACCAGCGCTCACATTAAAGAACTGGCCGATTTCCTCGATGCAGGCATCCGATCCTAACGTACCAATGTACTTTAGAAACACAAGCAGTTGTGCAGCTCGTGGAGCCATGTGCTTGTAGCTGTCACCACTCTCAAAGATGGGATGGTCTTGGGTGAGCTCGACTAGCCTGCAGAATGAGTAGCGTTCTACTCGAAAAGACCGCTGGAACTCGCGGTCGCTGCACTCACGCATGAAATGTCCAAATCGAGGCTTCCTAGAGACTTGAACACGAATCGACACGTAGCGGGTATGCAGAAGCTGATGATATCGAGCCAGCAACGCGCTGTCGGTAGCTTCCTCTTGGGGGTCATCTATGTCGTAGATAAGTCTTCTATGTAGAGCGGCGAAGCGATAGTCGAGGAGCTGGGCGTACGCGTGAAGGAGCTTAGCACGCGCAGATCTCTGTGGCATCGTAATGTTTGCGAATGCGTTCCTTGCTGCAAGCTCCACTGTGCAACACAACAAGGGTTCTCACTTTGCTTCGATTCTGATTGGATAAAATTTAACGCGATTTGTCTTAGTGCTATCTTGCTGCTGCCAGAACTGAGGACCACTAATGGGCATATCAAAAGAACCGTATCATCCGTCTGCTTCTTTTGAGCCCAAGAACGTAAAAAGCACTAGAAAACTCGTAGATTTAGTTACGAAGTGCCTGTATCATGCTCTTGTAATGGAACGGAGTGGTATTCTGCAGCGCTCGGTGTCGGCATCCGCCGGGTCCGCGTGACGCGGCTCCAGTATAAATACTGCTGTTGCTGCAGAAAGTGAAGCCATCTGGGATGCGGACGCACGTCGGCAAGGGAAGAGCGTGCGACAACCGACGGTTTGAACCTTCACTTTTCGCAAAGATCGGTTACCACACCGCAATGGCAAAATTGGCAGAATTGTCGGTGAGCTCAACTTGAAGCTTCATGGCAAACGTGCAAGTTGCCGCCTCAGAGGTGGGAAGGTCGGCGCTGTGTGTGTGGCGTGAACAAGCTCAACAGTCCATTGAGCTGGTCGGCTGCGCTGGCGGGCGCGATCGGAACGGGGTGCGCTACAACACGACGGCAGAATTCACCCCCTCTGTGAACCGCCCACCTGCACTGCATCCATCGCCATGACACCCGTCCCCGTGGATACTTGCGCGCAAGTTCCGCGCATCACTCCTTCCCTCGCGCTGGCTGCCATCTCCTTGCAGTCCGGCCGCAGAGACTGCCCATGTTCCGTCGTGCCCGGCTTCGGCGCGGGCCCACCGCAGCATTTAGGTGGGGGGCCATCGAGCGCGGACCAGGGTCGACATGCACTCGAAGAAGCCAAAATTGACTTGACGATCGCATTTTCTTTGGCGTTTTCGATCGCAAAAACGTAACTGTGAATACGCCAGAGTGTATCTTTTCCGACTCCCCTTCAATCGCACTTAAACGGGATTTGTCAAGAAGTGGTACTATACATCGCTACGATGGTACCGGTACTCAGACTTTCAGCACCATCTTTTGACAATCTGGCAACTAAACGTACCAAATTTTTATCAATCCCCTGCGTACTTGTCAAATATTGGTGCTTTCCGAGGCACACAATTTCCGGCTACACAAAAACGGCCTTGCTCAATTGCTCGGACCCGTAGCGCTCAGAAGGAATCGCGCCACCACAGCAGCAGGTCGATTAAGCTTAGGGGCGGCAGGTTGAAGCAAAAGCAGAGGCCATCCATGAGCAGCAGCTCCGTCCCGACGAGCGCCCCCAGCTCGTGGCAGAAGCGCGTGGGGCGCCAGAGGCAGCAGGCCAACAGCAAGCTCGGCTCGTGGTTCGTGAGCAAGTTCTCGGGCGGCAGCAGCAAGGCCAAACTGCTGCGCGAGCACGAGGAAGAGACCGCGCGGCGGCGGCCCGTGGGGACGCTCAGCGCCGTGACCAACCAGCAGCAGGCCAACGCCGCGCGCCGCGAGGAGCTGGCGCGCCCCAAGCCCATGCGCCAGAAGAGTTTCCTGCGCCAGCAGCTGCAGGAGATGAAGCGCCAGTCGGCCGAGGCCCTGCAGCGCGTGCAGGAGCGGATGGACGGACAGGCAGTAGAGGAGGAGGACCTTGAAGAGAAATCATCATCATCTTCTTCTTCTTCTGAGGATGAAGAGGACGACTGTGACGCTGCGGGGCTGCGCGTGATCGACGACCCAGACGACGTGCTCCGCGGCAGCCTCAGCAGCAACCCGGCGCGCTCGCGCTGCTCGTCGGCCAGGAGGTCCAGCACCTCGTCGCGTCGTCGCAGCGCGGCCGAGGAGCAGCAGGAGCGGGAGGACGAGATCTTGGCCCACGAGACCCAGCGAGACGAGTACTCGGCCGAGGTCAATCGCCGCATGAGTCAGGCCACGCAGCTGTACGCCGAAGCCATCAACGCACTGAACTACGCGCTGCACCCGGAGAGGCAGTCGGAGATTGAACCCTCTTCGAAGCCGCTCCTCCTCGGCGTGAAGAAGGGGAGCGCCAATATGCCCAAAAGCGAGTGGATTTGATGGAATCTACGCAAGCAAAATGTTTTTTTGGGAGAAATAATCGACGACCAGACTGGCGGAGGAAGGCAGTTTGGATATGTCATGACGAGAGGATGAAGGGAGGGAGGAGAGGGGGACGGCGGTGTATATCAAGATTTCTTCGCCAAAAGAGGAGGACGTAGCAGTAGTTTGGTATAAAAGGCGACGGCGATATTTTTATTTTTTTGAAGACGAGAAGCAAGTACTTAGGAAGAGCACTAACTACAGTAGTAAGAGAGTATGAACGGTGGATGAATAGCAAGCCATGGAGCTACACTTTTGGACTTGTGGTTGTGTTTCAGGAGGTGGAGCGGAAGAACGCGACGAAGTGCGGATCTTCGAGGGGGTGGCTTTCTACACGATCGAAGCCGTCGAATGTCAACTTGTCCGTCTTCATCTCCGCGAAGGCTTGGTGTTGGATCTTCACGTCAAATGGCAGATAGCTGCAGTATCCGTACGTACAGTACACATCAGAACAGCAAAAAACAATGTTTTTTAGAAAGTCAGTAACGTGGACTGCAACATGATAATAATACGAACGCACATGAGTTTCAGCGACGGCGTCGAGTCGAACGCGTGCTCGTTGACGACTGCAACCGGGTTCAAGTCCAGATGGCTACAGGTGAGTGCAGAACGTCGTGAGTCAACGTGTCAAAAGAGCATCAAGTGGGAAGTTCTTGTTGCGCTGTAGCGTACAGCACTTTGAGTTGTGTCAGCGCGGCTGTCTGCTTGGTGAATACGCCGTCGCTATCGACGACGTGGCCGAGGAACATTTCGGGCAACACTTTGGTGAACTTGTTCCCCGAGAGATCCCTGTCAGTTCAGCCCAACGCTCCACATGAGATGAGGCCCAGCGTTCAGTTCTGCTGTCACGCGCGGTTTAACTCCGTACAAGTGCGTGGTGGTTACTGGGATGTTGATCGGCACTTCCTAGCAAGTAGGTAACAAAGGGTCAGCCAGCATATCGGCCGCGCACTGGTCACGAAATCTCACCTCGAGCCCGCGGAAGTCGCAGTAGACGGAGACGCGCGCCTGGCCGATGCATTGGCACTCCGTCGGGCAGCCCCCAACGTCCCGCAGCAGAGCGAGCAAAAGAGGCAAAAGCAGCCCCAGCATCGCAACCAGCTTCAAAGATCGACTGTCAAGCGTCGCGAAAACCGATCCGGGCATGCGATCGCTGTGACTGGACTCAATTGACGTCATGTTACCAGACGTGGCCGACGCACGTGATATTTGGTGGTCGATGGCCAGGAGCTCATCGATTAAAGGCTCGAGTTTGGGCCGGAGGCGCACGCCAACAACCGACGCACGCCTCGGGGCTGACGCAGTCTCCGGCTATTACTTTGCTGCCAAATATTGAGAGGTGGCTTCGCAGTGCCGAGGCATCGGAGCTATCGGCCCGGTAACCGATGACCGCTTCCTGCGCTCCATTCTGCCTGGAAAACCGCCCTCATCGCTGTCTCATGGTGCTTTGAATTTTGCGCTGCGGCTCATCTTTCGCCGCTCCATGCTCAGTGCAATGCTACGCGGGCGTTTTGGGCAGTTAGTTAGTTAGCGTAGCGCGGGACGAGAACCAGCGCGCTCGTCACCACCTCCTCTTCCGCGTTTGCAACGCTCGAAGTTTTGCCTCGCCGCAGCGGCGGCCGGCCCCACGCAGCCCGCATGATGGAGCTGTCTTCCGAGAATTTCTCCGTCCAGTAACGGTGCGGCCTTTTGCGGGGGCGCTTCTCAGCAGTGGCCGATGATCCTTCCTTCCTTCCTTCGTGTCTGCCTGTACGCGGTGCCGAGGACCCCAAACCAACCCATTCGGCCTTTTGCGATCCTTCGCGCACGTCTTCGGTGGCACCTCGAGCAACATGCAAACTCCCGTTGTGCACCCGGTCACGACGTACCGCTGGACGAGCAGCTGGAAGCCCACGGACGAGACCCACCCAAACCTGAGCATCGCGTGCTCGCAGGAGGACGACCCTCGTCGCCGCCGGGTGTCCTGGAACGGAGCTGCTGCCAGCGGCGACTCCGACGACGACTGCGACTGCCCCCGGCGACCAAACACCACCAGAGCGCGCTCTGGTGTGGCCTCGCCCACGCGCGTCCGGTTCATCTACGAGGACGAGGACGCCAAGGCGCGAGTATGTGGGAACGTGCAACGCCTGCTCAAAGTCGTCCAGAAAGACCCTGGAGCGATGACAACCAATGCGCAGGTGGCGCGGAAGGTGCTCAAGTATCGCCGGGTCATGGGGAGACTCGACGACGTGAACGTGGAGGACCCCGACTTCGACGCGTCCGCGTTCTTCGGTATCGAGTGGTGCCGCGTGGGTGCCCCTTCAAGTTGAAGTGGATCCATGTTGAAGTTGTCAACTCCGCTGTCAGATGCATCGCACACTCGACCGCGAGGGAAGCAGGCAACCATCATACTTGTGAGACTTCCAACCAAGACCGCGTGCGGATGACACCGTTGACGGGAGTATTAGCTTTCTACTGCGTAGTATCCAGGACCATCAGGAGCAGGGGCCGAATATAATTCTATATGTTACCACTACCCAAGTAGTTTTTGACTCACTCACGCGCCCGCTGCCCGCTGTTGGCTGCGTATAATACTGCCGTTGCGCAGGGGTCTTTCATTCTCTTAATGTATCACTATGCGCTAAGGTCTCAATGCTATAGGGACGACGTCGATGCACAGATACCAGTGCAACACGCTTGCTACGACGGTCACGACGACGGAGTCGGCTATTTGGCCGTTACCCTACGAACACTGAGGACAGGACATACTATCGCATGCAGCGTGAGCTCTACGAAACGCTCAACTGCCCTCCTTGACCTCCTTGAAGCGCCCAGAGCCACCAGTTCATTTTGGTCTGGAGTAGGCAGCTTAAACATGCTAACAGCATAGCTATGTTTGATCAGTGTCCAAACTTCAATAATCACGCATGAACAGGCGACAGCAACGCGCGCGGTGGGTGCTCTAGTACTCTACGGTAGCGCGGCCTGGTTGGCAACGCTTTGTACTCAACTCGAAACTCAGTGGGTTGCGTTGGAGTGGGTTCCAACTCCCTCGCGAGACCTTCAAACTCGCCCCCATCCCTTTCAAAGTCGTTTTCAAATCTTTTGTGGTCCACAGTACCAGGCTTTGCTGTCTTCCTGTGCCGTCCCGGTGACGAAGGGCAGCACAGCACATGTAGGTGGTCGAGGTGCGCATTGACGACTGCGGAAAAATATTATAATACCAGAACCTCGAAGCAGTTCCTGGATCACGCAGAGTTGCATGCGGCCGAGCAGAGCTCTCACGCGGTGCTGGCACTCCCGCGCGGGGAACGCCCTCCTCTTCCGCCACGAATAGCGGACAGCAAGTTGCTGTCAACAACACACCCACACGCTGCAACGCTTGCCTAGTACAGTAGGCGCACAGGCCCTGTGCGGTGCACAAGACAAGCTCGCATCGCCCTGTGACAGGGCGATGCGAGCTTGTCCAGGTCCGGCCTCGTATGGGCCCAGGGCAGCATGACCAGATTAGTTGCACCCGCTTTTGGCTCCCTTGCTTGCACATTGCCGCTGTATGACCACGCACACATATTTTGAGACGGAGCCGAGGCAAGAGGGACCACTTCGGCCAACTCAGTTGTATAGGTTTCAGTATTGCGCAAGACCAGATGAGTTCATCAGGGTTTCGAAACCCCCCAACCCATACCCCGGGAGTTGGGGTTGGAGTGCGTTGGAGTGGCCCAAAGTACCCAACGTTGACAGGCCTAGTCCAGTGGTTGCGCTGACAGCGAGGCGACTTGGGAGGACCCTATTCGATACCGCCGGGTGATCCCATGTCGTCTGTGCGCGAGTCCTCTTTTTTCGAAAGCCCCACGTAGCACGTTACTTACTTGCTACTGTGCCCGCTTGTATTGTCGCCGCATGCGTGCGGCTCCGTTGCTAGGGGGCTTTTTGCAAAAAGCGGAGCCCTCAGCAAGTTTCTTGCATTTTGAACCTTTACTTGCAAAAAGCGGAGCGATTCCAATTTGGTTTTGCAGAAATCATGCAGAGATACGAATGATGCTTAGATCTATCTACCCTGAAGGTTGCATTCAACAGGGAGGCAACCGGGCGGCTCCGCATCAGCTCGTCCTATGACGTGCAGCTCCGTTTGCTGTGGCCTGATTGTCCACATTGACTGCACTGCATTGTTCGCTTGGCCTTATCAACTTGAAGTGTTGCGTCGCCTCTGCTGGGGAGACGTGTCTCTCTTTTCTTACCTTTCTTGCTGATCAGCTTCGGCGGCCGATGGGATGCATTAATCGCCAGCTCTTCAGGGAGAACTACAGTAGTTGTTGGCGGCGCCGAGCTCAGCAAGCTCAGGGGTGGCGGTGGTGCCATCCTCGTTTACAACTGAGATGGCTCGGCATGCGTGGAGCTAAGAATAGCAAAACCAAATTGGAATCGCTCCGCATTTTGCAAGTAAAGGTTGAAAATGCAAGAAACTTGCTGAGGGCTCCGCTTTTTGCAAAAAGCCCGTTGCTAGGACCCTCCGCATGACTTGGACACACATATTGAAGTGCCCGTTCACTACCAAGCAGGCTGGCCTCTTTGCCTCTTTTGCGCTTGTGTGTTTCACTGCTACATACACGAGATTTGCACCTGCGCTTCATGCCTCCGGTCGGTCGGTGGTGGCGATGACTCGAGTTGGGCTCTGTGTCACACTGTGTGACACACACACAGCTTGTGCCCTTCTGCATCGGCTCGATGGATGAAAAGGTGAGTTTCGTTGATTTTTCCAGCGCGCCGTTCCAACTAGACATCATCGACCCCTTCGGCCGACCGACTCGGTGGGCGGGCGAGTTGCTGCTTGGCCGCTCGCTGCACATTATCCGGATACTTACTCGCCGCAATGTCACTTTGTGCATGTAGGGGAAGAAGTCACCGCGCCACGTCAAAGGCCAACCGAGGGTGCGTCCTGTGTCCCTCTACAAAAAATATCCCTACGATCGGGCTTCACATCACGTATGCACTTCAACGTACACTGTCACTCGATCGTCGCTAAAAGGGAGACGCCAATTTACATTTACAGTAGAGACGCGCCATCGAGACGTCAGTTTTGGGCCTCGTTATATAGTTTTGAGGAGTCATACATGCCCACTGTCCTTCCATTGCTGCAGCTTTGTTGTTTACCGCGTCGAGTGCGCAATCCGTCGGCCAGTTTCTGCTGCTGTGAATCACGAGCACGGGCAGCGTGATGCCATTTACACACGGGTCGCCACTCCCCTCTGGACGCAAAGCGCCAAAGTTTCATCCTGCAACCCCGAGCATGTCAATGCGCTCGAGGGGATATACAATGCTTTGTGACGGTTTGAGAGACGCTTGAAAACCTTCGCAATAAACGAGAGTTTGGCTACCTGGTGGTGTGTGTTGCCAGCACGCTGGTGACTCATGGTGAATCGACGCTGGTGGTGAGTTGGGACCAACGCGAGAGCTTATGTCGGCCAGCGAGAATCAGGAGCATGTTTGCTGCCCTCACCATCGAGACGGCGAGCGCCGATCTCCGCCACCCACAAGAAAAGGACAGAGAGGACAGCGTCGCGATGAAGGGCAGGGCGGACCTCAGCGATGAAAGAGGGTCGTCCCTTCCTTTTCTCCCTCATTTGCAGTTGCGAGCTGTCCGACGAGGCTCGCCAAGTTGGCAGAAGTACCGCCTGCTACCCCTTTGCTCTCTCCACTGCAAGTTTGCATTCCCTCTTTCAAGCAGAGCGGTCCACCCCTGCGAGACCCCCCATTGTGCATCGCGGCAGCTCGAGCTGCAACTCTGGTGTGGGACACCGCTGGATAAACGCAGCACGCACCGACCGGAAGGAAGACAACAAGCGGACACACGCACATCAACACGCTGGCCAGCAGCGTATCCCACTGCCAGTGAGAAGGAGTACAGTGCTGACTTCTCTTGACTAGAGATCGCTCATTCCGACATCTATCCCGGGTAGACACAAGCTCACTGTGTGAGTTCGTCGGACGCCGGCACCTGCGCTAGACAGCCCCGCGCGTATTGATCATCGACCTATTCGCGTGACCAAATCCCCCACCTCCCGCAGGTTCGAAGGTGCTCACCCGCGCTGTGCAGTTATCGTGAATGCCAACGTCGGTGGTGACCTCTTCCAGCAAGGACATCGAAGTCAGGACCTCCACCACCAGCGTTATCAGGTGCTACCGCAGCATGGAACCCACGGGTGACTCGAAAGAGGAATCCCGTCGACGACGTCGCCGGAGACTCGGTGAATCGGTCCCGGACTCTCACGCGGAGAATAGCGGAGACCACGCCCCATTTGACCGTGGATCATCTGCCCGTTCCGAGACCGTCGTCTTAACTGCATCCGAGCAACGCCAGCAGCATTCACTTGCCACTGCCACGCCATCTTTAGGCGAGGCGACTGCCATCCCCCACCTCAGCTCGGACATCCGGCGGCACACCGGCAAGCGCCGGGCCTCGGGCGAGATGATCCACCTCGAGGAAGAGTCCAAGTCAACGCAGCCGGCCACCCCTCACGCCGGGAGCGAGATTCGCCGTCCAGATCTTCCAGAACGGGCCGTCGTTTCGACCGCAGAGCACTACGACGCAGCTCCGGGCCAAGTTGTCTTGCAAGCAGCACAAGGAAACGAACCGGCTGTCAGCGACGCACACCCCCCGCCCGTGTCCTTGCGGGTGTCGACTCGACGCACCACGACGACGACGAGATGGTCTCCTTCTATAGCTGGCGGCCGGGAGCGAGCGTCGAGGTTGTCGAGGTCTCAACGACTTCGCAATGCCGCAGCATCTCCCAGCTCGGCGGTGACACCACCCGCTCGCCCGATCTCCAATACTACGCGGAACATCACGTTCGACATGCTGCAGCCGCACTTCGAGCGGCCATTGCAGCAGGCAGCCGACAGCTTCGGCGTTTGTACGACACTGCTCAAGAAGATATGCCGACGGAACGGTATCAGCAATTGGCCGTACCGCAAGATCTGCGGGCTCCGCAAAAGCATCGCGTCAATGGCGAAGCAAGTCAACTACTTCGACGGCGAGCAGAAGCGCGCGTACGCTGATCAGCTAGAGAAGCTCGAGCGCGAGCTGCAGTCATTCCTTCGCACAGGGAACGAGCCCTCGGAAGACTTCCTCCGAACGCTCAATGGGGAGGCTCCTAGTGCTGGTACCGCTCTGGACTCAACACGAGCTGATAACGAGGAAGAGGAGGAAAAGGAAGCGCGGGAGGTGCCCGCGTGGACGACTAGACCCAGCATTGCACAACCGCATCATAGTAACATCGTCCAGAACGCACCCGAAGCACCCGCGGCCGCAGGTGCATGGGGAGGCACGCAGTCGCGTCCGCAAGGGCCACCGCTGCAAGCGCCAGTGTTTCCTACCATCGCGACACATCACCGCGCACTGCCGTCAATCGCGTCCATTCTGCAGCACCAGAGCTACTCGAGTCCAAGTCGAGCGGCTTCGACGAGAACGGCGTCAGTATCTACGCAGTATGTTGACGGCCAGCTGCAACAATCACAGTGGCGATACTTTCCTCCTTCGAACGATGACGCCGTATGACGGTGCAGGTAGCGCGGGGGACACAGTAGTCGTAGACAAATACAACCAACATGCTTTAGAGATAAATGGTCGACGTTGGAGGTGAGCATTCAATTCTAAGTTTTAAAAGGACGGATCAATGTGGATTGGGTGGACATGACATGTCCATTTGGCGGTGGCCCGGGCCACCGCAAAAAAAAAGAACCCCGATCTGACTTAATTATTTTTTTTGGAGGTCGCCGAGGTCGCATTGAAAGATCGGACAGGCGACGAGCGTGCTGCCATGCTCGATGTCCCTGCAAGTTCTAGCGGAGGCTCCGCGCAGACAAAGCCCAGGTGAAGCAGAGTCCCGCGAGAGAGCCCCACGGTACTACATGTAGAGCGGGCGTGAGCTAGGATTGATGTGGCACCTCTCTCGCTGACGATGAAGAAAGTCAAGTCGCTTTCGTTAAAATATTTCTTGATCCTACCACAAAAAAACTTGCATATTATCTGGTGGATCCAGCGTCAACAACGGGGCCGAATGGAACCACATGCGGATCAGAGCAGACCAATTCTAGCGTCGAGACACCTGGCAGGAAAAGAAAAGTAGCGGTTGGCGTCCCTCCTCAAAGCACAAAAATGAGTTGGAGGTCCACCCAAGCTGCCACGCTACATCACCAAGAGCCCGTCGATAGTCACCTTCTTTTTTCCAGTGAAAACAGCTTCGAGGTGTGCGCTCCAACTGCGACTCTTGAGTAACTGAATATACCACCTCATGTTTTGCATATGCGTTATCTCAGGATTTTTGAGACCCGGGCTATTATGGCAGCCCGGGCCACCGCCAACAGGTCGCCTGCACCGTAGGCAACCTGACTCACGCCCTCAAGGATCCGCTCATGACGTGATTGAATTTGTTAACTGGTACACTGTAGCTTGCATGCGAGTTATCAGCGTGACTGCGCCAAGTTGCTTTGCTGTGCTTGCAAGTGCGCGAAGTCGCCACAGGGTTCTGTGTATGCTCGACCGCTGTTTTTCGGTGAGGTGAATGGGATCACCTCAGAATCGTATTCTTCTAATATTCCTCGCTAAACGTGGCTGCAATCGGGTCTAGCATATTCATGCCGTATCTGCTCGGTGTGCACTCAGCAAAACACTGTGATATGGTGTGTTTTGCAACATAGCGGACTGTAACGTTAGCATTGAATTTTAGCGTCGATTTTTCATAGTACGGCTACTGTACTGTGGAGCCGGCTCTCGTGCAAAAGTAAAAGCTTGGCTCATGCTGATGAAGTCGTTCGCATAATTGCCAAATGGTATCCGTGGGCAGGCGGTGGCTTGACGCGCTGGCGTCTGTTGATCGCATCGGTCGTTGTCTGCCGCGGATTACGAGGCTCGTAATACTGTACAAGCTTGCCGCTCGAGTCCGGTTTGCACGCTGGGATGCGCTCTCGCGGATGCAGAGGACGCATCGGATGCTGCGGGCCATCTTCGAGATCCGCTCGCATCCGTATCGGAGCCCTGCCTGGTCTGCAATGGAGCGCGCTGCCTCGACACTCGCGTGACCTTGCGCCGTCTCCCAGGATACGCACTTGAAGGTAAACGGCGCAAATGTTGTCGCGGAAGGCGATCCTATGGCACCTGCACACTGCAACGCAGACGACGGAGGCCCGCAGTCTGCGACGGCAGATCGCGGGCTTCTCCCTCGCGGGCGGCTGCCAGGCAGGCCCGACCGGCCACATCGTGCGAACCGATGCGTGATGGCACCTGCGCCTCCCCTCCCCTCGCTGTTCCGGCGTAAAAAGTCGAACCATGTTGCTGTCGCATCCTTGGCCGTGTCAGAGGCTCTGACACGCTGACAATTCTCTGCAACGCAGCTCCGAAGACAGCGCATGGCCCGGTGCCACCAACAGGTATAAGACGCAGAGAGCTCGGGGGCTTCTTCCCCGCCTCCGCCTCCTTCCAGCCCTTTGAGCGCTGCCTTGCGAGGTATCCAAGTAAAGCCGAGACGAATGGCTGTACGCCGCAACTTGTTTGCCCGTCTGCGGTGAGGATCCACCCGCAGAAGACGAACTGGGCAGAGACCGGATCAGGGGCTGCAGCCCGTGAACAGAGCACCGAGCTGCAGGCGTGCGCGACAAGACGGCCGCACAACGTGGGGTGGACTAACCATTTCGTCACCTGGGTCGGGTCGGGTCGGGGCTTGGATGCACGATGCGATGCAGTACATGTACGCACGTGTACATGCATCGATGCCTTCAAATGACGCCCGAATGCACGATGGATGCAGCCTCCTCGCCACGCAGTGGCCCATCATCACGCTGAAGTCGACTGCAGCGGTGGATCTCGTCGAGGTCGCACTCGCGTGGTACGCAAGAGAGGTCCTCAAGAGCTCCTGCTGCTTCAGCTCGATACTGTACAGTACCAGCGTATCAGCAGTAAAAAGAAACGGCGTCGAGAGTCTCGCCCCCAGCTGCGTGCCAAGAAATCGGAGACCCCACTCCATTCCTGAATCTGCCCAGCCACCGGCAAGTCGTCCGACCGGTAGTCCGCCGAAGCGAAACACAAGCACAAGCACGCTGCCACTGTCCGATCTCACATAAGCGCTCTTTGAAGTCAAGTGATAGATAGGTACAGACACATATCCGTCCATCGAGCTCCTCGAGCTTCAGCACTCTACGCAGAAAACGGAGTTCGAAGCATACCCTTGTCCTCTCTGCTGGACAGACGCAGCGACCGGACTCAACGCAAGTCTCCGCTTCAAATCCGACACTCGGCGCCAGTCATCCACGCCAGCAACGCGCAGCCATCTGCCAAGTCCGACAAGCTGCAGTGTCGTCTCTCATCTTTCGTTTTACGTGCTCGCTGCCAAGTGATCGATGGAGGCTTTCGCACTCCCAATAGACTCGGAGCTGCCGCTCAAGCGCCAGCGTTCGGGCACCGCCTCCGGATCGCCCGTCAAGAGACGCAGACTATCGGAGCCCGTCTCATCGCCCGAGACGCCGTCGGCCAAGACCTCGACACGTCCCAACATGACAGCTTCAAGCAGCATCACGCTGGACATGCTGCGTCCGCACTTTGAAGAGCCGCTGGCCAAGGTGGCGGCCAACTTCGGCATCTGCGTGACCCTCTTGAAGAAGATTTGCCGGCGACACGGCATCGCGCGCTGGCCGCACCGCCAGATCACCGGCCTCCGCAAAAGCATCGCGTCCATGGAGCACGCCATCGGCTACTTCGACGGCGAGCGGCGCGAGTCGTATGCCGAGCAGTTGCTCAAGCAGAAGAACAAACTGGCCGCGCTACTGGAGGACCCGACCACGAGCAACCCGCTGCTGGCCTCGGACGGCGACGACGTTGGTGCCAAGATTCCATCGGTGCAGTCCGACAACGTGCCACCTGCATCGGTGACCCGCGCGTCGTCGCCTACGGGTCCGCTGTTGGTAGAATCGCCCTACTATGGGGCATCGATGCCAATGCAGACGTCTCCGATGTGGCTCCCGGCCACCGAACCGAGCTACACCCAGAAGTACCACCAGCTCTGCCCGCCGCCCAAGCTCCAGCCATCTCACCCGGAGATCTACCCTACCACAAACTCCTACGTGCATCTGCCGCCATTGCGACGAGAGAAGCGATCGGTATTGCCACCAATTTCGTCATTGGTGGGTAGCGGCATTAATCCGTCGGCCTCGACCTGGTGACTACCGTAAAACTTGTCCGAAAACTGTAGTAGAGCCCACTAATTATTAACTCTTTTAACTCGAACAGCACGCAAACTAAGCTTACAGTATGAATTGACACCTCGTGATGGTGGTGACAATATTTAGTGAATCTGTCTGGTGGCGCGGAAAGCAGGAGGTGGAGGTGGTGCCATAGAGACTCAAACGAGTGGAGCTGCACCATCGAACATCGTCGTGGAATATTTCGGTTCGCTCCCAAATCCTCTCATGCAAGCAGGGATAGCCCGCTCATGCAGATATCCGCGTCGAAATGCTTCCCGACAGAACCGATCGGTTTAGCTTCTGCGACGCAGTAGGCCCTCGCCGTTATGCACATGCCTCGAATCTCCAATTTTTGCTAAAGACGAACACGAATTTATTTGGCACTGCAGCCTTACTCAAAACTTCTTAAGTATCCCGTGAATCTGTCGACGTTCCCGCCGGTGTGCTCATATTTACCACAATAACCAACGTTGCGGCGATGCAAACGGAGACTCTGCGACCAAAGTCTGCCCGGGTCATAGCGTACAATTCTCAATCCTTGGACGAACGCTGGTTTGACGCAGCATCGGATTTGACTTGTTCCGACTCACATGGCACCTCAAATCGTGTGCTCACCGTGTCGCACCCGCTCGTCGTCGCTGCTTTCCTCGCCGGATGAAGACCCGTCGTAGATGTCGCCCTCCGACTCGAACGAGAACTTGGGGTACTGACCGTTCTCGGCCATCATCTCGGTGTTGCGCGCTTCAACATCGTCCATTGTGATGGGGTCCACGATGTCGTAGTCGCTTCTCATGCTGCTGGTATCCGATGTCCCGGACGCGGCGTAGCTAGGGGGCACAGGACGGTTTGCTGTCGGCATGTTGTACGCTCTCGGTGCAGGTCTTCGACCCGCGTAGACCTCATCTTCGTCTTCTCCGATCGCCGTAGGCATAAGCTGGCTCACGGTCAGAGGGTGCTGTCCTGAGCGCACGGAATCAAGCTCCGAGCCCCTCATCGATGAAGCTGTCACGTTGACGAAATTGCTGGTGCCCCTTGCGGACGGAGGCACATTGTTGTCGCCGTAGTGTCCAGCAACGGCGGCCACCGGCAAGAGCTCAGGACCCGTGCTGGCGCCGTAATACTGCGAGTTCTCGGAGTACTGCGACTCAGTGCCGTAGTTCGACTCACCGCCGTAGTTCGATTCACTGTAGTTCGACTCACCGCCGTAGTTTGACTCACCTCCGTAGGTAGAGAAGTCGGCGGTTGGCCTGGGCGATGACCCGCTGTGTCCGGCGTACGCTGGACCATAGGTGCTGCTGGTCTGCGACTCGGACATCATCGAGATGCCGTTGGCCTTGCTGGCTTCGTCCTTGTAGCTGTACGTCGAGTACAAATTGCCACCGGAAGTGGCCGTGCCGAGCGTTCTGTCTGACCAAGCGCTGTTCTGCGACGAGGCCACTGTGCGCTCCTGCGTGTGGGCCATCTTCTTCTTCCTCACCGCCCGACGAGCAACGAAAGCGATGACGATCACGACCAGCACCACTGCACCTCCGATGAGTGCCAAGTTGACAGCCGCCGGCGATCCGGTTGTGGTCGACGTGCTGCTGGTCAAAGCCTTCTCGGTGCCGCTGGAATCAGTGTTAGCAGTCGACTTGGTCGACTGACTGACGTCCGAGCTGCTCGATGTCGTCGTAGTGGACGGAGCTACGGTGCCTTGCGTCGTGGACGTGTTGTCATTCGAGTTGGTTTGGCTGCTAGTGGTAGTGCCAGAGGTTTCGGACGTTGAAGTCCCCGTACCCGTAGACGGAGTCTCAGGCGCCGGTGACGGGGTATCAGGCGCCGGAGTTTCTTCGGTTGATGTCGACGGGGTGGCCGTGGTCTTAGCCGGCGTCTTAGTAGTAGGCGTCGGTGTCGTATCACTGCTGCTGTCCTTGCTGGAAGTCGAAGTCGAAGTCGACTTCTTCGTCGACGAAGAGGACGTGGACTTATCGCACTCGGCGTAGGTCCCCGAAAATGGGCAGTCTCCAGACGTGTCTCGGCTGTAGCAGGAGTAGTCACCGCCCGTAAGCGCGTACACGCACGGCGGACACGCTTTCGAGGAGAGGGTGCACTCGGTTGATCCCTCAGACAGACACGTCGTCACGTCCGAGCAGGTCGCCATCGCCTCGAGAGACCTGCGTGTGCGGATCATTAATTTGCCCCGGCTGAACCTGTCTGCTTAAAAACTTGTCGACGTCCTCCTGTGTGTATGTTGCGAACAGCAAATGTAGTCCAATCTCCAGTAGCGACGCAACACTTGTCGCGAGTGCTGTCGTATTCGAACCAACGTTTAGCTGGGAACGGAATGGGGGAATGAAAGTGAAGGCTCGAACCAAGTGTCCGCTCGATTCAACCGATCTCACCGATAGACCTGGCTTCCGTGCAGTCGTCTCTACGCGCCGGACGGTCTTGCAGAGCGCTTTATCTTGAGATGGACCAATTAGCCTCGGAGTTTGTGCAACATTCCCCGGTCTCTGGAGAGAAAGATAAAAGCGAGATCGGGCTCACGATAGGCTCAGAGCTTCGCGAGCTGCCCAATTTTCTGGCTGGCGCGGGGTTTGCTCGGTGTCGCGTGTTACTTCGGCGTAGCAACAGCGACGATAATCCACATGGGGGCAAACAACAGCGTTTGTACAGGTTTGTGCAGCAAAAGCAGACAAGTCCGAGGCCGTTCCTGAAGTCTTGCTGGGCAATGAGAAACATCCGCCACACTGCCGCTTTGTCGCCAAAGGAGACACACCGCGACCGTCCCGCAGTGTGGAAGTTTGCTATGCTCAGCATTTCGACACTGTCGGTTGCTTTGGTATGTAAATTTACTTAGCGGTACATGCATTACTACTTACTTACATTTCAATTGTTCATGGCAAAGTGTTGTACGGATACAGTGACAGTCGGGTGGCTTGCTCTAACTAGAGTCGTTAACCTTGTGGGTAGATAACGTTAGCTGGCAGCTGGAGTTATGTGCACAAGTCACGAGGAGAACATGCAAATTCTTATACTCACTAGGTAGATAGTTAACCTTCCTCGTAGTTCCCTATCGCCATGCAGCCTTGAGCATTAAGATGGCCTCGGATACAATTGCACGCGCTACGGTGGATCGACCCACTACGTTTCTCCGGTCACGTGCACTTTTCAACATTGCTTCACGCTTTCTGCTAGCAGGGTATAGAGATGTAGACTGGAGGTGGAGCTAGGTAGGGTCTGCTACATGCCTCACCCCCAGAATCCCACCCAATTAGTAGTCTAGCCCAGGATTTCGGACGACCTGTTATCAGGTACAGTCTACGCCCTGGGCGGTGTCACCGTTGGGCTTCCGTTGGTCACTGTAGCAGGCGCGATTGCTTCCACATCAAACATATCCGTTTGATACTCCGCCTTGCCAACGTTTTCGGTGGCAGCGTACGACGACGCTGCACTGCTTCTGTCACTAGGGAGCGGGCTGTCCGCTGCCTCGACGGCCGAGAGCTGCATGAGGTTCTGGAGTTGGTCCAAGTTCTCCTGCTGCAGCTTCTCGCAGCGCATGACGGTCTCCGTGAGCAGCACGATGATGTCACTATGCATCTCCTCCTGCTCTCGACACCAGACCTCCACGTCTTCCGACAGCGTGGACGCAGAAGACTGCACCGACGTCGTAGTGGAGCGGTCCGCCGACAGCACAGCCCCGGCACTGCTAGACCTCGTGAGTTGATTAACACCAACGTCTCCGAACTCATGCTGACCCATGATTTCATGCACGACGTCGCTGCTCTCGTCCTCATCTACCACCCCGTTAGAATTGGAATTGGAGTCTCCACTAACCGAGTGTCTGTCTGTGGGAGACGCCGCCTTGCTCTTCTTGGACGCGCGCGAGAAGAAGCTGCTGGATCTGGACCCTCCTGTGGTGTTGCTAAAGCCGGTGGGCGACGACGCACCTCGGGGTGACGTCTGCACGTTCTGGTTGGTCCGGAACCCGAGCGAGATCGGGCGCCTCGTCGTCTTGAGCTTGTCGACGATCTCCCGGAACCGCAGCGAGTCGACGCGCTCATCGTTGATGCTCACGAGCTGGTCACCAAGTCTGCAGTTGCTGATGCCTGTGGTCACCCCGTCCGCGTGTTGCAGCACGGCGATCTGCGCGCCGACCTTGTTGTCCTTCCTCGAGAAGTTGCGCAGCGAGATGCCGCACTCGCCGCTGACCCACATGACCGTGTAGTTGTCAGGCGTGACGCGCCCCATTGGCGTCGAGTAGGTGGGACGCTGTTGTTGCGTCCTGCGCTGCGCCTGCCGCTGCTGCTGCTGCTGCCGCCGCATGATGGAGCTCTGGCGACTCACCAACGTGTTGGAGTAGCGCGAGTCGTCGAGCGCCGAGTCCAGCGCCGACAGGTCCTCGAGCGTCATCTGACTGGCCCGCGGGTCCAGCTGCGAGTTGGCGAAGGGCGTGAAGATGCTGCCGCGCATGCCGTTCTGGCTGCTGTCTAGGGACGCGCCGGTGTCGGCGTTGGCCGCACGCGCGCTGGGCCCGGTCTCGAGCTCGAGCCCGTCGGCCGCGCTCAGCAGCAGCGCGTCGTAGAGCTTGGACTTGCGCTCCATGTCCTCGCGCAGCGCCTTGAGCTGCTTCACGAGCGCCGGCAGGTTGCGCGCGAGCTCCATGGACGCGGAGGCATCGTCCGCTGCCTCCATATTAGGGTATTGACACGACACGTACGAGGAAGGTTGGGCAGTGAGAGGGAGGGGAGGGGGTGAGGACGGTTCACTTTTGGGATGGACGCGCTCTACGTCCCACCTTTTTCCACGTTACACACGATAGCCAGTCAAGTGTTGGTGGTAATTCAGACTGCGATGTGCTGCTTAATAAGGGATGGCTGGGCGTTGAGTATACAGAAATCGAGTGAACGGCAGTTGCAGAGACTTGCTATTTCGAGAGGACGGACGCTATTACGGAGGATTATTTCGTAGTCCTCCCTTCAATTGGCGTGGATCAAGTTGCATGGCGGCTGGATCCGCAGCTGCATTGCCCAGTGACTCATTTGCTGCCTGGGGAACCGAGCGTCGCAGAGCCTCCGCGAATCTTGGACATGGGTCCCCGCAGTGGGGACCCCGCTACACGATATCGATGGCATCGGTTCGATGCCAAGCTACTTCGATGATCTATCACGAAGATGTGGCGTGACAAAAGGAAGGCCGGCTGCAGTGCAAGTTGGTAATAGGTTTTCAGGAGCAGCCCAGTACTGTACCAACACCAACTTGGTATGTGGTCGCCCGCGGTCTTGGAGGTGTGCATTTTAGTCTTATCCAGCACTGCTGAACCAGCAGCGCTGGATGTTGTGGTTGTTGGGGGAGAGGCCAGGATGACCATAGACCTACTTAGACCGCTTGTTTCTCTCCTTCTGCTCAGTGTCGAGCTCTGCTGCCGCTGGATTTCACTTACGTTAAAAGGTGATACGTGCGGTCGTCGTAGCATGCGCATTGGATGGGGTCTCTGCATAGCGCCGCAACCAAGGCGTGCTGGGCCCAGTTCGCGTAGTGACGGCACCCGCAGGATTCACTGCAAAGCGGTTGGTGCCGTCGTGACATATATAGTCGTGTGAGACTTGCCATTCCGATAGTTTTGCAGCCACGATTGCTGCGTCATGCCGGCAGTTATGAAGTGATGGAGATGTTGGTGAATAGTCATGCTAGGTAAGTTCGCTTGTTGCGGGCCAGGACAAGCGTACTTCCAGCAATGAAGTCTCGGGACGTGGCGGGCGACGCGATAGCTCTTGACTCGCCAACTCTAATAATGGTGCTGTGCTGGAGTTCCGGCGAGCATTTTTCTACCAGCCAATGCATCGCAGGCTGCAATTTTGTGCTGTGATTCGCAGCATAAAATTGAAGGGAATTTGACAGAAATAGTATAGATTCAATCTTAAGTGACAAGATTAGTATAATCGGATCGTGAACACAAGGCCGTGCAGTTGCCCGGAACAGCTCTGGATTTTCAAATTGTTTTGCGTCTTAGTTCGACTTACAACGACAGTCGTGAGGACGATAAAGGCAATAAAAACTGTCCATCAGCCGCTCGTTCCGTATATTTATAACCCCTCTTTTTACTATAGGGAAAATGACCAAAGAGGTATGCAAATAGGGCTAAACGTGTATGAACCAGCTAGCCCCACCCTGCACCGAGATGTTCGGTTATTCCACACACACCTTCATACACATGCAGTCAAATGTTTGGCCGTATGGAACAATCAGCACGAGAACATTTAGTGCGCAAAGGATACGAGTGGCGTGGAAGCTCAAAACAAATTCGGTGTCGCCTCATTCCTGGCTTACGAAACGTTACCATGTAGTCTACATTACACTACTTTGGCAACTTCATGCACTTCTAGAACACAAACGTTCACTCGATCTTCAGGTTCTTCTTGGTCCCCACGAACAGAAGCAATGCCGCTGTGCTTATTGCCGCCATCCCGCCCATCAGGAACGCTGTGTTCGTCCTGTTCATGACGAGCGTCATGATAGTGTCGAGCGTTTGCCAATACCACGATCGGTGCTATATCTGGTGGCTTCATATTGCTCACCCCAAACGCCTTGATCGCCACGACCCTGATGAGCGGCATGACAGCAAGGAGCGTGGTGATCTTGGACAATACCGGTACCATCCTCTCCGCGGGCTTCATTCGCTTCGGATGAGTTTCTCAGTGGCCGCTTGAATAGGGTACTTCAGGTACATGTACCGGTAGTAGCATCAACCGAAAGCACAGTGGTGAGTCGGTGAACGCGAGGCCCGCCCGCTACAACCGGGTACAGGTAGTATTCCACCATATCGTCGGGGTGAAGCTCTTCGTACTGAAGCTGCTTGGCAGAGAGGCCAACCATAATTGCTGAACGAAATGGCCGGTGCTATTCTGCCGCTAGTTTGTCTGGTGGAGAGAACGCAAATACTCAAGGGTTGATAGAACGCTTGGAAGTGAGAGTGAAGCGACCTTTTGATGCATGACTTCGGCTGAATATAAACATCACAGCTAATAATCGAGGCAACTCCCCGTCCTCGGGATTCATACACACTCAGACAATCTTTGCATTACCAAGCATACCTCTTTAGTCTTTGTATTTCCAGCTGTATACCGAACACATATACCGTCACAGCTTTACACCTTTGGACCCATACCGACCGAATTCATACCTCTTTGGTCATTTGAAACGTTTGGCGGTAACCTGGGTTACCATCGTGCCCCGCCAGCTGGGAAAACTACCAGTAGTTCTGTCGGTATATAAGTTAAATGATGAATGAAGTTATATCATTAGATCTGAGGCTGTTGAAGTGGTTGTCTCTGCGGCTAACATCGCTATCACAGTAGCTATGTGTGGTAGTCTAACTTGAGGCAGACGTCTGGTCCAGGTACATGTCGGTGGAGATCTAAGAAGGCTTCTGCGTCAAATTGAATATCTGCAAGATAGAGGGCTGATTGGCTTTCAAGGGCGCTTTCTGCTTCTTGGGACGACCTGATTTTCCCTTTTCCGGCCTTGGTTTTGGTCCCGTAGACACGGCCCTACTGTTTTGGTGCTGAGTGTCGGGGCATTCATCGTGACGGCGGGGCATCTGAGCCAAGCTTTGGTTCTATGACATTAATGAACCTCACTTCAAAATCAAAAAAAATCAAAAAAAAATCAAGCTTTGGTTCTTCGGAAGTGATATGACAACTGCTCGATCAAAAATATATAATCTCGCTCTTCATCAGTTTCGTTTCCGGTAACCCGGGTTACCGCCAAACGTTTCATTTTCCCTTTTACTATATGTTCACCGAACGCTTGCACCTCGTTGATGGGGCTGCTGCACAGCTCAACGCCACGGTGACGTGTGCTGCCCAGAGGTCGAGATCAATTATCCCCCCCTCGTTTTCGATACCGGTACGCACAAATTTCATGTCGAATTCAAATTGAAGGATAAACTTTTATGGAAAACTTGAACCAATCAGCATCCGCACCTTCTCAAATATTATCTTACATTTATACTGAACTTTACCAGTGGAAAAGCACGCAGTAAAACTCTAGAAATGCCTGAGTTATTCTAATCGTTTTCCGTCGAACCTGATGCGTGTTTGCTCCAGTTGCACAAATTTTGCGCTACGCAGCAAAAATCTAGTAATGCCTGAGCTATTCTAATCGGCATTAAAGAAAATCTGATGCGTGTTGCTCCAGCGCTATAAACACATAATATGTAACAGGTATTATAGCCAAATGCAAGCTACCAAATACAACAGGTATTTTCAACTGGATGGGTCAACATACCAGCATAATGTGGATATCAAACAGGTTATCTAACGATACAGGTATTCGCGGTTACGAGAATAAAGATTGACATATCGTAAAATACAGGTATTAAATCAGAGAAAAATCGTACCTCAGTGCGATCCCGCCTAGGACTCTGGATAAATCCAGAGAACAGTTTACCGACAGCGAAAATAATGTGTCAGTACCAGTATAAGGCGACCTACTTTTTCTGGCGAACAAATTCCACTTCGACCCCCACTTTCGTCACAAGATAGAAACATGAATAGAAACGTCGTGTGTTTTCCTCGCCCCCCAGACGGGATGACTGCTCAATTGCGGCTCTAGCCACCCCCGTAAGAAGGCGATGGGCGAGTTCCCCACGGCGCGGTAGAAGAGAAATCGATTCGTAAAGGATAAAAAGGATAGATACGTCCGACAAGCACGGTGGTGATATTTATCATGCGCGTACAATCACACCGAGATGCGCACCGTGTCGAACGAAGCCAGTAAGGCGAGAGAGAGAGGATCAGAAAGTCTATTGAGCTACTTATCACTGCAAAGATATCTGTGTGGAAACTGCCTTGTCATCTACCATGACTGGATCGTTCTCCTCCTCGCTTTCTCATTCTGCTAGTTCAATACTTCGGGCTTCACGGGGGCACTCCTCGAAGGTCTCGTGGTTTCGTCCGTTGATCAAGTCCGGGGTTAGTTTGGAACGAAGCCAGTAAGGCATTCGTGAGGGTACCTTCCTTTTGCATTGGCAATTATATCTCGTCTATCCACACTTTTTTAGAGATGGAGCGAGCAGTTTATGAAGGGCTTGACGACCACCAGCTTGCCTTTGTTCAAGTTTGCGAAACGTTGACACTCGTTGCTACCGTCCGTCATGAACGTCACGTCAGAGCGAGCCGTCGGAATACATTCCTTGGCGTCCCAAGATCGCTGGCCCTGTTGAGCCGCGGTGGAGCGTGACGTTATGCTTGACCGCGTGTAAAGGGAGAGCGCGTAGTCGTCGTCGTTCGGGTCCACTGCAGGCCCACGAGGTCGGCTGGCGACTTGTGCGCCGCGAAGCCATCCAACGTAGTCTCGTGGTAAAGGAAGCTGAATGTGAACAATGTTCACTGAAATCATGTGTGCCCTGTAGACGCCGCGTTGGTCGTTGCGAGAAGTAGGTGAGCTCGTACTCGAGCAGCCTGCCCTCTTGCACCCTGCGCGACAAGGTCAGGCACAATCGTGTCGGTCTCGGCCTGGTTGTCGATGCGAACCTTGTGGTACTTGCTGTAGCTGACGATGGCGTGCAGTTGATCTGTTGGCGAGGTTGCCTCCTTCGGCGACAGCGTCAGCGCAGAGTTCCTCGAGAGACTTCTGGAAAAAAGCTCCAAAGGTGAGGATTATATTTATAACGTGATTTTGTCACCCACACGAAGTTCCTCATATTAAAAGGGTTAACAGCAATATGCTCTGATGTTGTAGATCGAATGAAGCAGCTTATCAGTGGCTAACCTGCATCTCCTCCATCACCACTGTGGGTCGTTCCTCCCCTATGTGTGTATTGTCATTAATACCTGTGCTCGAGTTTCTAAGTGCTCTATACTATTTCTGTCACTCCAGAACCTTTCTATACTATGTTTGGCGACAAAAAATACAAACGGTGGCTATACTACCGTAGTACTGACACGGAAACTACTACTCTTGTCACTTAAGATTGAATCTATACTATTTCTGTCAAATTCCCTAAAATTGAACTGCAGCTAAAGTCAATAGACCTCTTCGTTGGATAAACCCTGACGTATTTGATACTCATCAAATTATTGATCTGCCCATGTGACATACATAGATGCAGTATAGTCATAGATAGCACGGGAATATCTCAGCAAGGTACCTTGCTATCAGTTCCGGGTATCTACTCTGCAGCATAGATAATTCCTGCGGGCTGTGATCGTACGAGCAAACTCAGCTTCATGGTATTATGCCCTAGCTCATTACGCAATTTCCCAGCACCCAACTCAGCATCTTGGCTGCCTCCAGTTCCGAGACCTAGGGATCGTACTTAAGCGCACCCTCCGCGCCAACTACACTTCCGGTGCAATTCGTAGTTCGACCTACCGGCTTCCAAGAGGCCGTACTACTCAAGGGCGTGGTCCGACATCTTCTGCTTCAGCTGTAAGAGCTCCTGGCGGCAGTTTTGATGGTCGAGCTGCTCGACGAGCGTTTTGCAGCTTCAAGAACGCGAAGCTGCTCGTATCAGCCGCAATTCACGCCTTTCACGAGCTCGTCGAAGTGTGAGTCGAATTGACGAGCTCGTGCAAGGCGTGAATTGCGGCTGGTAACACAACTCCCTCCCGTACCAGAGGATGAGAGCGACAGAAGCGAAGATGAATTGTTGACTCAGTTTTAAGTGTAGAGTATTTGACCCCGCCATGTTTGGCTGACCCCAAAATCCGCCATCCAGATTCTAAGCAGATACTAGTCTGTATTGTATAAGTATATCCAGCTAGTATGCTGGTGGAGATCAATACCAAAACGAGCGGATCTCACAATGCAGCACTGAAACTGATTTGTTACACAATATATTTCTATACTGGGTTGTATGCGAGCAGCAAGTCGTTATCTACCGGCAAGATCAGTATCTGGTTTTAAGCACTAATGAGCGCGAGTGCTGTTTGTAACCCAGGTGGTAGCCATCGACAACATCGCATGAAAACTATCGGGAGTTACCTGCAAATGAAAGTTTTTTCTTCATTGGCCGCGGTATTGAGCAGTCAAGCTGCAACCTTGGAAACCTCTTACCGGTATCCACACACACTGCATCTAGTGAAGCTCTATTGAGTCCGGTGTGACAACTTGTACTAACGTTAGGCGGCCTCGCTGCAGTTATCCTTTGGCTCGAATCTCTTCGCATCTATCAGCGGGCATCCAGTTATGGCCCCACGCATCGTTACTTAGAACTTACGAGAAACAACAGACATTGGCCGCGCGGTACTGCAACGTCGTTGAATATAATTTTCGTTGTTGCAAGTTCCTGTAGACGACAGGAGGGAAGGTTGGTGTCCGTTCCAGTACCGCATAACACATATCATAGAGCACACCCTTGGTACACTGGGAGCTCGACTGATTGTAAGAACATATAAGGTACAAACATCAAATGTATTAAAATTTGTATGGATTAGTAATCAACGCGTTGTTTTTGCTCACGAGATAGCAATGCAGTCGAAGTTTGATTGGCTGTTAAAAAGTGTGCTCTATGATATATATGTGCTTTATGATATGTGTTATGAGGGTAGACGAAGAGTCGAGGAGGCGCACGAAACAGATCAATATTTGCGCGCTTGGAACTCCAGCATCGGCGGCGTGTTCGCAGCGGATCTGGCTCCGCCGTTGCGCAGCCGAATGAGCTCCAACACGCGGGGATTTGTTGCCTGCAGCTTGAAGTTGCCTCGGATTTAACTGCTGTCCTTGTAGTTGCAGTAGTAGTTGCAGTAGGGGGATCGGGGGAGCCGCTGACGACCCGCCGCGCTGCGATCCCTCAACACGGTGATTCCGGTCCTTCGGCAAGATCGATCCGGTGAGCCAATGCACCAGAACGACAGTGTCATGCACCAGAAAGCACGTGCTGTTCCTTTGGCTGAACACTTCTCGCTATTGCTTGCTCGCTAAATAGTCGCTTGCTCGAGCCGATGACTTGCGGCGCTGCGGCTTCACAATTGGCTACAGTTCGTGTCAAAAAAGATGCAGCGGTTGAACTTGGCTCATACAGAGCTCCAGTGTGCGTCTCCAGTGCACGACAGCAAAACAACCAACAGTCGCACACACTAATGAGAAAAAAATCGCATACCCGGGCCCAGTCAAACGCCAAAATACCTGCAGTCTAGCGCCATCAGAGGACCGCCGCCGCTCTCAGCGTTATCCAACAAGCACAGGCCCTGGGCCACCCAGATCACTGGTCGCGCGGCGCGCATACTCATGACCAAGCTGTGTGCGCAAGCAGGCCCGTGGGCCAGTGCAAAAAAGGCTGTGCGCTCTCCGCCTCTATACATATTTAGTCTCACAAGTCTCTCAACCTCTATCACCATCGACTTGTGAAAACAGTACCGTGGCATCAATCCAATCATAGAGGTTCTTCGAATCTCACGTTTTCGCACCGGAACCACAACGTAGAGGCGCGCACGGCTATACACCCCGCCCTTATGCATCGTAGACGCGCCATTCTCGAATTGACCGCTCAACGCGCAAGCCCCAAGCCAAACAAAGCCCCACTTGAATGTGCGACGTGCTGCAGCAGCTCCAGCCCGCCGGTGCCTTCCTCCGCCAGGCCCAGAACCTCCAGCCCGCGGGTGCCTTCCTGAACCCCATCGCGGTCGTGGGCAGCTGCTCCGACATCGATGAAGCGCTGCGCCTCTGCGACGAGGGGGACGGCGACCAGATGGAGCGCGGCCACCAGCAGGACGAGGCCGAGCCCGTGGACTTCCTCGCGTCCATCCGCCGCGGGCTCGACGAGCTCGTGGCCGCCTCCGAGGCCGACGACGAGGACAGCGACGAGGAGGAGGAGGAAGACGACAGCGACGACGAGGGCTGCTACTACCAGGCCAGCAAGGAGAACACGTACTACAGCCCCGACCAGAAGCTACCGGGTGGCTTCCTGGAGGACGACGCACTCGACCTGTCGGACACGTCCACGGCCTCGTCCTCACTGCTAACGGCCTGGGCTCAGCCGGAGAGTGAGGAGGAGGAAGACGCCGACCAGGAAGACCTCATCTTCCAGCTTGAGATGTAGATACCCACCCGCATAACACTATTTATTTAAGACAAATTGGCGGTGTTCATACTGTACAACGAGTGGTTTTTACTAAAATGATTGGAACGGAACTCCTCCCTCCCCCATGAGTCATCCGTAAAGAAGTTGGAAATGCCAATGGAAGTATACTGTAAACTAGTATAGAGCATCTCAGTCGCTGCGCTCTTTTCGAGTTGCTTTAGGGCCGATCCCCGAAAATTGTGTGGGTCACCCAATTTCTGGCGCGCGCCCCCCGAAAGGTCACTCACTATCTATCAAGACAAATCATACTGCAAAAGAGATGGCAAAGCTGAAGAAGACGACGGCAATGGGCCGCAACCAGCGAGCTTTGAAAGGTAAACCGCAGCAACGAGAGGTGCTGGTAGCTATGGCTTACTAGTTCCGTTCTACTGCAGGGCGAGCTTCCGCGCGTCCTGACGCTATCTCCCGTTTCCAAGCAGCGCAAGGTAAGATGAAAGTTTGAGCGAAGCGTAACGATACAGGTATATTTCAATTGATCAATGCATTGTGTTCGGGCTGCGCGCACATACAGGCATTGCACGCGCTTCAAACGAAGCGCTTGGTCGAGATACCAGGATGGTCGATAATCCCGAGGCCGGTCCAAGCCAGGCAGGCCGAGATGCCGCGATGGCCGACGATCCCGATGCCGCTCCGAGCCAGGCAGGCCTTGACGCCGACACTCCGCCTCGTACAGCACCGGATCACGCTGCTCATGCACGCGCGGTCAAGGCTGAGAAGCACGCGCACCGTAAGTGTCTGTTACACCTGCGTATTAACTTGTATGCATGCATGATGTGTGCTCTAACACAACAATGCGCCAATGCCCAGGCAAAGAAGTGCACGATTCGGGTGTGCAGCAAGCGGCATACTTGCGCAGTTGCAAGCATCTAAGTAGATCAAACCGACCAAACCGCAAAACGCAGAACAGTAGCTGGTGACGGACACCGCGTGCTAGAACTAATGAGCATTCTATTCACATTTTCATATTTTCAACTTACCCAATGAGTGTTTAAAGCTTTTTTTATTTGGTCGTGTTGCGCTTGTCATTGTCTGGTCCTTGATGCTGCGCACAAAATCGCTATTGAGCGAATGGTTTCCTCCTCCGTATCTTGCAGCACGTCGACGTCGTCGCTGACAAAATGGATCTATCGCTGTCCCTCTCACCTCAGACACGCCGTCGCCTGCCCGCTGAGTCATGAGCAGTGCAGCTGGTCGAGCGCACGAGTTAATTGTATGCTAATAGACATATACCTGCTACAGGTTGTGCACATGCGGTTACAAACTCAAGAACACAGTCGAAGACGCCTTTGACTCGGTCGGCCTGGACCGCGATGTATTATCTTTCACCGTGGGTTCACCGGTGTCTTCTTCAGCATCGAATCTGCTTCGGCTAGATGGTATATACATCCGTGTACGCGCCACGAACAGGCAATGCGTTTAGCCAAGTAGCACAGGCAATTTAGGTTCATTGACGTGGATGTAGCGCTAAGTTGTGTGCAAGGACAAGGTGCTTCATTACTAGCACGAATTCGGATGATATTTGTTTTTGCAATCGCTGCTTCTATTGGGTCCACTTCAATTCAAAATGCATTGGGTACTATCGAAGCTGACAGTTTAGTTAGCGTCAAGGGTCAAGTGAGTACTATGTCGCCGAGACCCCGTACACGAGAGAGTGCTACACAATATGTATTATGTATTCAAAAGAAGAACTAAAATAGCAGCAAGCCTCACAGATGTACTGGCAACTCTATCTCTACTCGTGCTGGGAACCTCAGCATCCTCGAGCAAATATCGCATTCAATTCTAACAAATATTGTGTTTCTTGGATTTCGCTCTAGCTGCACTTTGCGCTTCGAACGGATGCGCAAAATTGGCGAAGTACTTGACTTTAAGCTATGGGCATTAGTTTCACTATCTTCGGTGTTGATGCATGCGACGTATTTCGTAGTTAGTGTCCATGACGATATATCCTTCTCTTTGATTACCCTCGTGTTGGATTAATCGACATTCTCTTGTTTAGGGCTTTGTCAGCAACGACACCGCAAGGCAGCAAGCCATTAAGGATCTGGTTTACCTCTACTCTGGCTACACAAATATTAGCAATACGTTCTCATAGCCACGGTCCCGTCGCTGAGCGGAGTTCTGTATTTTTGACAGTGGCGTTGATAAAGCAATCGAAACAACTGGATATAATTGTGCTAGATCACCAGTAAAAATGATATCTCGTCCACCAAAGAGCATAATGCTGCAGCTTGGCCATATCTCGCGCATTCACTGGTCGATCCAATAAAGCATACCAACACGAAAACACGCTAAACTCATCTATAACGACTAAACGAACAAGTACAAATTCTTCATGGAGTCATTTAAGCTTCGCTTGTCTATCTTTCAAAGAAGACAGAGGAGTATAGGACGGTTGTAATCCATTCCGATCAAAGACAGACAGCTCCCATGCAGAACATATAATACGACTTTTAATATTGAAGGCTGCGGTTCCTTAATGCGACAGAAGTAAACACGCTTCGAACTACGTAGATATTGTATAGTCGCCGAATACGCTGTGAAAGGCGGCATATTAGCCAGCTCTTCCCTGATCCACCTTTGCCGTGGATTATTTTAAGGGCTTACAGGCAGGAATTAAAAGTCGCCATAAAACCTGGGTACTACTACTACTGTAGTAGTATTACCGGAACTACCGGGGCATCGAAATTGGAGACATACTACTACTAACGTTAGTAGAGATACCATCAATTGGGTAGTAGTAGTAGTAATATTAGTACTACTACTCCACTACTACTCGAGCTACAGTTATACCATCATGTAAAGCACCCACCGTACTTAATCTCTGTGGGAAAACAGTCTTACACTTAATCTCTGTGGGAAAACAGTCTTACACGTTAAAGGTTCCTTTACTCTCCAGGTCGAAAGCATACAGGTAGACAGGAGCGAATCATACTAAATAGTATGCTCGGCCAAAGTTAGTTTGTATAGGAGTTTGTATTGATATCCATATGGTGCTCAAGAGAAAAGTCAAATTGAAGTGGAGAGAGTACAATCACGTTTGGATCGCGGGCTGGGCATCTTGTACTGCGGCGAAAGAAAGCGACCGTGCTGCTACGGCACGAGCTCTACATGATCATTCAACCTCAAACTTCCGTCGGCATTCACGTCAAGAACGAAATCATTCCTCCCGCGGGCTTGATTGGTCTTTTTTAACAACCCGAGATTCGACCTGCATCATCGTGCCTTTCGCGTGTGTGTTTGAGCCCGAGAAAAAAGGAGAGTATAGTCGTTTCCTTCGTCTGTATGGCTAGGATAACAATAGCATTCTAATTCCGGCCGCTTTTCTAAGAACTATATTTTAGCCGAGCATATTGGCATGCTCACGATCACACAAGTATGCGCACTTGGAGAGTAAAGGTTAAAAGATCTGGGCGCTTATGTAGGATGTACACACGAACTCCTGAAGTTAATTAATAATATCACTAGAAAACGTTATAACATATTATGAGCTGCTTACCGCGTAGTATTCGCTGCCAGTAAATCACTGGTGTTCCCACACACGCTCCAAAGGATCACGATTGACCTCATCGTCTTCCTGACAATCCTTCATGGCACAACTCATGATTCATTCGTTGTGCTTTGACGCGGTTTTGAAAATTGTGATCTTCCCTGAATCGCCTAATAATTAGTAATTGAGAGCCACTCAAACTCGAGTTTGATCGTTGAGAGTGCTTACGTACACAGGCTTTTTCGGTGGGTCGAGGGGGGGTGAATGTGATATAGAAGAGGACTAACGGAGGCTCGCGGTTGCGAGGAGCGTAGCCGCAGCAAACCCGCGCGGGGTGCCCGCGTAGCAGGGCCGCGCGGTATTTGCGGAGGCGGGCCCAGCGACGAGCATTCCAGCAAGCCGAGCATTGCGCTCGCCAGGTGAGAGAATCTTTTTCTCGCAGGAGCGCAGCGACTGCCTTTGCGGAGCGCAGCGAAGCAAAGCTGTACCCATTGGGTGACCTCCGTCCTGCGGGAAGGTCGTCCCATTGTGGGGTGATGGGCTGTCTATACAAACTCCAAGATATCACCAAAAATCAGACTGTGTACGTACCGGTAAGCTCTGCCTTTGATCGTTTAGTCCTTCTAAAGTATTACTTGGAGAGTACTATAGTACTGAGATGATGGTATCATAGTATCAATCAAATTGAAATTGAAAAGTAGCATTACTACCCCCAACATTCAGGTGGTAGTATTACCGAGGTGTACTATTTCAGCAAGTACTACTGCCGCATCACCAACGCGAATGGAATCGCCAGCGCGCGGACGAGAGCGGCACGCGGCCTCAAACTTAGAGGCGACAGCAGCCCAAGCGTGGCACATGGCGGGGAACGACGCGGTGGCGACTTTCGTGCTCCGACGCTACTGGTATTAATAACGCCCGCACCTTTCGGCACCACCGAGTCGCTTGGGCCAGGGTCTTTTCAATTTTTCAACCACCTGCATTGCAGGTGGTTGAAAAGTAGGTTGCAAGGCTGATGCAGACTCTGCATCAGCCTGCATTGCAGAGGCCGGCCGCCGCCGTCTCGTTTGAAAGACAAGCGGCAGATGTCGACTACGACGCCGCGTTCTCGCCGGCACGCCACACTGCGCCGGACTCGCCTTTGCGAGGATTCGGCGCTGACGTGACGGGGCTCACTCAAATCAAGGATGCGAGATCGGCAAAGCAAGTTGAGAGCATGAAAAAAACCTATCACTAAGTAGATATTAACGTGGAAGCGTGAAATGCATTCGGTTCTCCTCCCCATCCAAAGTCTCTCGCTCCTCTTCAAAATTCAGCGGCCAGTGGCGACCAACCACCGCGCAGTTGGCCGCGGTCGTGGTCGTGGAAGTGGTCGACGTCGTGGCCGCCGGGGTCACCGAGGGGCTGTCCGTGGCCGAGACGGTGCTGTCGTCCTCTTCCGCCGAGGCGTCCACTGAGGTCGGGGCCGATGTGGCCGTCTCCGTCTCCTGCGAAGCCGACGCCTCCGTCACAGTCTGCTGCTGCGTCGAGTCATCGGCCGTCGTGGACGCTGAAGACTCCGTCACGGTCTGCTGCTGGGTCGAGTCGTCCGCAACGGTCGACGCCGAGCTCTGCGTGGTTTGCTGCTGGGTCGAGTCGTCCGTGGTCGTGGACGACGTCGTGCCCGTGCTGGAGCTGCTGCCGCCCGGGATGGTCACATGGGCCACCATGTCGTCGCCGAAGACGCCGAAGTGGGTCTCGTAGTTGGCGCCTGTGTAGACCACGGTCGTGTCGTACATCATGAACCAGTAGCTGGACTGGACGCTGGAGGACCAGGTGGCCCAGTCGTCCAGGTACTGCTGCATGCCGTCGTAGGACGGCGAGTTGCCCTCGTAGTCGTCGCCCTCGTAGGGCCAGCCAGTCTCGGTCAGATGCAGCTTGCTCTCGTCGTAGCCGGCGGCCAGCATCTGCGCCCACTGGGCCTCGAGCTTGGACACCGACGTGCCGTCGGCCTCGGTGAAGAACGGGTAGATGTTGACACCGATGAAGTCGCAGGCCGCGGTCAGCGTGGACGCGCCGTCGGCGTTCAGCCACTCGTTGATGCGCCGACGGACACGGCGTTGCCGGTGCACTCCTTGATCTGCGAGATGTAGCCGGCCAGCGTGTCGGCGCTGAAGGTGCCGTAGTCGCCGTTCACCAGGTCCTCGTTGCCGACATACACGGCCTCGATGGCGTCCGGGTACGACGAGTCGGCGTCGCACACGGCCTGGATCTCCGTGTCGATGGACGTCGAGTCCGTGAGCTGCACGCCCACGGCCACCTTAAAAATTGCAATGATAAATTTTATCGACGCTGCCACTATTATAGTGCTATCGTTGCTGTCGTCTTCTGTAATCGGATCGATGTAGCAACTCTCATAAGTATTGACTCCAATCATCAATGCTGTTTTGCGCCTGATTTCGCGCTGCGCCTCCGTCGCCATAGCGGTCGTCGCAGACGTAGGCGCTCACGGTGCGGCACCAGTAGCTTCGTCAAGCTCGCAATGACGATACCGCACCCGTAATCCCGCATGCGCCAACACCAACACGCCACGCTGGCGCCTCCACTTATCACCACACCGAATGCCATCACACCCAAAGCCACGAGATCACGTCGGTCACGTCTGCAGAAGCCTCCGGCACCTGTATGCAGGAGACCCGCCTAGCAGCTGCTGATCCAAGCTCGCAAAATCGCTCCCTCGTCGGTTCGTAAATAATGCGGTCGATGCGTAATTACGTAAGTACCCTTTTTAACCAATTATAACAAAATGCAGGTTTTGCTACGTATTAAGACCTATTTTGCCCCCAATAAAGGGTCTTAAGCCAACATACTCCTGCTACAAGCCAGATAAAAAGTGCGGCTTTAAGCCTTTTCTGAGGCGTCGGGTACGAACGGGCGCATAGTGTGGAGCTAAAAATCGAACTCTCTTTAGCGACCAGACGGTCGTAACCGACAAGCCTGAACCGACGGACGATTCTTCGTCCTTATCTCAATCAAACGCTAAACCAAGGTTTTTTGCCCACATTTAGCCCCCAGGTCTCACGATTCCAAATTGATACCCTAACCCATTCTCAAACTTAATCGTTACCGATTCGTAAAAACTAAATGAGATAAATCGGAATGTAAATAGGAGTCTCATGATTATAGGGGGGGCTTCGCCCCAAACACTTCTTTAGTTTATGGTCCTTCTTCTTTTTTTTCTTAGTATTTCTACACGGTTCTCCTGCTTCTTACATGCGGACGTGGGTGCTCGAGAGGTCAAGCTGCACGTGTTCGATACCTGATATGGACTCAAAGTTGCGCGTGAGTGAGGTCGAGTCCGGCTCGAGGCTATCGGAGCTTTCACGAAGTTCCGCGCCTTCCTGGATCATGGGCTCGCCGGGTGCTACGTGGTCGTGGTCTAAGCTTAGAGCATTTTCATTCTCGAAGGTGAAGCTCACGAACGAGGTGTTGGCACTGGCGATGCGCGTGCCGTTGTCCAGCATCGTACCGAGGTTTTCGTCACGAGCAGTGTAGTGTCGACGCAGTCCTTGGATAAGTCGGTCGGCGCTGGGCTTGAAGCTCATACCGTTGCCCATGAAGTGGAACAGCTCGTTGCGAGCGAGCGAGTAGCGCTTGTCCAGGCCCGGGTCCAGGTCGTTGAGTGCGATGGGGAAAATGGGTCGACCCTTGTCCTCTGCGAACGCCAATTGGTCTCGCACCAGCTCACTGTTCATCGTCTGCTTGGACAAAATGACCAGGAAGCACGTGCACTGAAGAATCGCCTCTTGGGCGGCGTGGATGCGCTCCTCGAAGTCCTGGCCCTCGACGTTGCGGTCGCCGAAGCACATGACCCCCGAGTCCGTAAGCTCGCGGTAGAGTTGCTGCACGAAGCCTGCGTGCTTGTCTCCGTGCGAGAGGAAGACGAACTGCTTCTGCACGCTGCTGGCATTCGGGTCCCATTGCTGGAAGAGTCGGGAGAACCCGCCGCCACCGCTGGCCAAGATGGTCCCGGTCGCAGTCTGCTTGAGGCCAGCAGCATTGCGCCGGCTACTAGCGATATTCTTCTGCTGAACGGTATCGCGGTTCTTCTCGATCTCGTCACGCACGCCGTCAAGCAGCATGCGGAACTGCGACTTGAACTTGGCTTCGTCGTAGTCGTACTCGGTCTGCCGCACGTTGGTACTGTTGCGCCGAGTCTGCGTGATTGCAGGCTCGAACGGAATAATCTGGCGGGTGTACAGATACACTTGCAGATCTTCGCCAATGCTCACGCTCTCGGAAGACACGGCCAGGATAGGAGTACCGACTTGTTTAGCTAGCGCTAGCTCCTTCAAGCACCACTCCGACGCCGCGTAGTCTTCGGTGAGAAGACAGAGCACAACAGCAGCATTGGTGATACCTCTCGCGATCTCCTCACGCCACACTGAACCACCGCCGATGCCGCTCGGGTCCATCAAATCCAGCCACGTCGTCACATTCGCGTCTTCCAGCGCCTTGCGGATCTTCTTGGCGAACTCAGCATGCGAGTGAGTGTAGCTGATCATCACGTCGCGTTGACCGGCAGCACGCTTGATCTCGAACAGCAGCCGCGTCGAAGTCGTGCAGTCCAGCGGACGCAAACCTTCAATGTTCATCTTCATGAGATTGCCACCGTTGGCCAAGATGGCAAGCGCTGACTGCTCGTTCTCCTCTCTGACTGCAATGTGCAGCGCTGTGTCTCCTGTTGTCGGGAGCTGATAGTTGATATCTGCACCAGCAGACGTCAGGACGCCAAACAACTCGCGAGATGCATCCAGGCCACTCGCAGCGCACATCAGAGGAGTCATGAAGTCCAAGTCCACCAACCTAGGATCCGCTCCAGCCTGAATCAGCGAGCGTGCCACGTCGGCCTTGTTGAGTCGAGCCGCCCAATGCAGCGGTGAACGTCCTTGAGCATCCTGGAAGTTGGGGTCAGCTCCAGCTTCCAGCAGTAAATCAACAACCTCCAGCGCACCGCTCACGGCAGCCCAGTGCAGCGGTGTCCGTCGATTGAGTCCGACGTAGCCCAGTTCACCCAGACAATCCACATCGGTCTTCTTACGCAGGAATTTGCGCACTGCCAGCACGTCATTCCGACTAGCAGCGGAGTGGAAAGGAGTGAGGGCCACATCCCCGCCCCACTCTTCGAGTTCTTGGGCCACAGCGTAGTTTCCACGCAAATATGCGAGCTGTAAAGCTGTTAGCGTGTTCATAAAGCCCGGGTCAGGGACAGCCAAAGGATCAGCACCGTTCACCAGCAATTCACGGACAACATCCGGGTGCTCAGCCAAGAAAAGCGGTGGCACTCGATCCGATCGATACGATGACAGAGCTAGCGTTCGAGCTGACGCACCACGCTCTAGCAGCCATCGGACAGCTTCCAACTGGCCCGTGGACACTGCACAGTGAAGAGGAGTCACCAACGTCGTACGGAAAACTGAAGCGGCCGATTCTTCATCAGCGCCACCTCCATCAACTCCAGGCCGAGCTACGAAAAAACGAGCGAAGTACCAAAAGAGATCACCTGTGGAGAACCGCACACGCGAGAACTTGTCCATGGCTGTGACATCAAAACCGCGGGACTCGAGTAGCTCCAGCGCTCGAATGTTGCCGTGGTAAGCCGCCACATGCACCGGGTTCTTACGAGACTGCGCGAAGAAGCCCAACAGCAGTGAAGCTGGAGCATAACACTTGCGAGGAAATCCCTGCTCCTCACTCGTCAACCCTGCGGCTTCAGCGTAGTCCAAGATGTCGCGCATTTCACGGAGATCGCCCTGGCGAGTGGCCTTATAAAGTCGTTTGCGCACAACCGCGAGCGCCTTGTCGGACTGGTTCATAAGTTGATCAACACCGGGGTCCATGACGTGGTTGCGGACGTCACCGGTCTGGTCGCTCTCCTGGAAAGCTCCCAACAGCATTTTCACGTGTTCGCGGAAGCGCGCGAAGTACTGGAGCTCGGTGAAAATCCACACGAAGCACACGACGCCCACGATTGCGAACAACTGCACCGCGTGCATATCGCACGTGAAGACGCCTCCCTTAAAAAACATGTAGAGGAAGAACATGACCACAACCGCCTGAAACAGCAGCAAGAGCACCGCCACCAGCTCGCAGAACTGGAAAACCAGTCGCCGCTTGATCTTGGTCAGATTCCCGTTGTCCTGTTCGTCGTCGTCTAGATCCATGCCGCCATTCCCAGTCTCAACGTCCGTCTTGTCCAACTGCGCACCAGGGGCACCCGCACTCGGGGTCGACTCTTGTTCCTCCCGCTTGAACGGCTCAAACAGACGCCAGCCTGACCCTGGCAAGCACAGCAAGATCACTGCGGGTAGAGTGTGGAAGATCAACGCCGAGAACCCCACGACGTTCTCGCAGCTTGACGCTTGGAACGTGTACACCAGTCGTGGCGAGTGCAACATGAAGCCGTACTCTTGAGGCGCCAGTGTCTTGTTAAGCACCAGCCAGTCGGGCTTGTAGAAGTAGTAGAAGCCCAGCCCCGTGGCCAATACAAACGCCAAGGGCAGCCCCGTGTGCAGCAGCCGCCGCGCGAAGAACGTGTTGTGTCGGAAGCGCGCGTTAAGCCAGTGGCGAGGCACGTGTGGCATCTTACCGCGCAGCTTGACGGTGCCGTTAACTCCGTGGTAGAAGGACCTTTTTTTGCTGGACATGGACGCTGGAGGACGTCGGCGCAGACTACAGGTAGCATTTGGCGTCGTCAATTGGGTAAGCGAAAGGTGCGAGCCCACGCTAAGTCGTGAGACGACGCTGGACGCTACGGACTTGGCCGCGCCTTGGCCCATGAGTGGGATCATGGGGATGCGCTGAGGGTCCTCCTGGTCATCTTCTCGTGGCGCGCCGTGTCCACCAATGGACTGTCGGCTTTCGTTGGACAGGGTCTTGGCCTCTGAGTCGGACATGCGAGGACGCAGTGGCGTCATCTTGTCGCCCAGTGGGGTGGACATGCCCTCGTACATGCCCCTGTCGCGTTAGATGTAAGAGCTCTCTCTCTCTCGGGTTAGATAAAACCTTGTTGCTGTTGCCAGGTTAGAGACAGCGGAGACGGATAAGGTGTTGAAGTTGCCGTCGGTCGAGGTCGAAGGTTGCCGAGCTGAGCCGCAACGCGCGCTGCTGCCTTCGCGGGGGTTCACGCCGCGGACCACGGCCGGCCAGTCTCGCCTTGGTTTGTGAGCGATGAATATAGGAGTGCGCTCTCTCGCCCGCCAAAGTGGAGTTTCGGCTGCGTGCCCCCACCCCTGGCTGACGTCTGCGACGGTTCCGATGCTGAATTTTACGCCATTCAGAGACTTTCCTTTATCTTCGATAAAGTCCGCATGTATACATTTCTAGTTGTGTGTAAAGCCGCATAATCGAAGGGCGACGGTGCAATGTGTGGGACCGACGGCGACGCCACGTTGGCGAGATATCAGGCAGTATACTGAAACCAAGTGATTTTGGCGACGTCAGACAGGGCCGTGAGCCATTCACTGTCTACGCTTCGGAGACCAAGGAGCATTGCCGCCGCCCAGCAGCGCGGCAATGGGGGCCGGAAGGCTAGGCAACACCAAGCAATGCTTGTCAGCGCCAGCCAGTATTGCTAGCGTGCTGGCGTGCTTTGTCCCCCGCACGCCAGGCCGCATGGAAGGATTGCAACCAATCAGCATGGCGAGTGGATCAAAACCAGTTTTCACTGGCAGCAGCAGGGCTGTGGGTCTTGATTGCAAGGGCTTGTCATCGACGCTGAAGAATCTGCTGCTGTCGAGCGTATGGCTCGACAGAGTGTGACTGGATGCACTCGGAGCCCGCGACAAGGCTCGGATTCAGGTGCGAGATTGAAACGATGCACTGGCTGTCCACACCCTTCTGGAGAGGCAAAGCTGACAGGATCCAATACCTCGCCCCTTGCTTGACACAGAACAACACTCCGTCATCGAGATCGCGCGCGGTTTGACGCGCAAGTCATCCGAGTTGCCAGAGTTTGGAGCGCTATCATGTAGGCGCATTGGGCACGAATAGCTGCGCGTGCCGGTGCTTCATCATCGTCTCGTCGTGGGATTTTTCCAACGGAAACTTCAGAATGAATTAACCACTTCAACATGTACCTGCTTTGTGGTACAATTGTGCGCATGAAACGACGCGACTCGAAATAAGGTGTCACTTGGTGCAAGCTGTTGCTGGTCGTGGCTTTGGTGCAACATGGCAGGCAAGGATGCGCCTCCAGCTGAGAACAGCCCGTCCACCCCAGTGTCACCTGAGCGTGAGCGGGACAAGTGGGATATCTCTCGTATCAACAAGCACTGGGCGATCGATCCGGAGCTGAAGCGGAGTCTCCCGGTGCTTGCCCGCGCCAAACGAGCTGAGAACGAGTCGGCTAGCAACAAATTCCTGCGTCTGAGCAAACTACCGCTGCCAGCGTTGCCGTCTCCTGATCCACTGCTGTTGGACTTGGCGACTCCGATACGCGGCGGCCGCAGCGTCTCGCAGCGAGCCGTCACAGTCAACGCCGAGACGAAGGCCAAGTACTTCGGTAAAGCTGCCAAGAGCGAGTGCTACGCGATCTTCCGGCAGCTCGCAACGCAGAGATACTTCTCTGTCGAGCCTCTGAGCGAGTTTCTTGCAGAACAGGAGAGAACTAGGCCGCTGCACGGCGTGCGAGATGAAGACAGCAATCCAGCAGTGCCTAGTTTGCCTATCGAGCCTATCAACAACTCCCACAAACAGCATCTGGGCGTCTCCCAGCCACTCTCGAGTCAACGAAATGGGGTCAGCAGTGTGTTAGGTGGTGATCCGTTCACTGCGCGACACAAGTTTACGTCGCTGTGCCTCGAGCGTGACCTGCCACCCTGCATCCGACTCATCATACGCCAGTACTTCTCTCCAGAAATCAACGTCTCGCACATGGCCATAGGCGACGATCTCGCGTGCGTATTTGCTGCCTGTTTGGTGGACTTGCCCATGGTAACCGGCCTCAACGCGCGCAACAATCGACTTCGTGATCGAGGGCTGCAAGCTCTTGTCGATGTGGTCGTGACCAAGTCGGATCTATATCATCTCGATCTATCAGAGAACAAGGTGGACAGCCATGCTGCCCATGCACTGGCGTCGTATTTGGGATCTGCGTCCTGTAGACTACAGACACTTCGTCTTGCAAGCGCGGACGTGGACGATGATGAGCTCGTGCCCTTCGCGAAAGCGCTACACTCCAACAAGTCTCTTCAAACACTGGACGTGTCACGAAACTCTGTGGGGAGCAGCGAGCATTTAAACGTTGTTCGTCCCTCAGTCACCACAGGTGGCGAAGCGCTAGCTACGATGCTCAGCATCAACAGCACGCTCACGTCTCTCGATTTATCGTGGAACTATCTGCGACTTGCAGGTGCTGTGGATATCGGCAAGGCGCTGGCGTACAACTCGGGGCTGCGTGAGTTGAACCTGGCGTACAACGCATTTGGCAACGCGGGTGCGCAGGCTGTAGGCGACGCGCTTCTATCAAACACCACGTTGCAGCGCCTGAATATGAGTCACAACAACATTCCAGCTCAAGGAGCGCTTGCAATTGCTAGCGCGCTCAAGATTAACTACGCACTTCCACTCACAGAGCTGGCGCTCGGTGGGAATCCGCTGGGTAATATGGGCGGCCGATCGTTATTGCACGCTGCTGCAGCATGTGCAGACAAGAAGAAGCTGTCGGTGTCTCTCGAAGGGTGTAACTTTGACGCCTCCGGTGACGGTGACGGCTCCTTCGACCCCGCGGATCCTACAGGAAGCTACGACTTGAACATGGAGATTCCGTACGAGCGCGCTGTTGCGTTGGAGCTGCTGCGGGTTGCGAATACGAAGCAGGGCTGCAAGTTTTTGTCTATTGTCCACACATCATCGATTAACAAGCAGCGCCGCAACATCCGTGTTGAGCTGCATGAGACCCGGGACGGTCTCGAAGCGAGGCGTAGGTTGCTTAAGACCGCTGGTATTTTGACCGACGTGGAAGCCCCCAGTGCCAGAGAATTGGTATCACGGCGTCTGGATCGAGATTCACTTAAAGAACTCTTTCATGAGTTGGACAAGGATGAATCGGGGTTTATTGACGAGAGCGAACTTCGCGTAGGTATGCGGAAGCTGGGGCTGCAGTTCCGCGAGGACGATGTGCCACGCTATGTGGCGCTGTACGATTTGGATGCCACCGGCACAATTGAGATGGACGAGTTTGTCGAGCTAATGGAAAGCTTCAATCTCGACGAAATCGATGGCGGCTTCGCCCGCGAGTGCGTGGATATGGAGGCTAATCTGCCCTTCGAGATCCCTACTGAGGGGCGATTGCAGCTTGATTTCGTGGATCTGCACGTGTCGTTGGGCAACGATAGCGCTCAATCGGATGCAAGTGTAGAACGCCTCATTGAAAACATATCGTCGAGCAAGAACAAGACTCAAATGCTGTTTATGGCCAAGGCTGGTCTCGTCTTTAAAGCCCACGAGGCTCAACTTCTCCTTGAAGCAGTGCGCGATGTGTGCGATACTTCTCAGGCAGTTGTCGCACTACTGCCTCATATCGTGGACCCTCGTAATGCGTATACGCTCATGGAACACAATCTTAGCTCCGCTGATCGACTGCACGTACAGCATATTATGGGCCAGGCACTTCAACCCATGCTAGGACTGGCATCGGGACACTATCGTATTGATCTGAGCAACGATATGGACCGGATAACACTACGCAAGCTCGTGGAGAATAGTAATCGTACTGCGTTCCTTCGCAAGAAAGCAGGCGTGAAAGACACAAGCCAGCATACCAACTACCACGGCTTTCGAAACGAAGTGCTTCATGGTAAATCCTTCATTTTGGAGCCCAAATTCCTTGACACAGCACCCAAATTCGGCTACTTGGAGCTTGACTACGTTCAACTCGGACGCGCCCCAGGCCACGCACTCTCGACCAAGCGATTCGAGCAAATGCTTCATTTGTGTCAACTTGATCGCATGGGACCAGGAATGGGGGTTGCCACCCACCCAACTCCTTCAGCTTCAAGAGTTGTCAAAGGTACTCGAGAGACCAGGAAGTCGGTGTCTACACCCTCACAATTGTCTATCCCTGCAGAATCTGTATTTCCGCCTCAGCGTCCATTCACTCACAACACATTTGACGAGTACGAAAAGATGAACACACTGAGGAACTACATTGACTTCGGGGCTGGCTTAAATCGGTCCATTGAATTAACGCCGCTACCTGCTGAGGATGTCGTTCCCATTAAAATCGACAGCGAGGATGAGACTGTCGACGACTTTGGACGTCGCTCTGTCACTGCATCCATTGGTACTGAAGAGAAGTTGCAGCCAAGCAATGAGAACCCGATAGATGGAGAAAGTGGTGGCTTTGAACGCGTGGCTACCCCTGCGATCCCAGTAGCTCCGAACGTCTGCACTGCACGCCGACTATTATTCAACATTCAGTGGTGTTTATCCACACGCTGGATAACTGTACAACAGGCTATTCGACTGCTGAGTGTATGGCCTGCAGCTTTCTCAACCTCCAGGTGTGACGTGGTGTGCACCATCTTCGATCGAGTCACAGATCTGCACAATTTCAGTGGCGTCTTGTCCGCCCTCACGGATGAAGAAGCTGCTCAAGCACTTTATCGTTTGGGTATGCTGAATGTGTTGACCCCGTTATGGCCCGACAATTACTATGAGCTTGCTCTCTCACGCTACGAGGAGCGCGAGGTGGCCAAGGCGCTGGTGCGACTCGCGATCGACGAGCCCGGTGAAAACTGGCAAAAGGAAACTTTTGGCTGGAGCCGAGACGAGAAAATCCCAGGCTGGGAGCTCAACTACTCGTGGCTCAAGGATGGGGGGTTCCCCGAAAAGGGATATCTCAGTCTCGAGTACTATTCGGGTGCCGACAAGGGCTGTGGTCCAGTGTGGCCAACGCGTCGCGAGCTGGCAGTGCATACTCTTTGTGGATTGCCAGACAATATCGACGCTTTCGAAATGCAGATCGACTCGCTCAGTATGAGGAATGTCGTGCAACGACAACATAGTAACTAGGTCGAAAATTAGATTTTCAAAACAATGTTTAGAGAATGGGTACATATATCCTCAAACGACAACCTGACTCATTCAAGTCTTGTGGTAAGCTTTTAAAAAACTCCTTTACAACATTGGTCCTCATCATGGAAGTAAAGGCATTAGTGTGGTCAGTTTGGTAATCCGTGGCCTTACCACGTTCGTGACGGCCGTGGCGCTCTTCGACCGTTTGTGCGGCGGCACACACAGCCGTATCCGGACGGACGCCCGTCGCGGTGACGGACACGGTGGGCACCATGCTGGCAGTGATGGCAGGAGGCCACCTACCGACACTTACAGCCGCCGGACGAGGTGGCAGGCTGGCGAGCCGAGTGAACCGTACACGGGTCTTATGCACTCTGCGACTTCTACTTCTACATGCATGGGGTGGTGGGTCACTGTCGTGATGCATGGGTGACCGGCGGCAAGAGCAAGAGCGCGCTCGCCGAGTCGCGCCGCTTCGTGCGGTCAACAGCGGTCAGAAGCGTTGTCCGCGAGCGAGACAGAGGCAGGCGGGGAGGACCACGAGCTTGTCCACCGTTGTGCGCGTCCTGTTGAACGCAATTTTTCAGGCGTTGCCCGACTGTATGCACGATCGCCGAAAGGAGCTGTCGACTCGGCTGGATTTTCCGGTAGCGGCCCGGCCTCGATGACGGCAGTCAGCCCTCTTCGGACTACATGTACTTAACTTCAGAGCCTGAAGCTCGGAGGCCGTCGCTGCATCCTCATTGGGGTGGCAGCATTCACGCCAAAGCTTCACCACACCGACATCGCGGTGGTCTTCGGCGAAGAAGACTACGGCCCGACTCGAGCAGCCGGTCGAGACTCGATAGAATATCTCCTGGAGCAGCCACAACTGGCGATTACCATGCCCCCGCCTGGGTCAATCAAGCTTCGCTGCATGGCCAGCGTCACTGGAGACTTGCGTGGGCAGCGGCGTGCCTCTCGGACCGCCTCCACAAGGTAGCCATCTGGTCAGTCAAAGGACACTGGCTCCACCGGGAGGACCAGGCGTCCGTCGCTCGATGACTGCCGCGATAGAAGCGGAGTGGTCGAGATGGTGGGCCCTGCCTGCTGGGTGGGGCCTTGCGGACAAGCTGGCGTCTTATGCAGGGCAAACGGACATCTTGTCTTGTCATTCCATTCCTGCTTGGTGCAAGTGTATGTTCATGCCAGCTCGGCGCGGCATCGGCGTATCCTACTCGAGGATACGCCGGTCTGGAGCAGCCAAGACCGGCGCAAATTTTTGCGGAGACTTTGCCATGTATCCGTATCTGAGCTCGGCGTCCGCGTAACCAGCTGGATGTTCCGAAGGATGACAGTTGAAGCACGCGTCAAGTCTTGCGCTGCGTTCTGCTTCGTGCATTGTGCATTGTGCGGGCGCCCGCGTCTCGGCGCAGAGGCACTGAAGCACCTGAGGCTGTATGACAACTTTGGGTACATGTATGTATCTTTCACTCGAGTCTGCAAAGGCATTGGTCTTATCCGGGGTTATCCAAGCAACGTGTCGGTGGCGCCGGTGGGAGACCCCGACTCAAAAATTGGCTCTGCGGCATCGGCCTCTACTCGTGAGCACGTATGATGGCCGGGTGGTTGCACCCGCTGGGGCCGCGGCTCCGTATTTCGTAGTTGACGGGCAGCTGCTGCAAACTGTTCACGGAGGGCCTTTGTCTTAAAGCAGGCGGAACGTCGGCAATGAAGTTTGGAACATTTGTCAACATTTCTTTAGGGATATAGTTGGAAATGGGGTGTTTTTCGAGCTTTCAGGAGTGGTGCTCACTGGCAATTTTGGGACCCACACCCGTAAGGCGACCAAGGAGTTTCAAACGAACAAGTTAGAATGGCTGCTGCGCTAGTAGTGACCACTCGCAAATTTGCGCTCAGTACAATGCGTTGAGGTGCTGCACCACTCCCCCAATAGACCTCGACTGAAATTGGTGTTGAGAAACCATGTGATTCACATGATGTGAATAATGTTGACCATTATGTGAAACTTCAACTTAGTCTATACAAACTTAAAGTACTGAGAAGACAACGTTGAAGTTGCTGCATGAATGATCGTCTTGCATAAATGCCTCGATATCTCGATATATACTCCGCAATCTGATACTTACAGGACTTCATCGACGAAGTGAAGGACGTATGTAGATGGATTCGTCCAGGAAATGCCCCCCCCCTCTACCAGCTCGAGTCTTCTTTCCGGCTTCGAGGTCGACAGTAAACCCAAAACTCGAGGATCTGCATACGTTGCAGATAAGTCACTCTTGTCTAAGACCCACACTTGATGTGTAGTACAGGTACTGATATCCTGCAGTTGCCTTTGAAGGCATTTGTTAAATAAAATGCCAATGGCGTAGTTTCCAAATGCAACCAAGCAACTAACGACATCTTGGTCAGCGCGTGTAGACGAATACGCTTTCGTGGTTGCACATCTGTCGACGATACGACGGAAGTGTCCATGCAGAGGGAACCGTTAATCCCACCACGATTTTCCTTATTGCCACCAGAATGTACCATTAATCTGGTACACATTTCTAAATCCTAGAAATGTTTCTGTCCTAGGTGTTATAGCAGATCCAACCACGAATTCTTACAGTAATGCAAATGAGGCCTCAGAGAGACCGTTTGCAACCGAAGCGAAGCGAAGGTTGTTCGAAGTTGCACTCGATCCGTATAACCAGGAGCCCGCACCAGGATGGAAAAGAAAAGAAAGGTAAGATTGAATCGCTATCGCTACAGCTCCCAAGCTCTAACGATTCTTAAGCGGGCTTGAGCCGCTTCCCAAGTAAAAGACCCGCATATCTTGGTCTCACTATGCTCATCACAGATCTGCTAAACTGCCGGGTCTCCACGTACATGTAGTCACACGGCAACATAGTCACGGTCGCCGTGTCTGCATCGGAATTCCAACAAAGGTCTGCAATGGTCGGCGCGTGGGCCGGAGTAGTTGCCCTGACAAGGAGTTATTATCTATTTACCGACGCCTTGCCCGCCATGAGCGAAGCGAAATTGGCGGTGCAAACGAGGAGCTCACCCAGATAGCGTCCAATCCTACGCACAGAAACGTTTCTAAAAGATAGAAATGTGTACCAGATTAATGGTACATTCTGGTGGCAATTAGGAAAATCGCGGTGGGATTAACGGTTCCCCATGCAGACGGCTGTTCGACAACACTACATTGCTCGCGTTGTCGTGCCCGTAATTTGCTTCCTTTGGCGCTTGCGCCAGCGCTGGTGACAGAGAGCAAGCCTCTTGTAGCAAGACTTGCTTTGCTGCTTCGCTTCTGCTGGGCACCAGCGGGTGGGCTCACCTGGGTGGCTGTGTCGTCAAGGTTAGTCACTGTCTGCGTCGTTGTGCGCATGCAGCTTTTTCTTGCTTTCATGAAATGCGGCTGGCCCTGGTGTTTGACTGCACAGGCACGGCGGCACACGAAAGCCGCCGCGAACGAGGTGTTGAGTGCCCCAACGCATTTTATTGAAGATGTACGCGAAAACAACACGGCTGAGCTTGGCGACAGCGCAAAGCAGACGGTTAACCATTTCAAGGCTTCTCCATACATAGGCCCCTCCGTGAGCAGTTTGCAGCAGCTGCCCGTCAACTACGAAATACGGAGCCGCGGCCCCAGCGGGTGCAACCACCCGGCCATCATACGTGCTCACGAGTAGAGGCCGATGCCGCAGAGCCAATTTTTGAGTCGGGGTCTCCCACCGGCGCCACCGACACGTTGCTTGGATAACCCCGGATAAGACCAATGCCTTTGCAGACTCGAGTGAAAGATACATACATGTACCCAAAGTTGTCATACAGCCTCAGGTGCTTCAGTGCCTCTGCGCCGAGACGCGGGCGCCCGCACAATGCACAATGCACGAAGCAGAACGCAGCGCAAGACTTGACGCGTGCTTCAACTGTCATCCTTCGGAACATCCAGCTGGTTACGCGGACGCCGAGCTCAGATACGGATACATGGCAAAGTCTCCGCAAAAATTTGCGCCGGTCTTGGCTGCTCCAGACCGGCGTATCCTCGAGTAGGATACGCCGATGCCGCGCCGAGCTGGCATGAACATACACTTGCACCAAGCAGGAATGGAATGACAAGACAAGATGTCCGTTTGCCCTGCATAAGACGCCAGCTTGTCCGCAAGGCCCCACCCAGCAGGCAGGGCCCACCATCTCGACCACTCCGCTTCTATCGCGGCAGTCATCGAGCGACGGACGCCTGGTCCTCCCGGTGGAGCCAGTGTCCTTTGACTGACCAGATGGCTACCTTGTGGAGGCGGTCCGAGAGGCACGCCGCTGCCCACGCAAGTCTCCAGTGACGCTGGCCATGCAGCGAAGCTTGATTGACCCAGGCGGGGGCATGGTAATCGCCAGTTGTGGCTGCTCCAGGAGATATTCTATCGAGTCTCGACCGGCTGCTCGAGTCGGGCCGTAGTCTTCTTCGCCGAAGACCACCGCGATGTCGGTGTGGTGAAGCTTTGGCGTGAATGCTGCCACCCCAATGAGGATGCAGCGACGGCCTCCGAGCTTCAGGCTCTGAAGTTAAGTACATGTAGTCCGAAGAGGGCTGACTGCCGTCATCGAGGCCGGGCCGCTACCGGAAAATCCAGCCGAGTCGACAGCTCCTTTCGGCGATCGTGCATACAGTCGGGCAACGCCTGAAAAATTGCGTTCAACAGGACGCGCACAACGGTGGACAAGCTCGTGGTCCTCCCCGCCTGCCTCTGTCTCGCTCGCGGACAACGCTTCTGACCGCTGTTGACCGCACGAAGCGGCGCGACTCGGCGAGCGCGCTCTTGCTCTTGCCGCCGGTCACCCATGCATCACGACAGTGACCCACCACCCCATGCATGTAGAAGTAGAAGTCGCAGAGTGCATAAGACCCGTGTACGGTTCACTCGGCTCGCCAGCCTGCCACCTCGTCCGGCGGCTGTAAGTGTCGGTAGGTGGCCTCCTGCCATCACTGCCAGCATGGTGCCCACCGTGTCCGTCACCGCGACGGGCGTCCGTCCGGATACGGCTGTGTGTGCCGCCGCACAAACGGTCGAAGAGCGCCACGGCCGTCACGAACGTGGTAAGGCCGCGTCTCGGTAGTGTTGTCGAGCCCACTCGCGTTGCGCGGCCAGCTGGAAGCTGTCATCCACCCGGAATCCCATCTGCCGCCAAGGTGTCAAGAGCCCGGTTTGTGCGCGCTGGTTGCTTGACGGAGCTTGTGGATCGGATTCGCTGCCCCTGCCTTTCCGGTCTCCGCTGCCTGCTGTCAGCGCTCCGCGAGAGAGAGCGAGCCACTCACTGCCTTCTGGTCCGACCGCTCTCATGTCGAACGTGGCGCGTCTTCGAGTCTCCCAGCCTCATTATTCATTTGGTCGCCTCAGCGGACAGACACACAGGACCCACCTCCTATCATGTCGACGTTCTCCTCGATCCGCTCCTTCCAGATGCACCCTCAGCAGTATCAGTGCCAGGGATTCGGCGGCCTGCCGTTGGCCGCCAGCTACTCGAGCCCGGCCGTCCACCCGGCGCAGGAGCGCATGGCCCTGCCTCCTCTCAGCGTGCTGCCGCCGCGCGTGTACAGCTACTCGCCAATGCACAAGCCCATGTCGGCTATGGTGGCTTCGCCGGCCGCGTCGCTGTCCATGCAGCCGGCCCAGTCGCCATCCAAGAATCGCGTGCGCGCGCTGCCCAACGCCTCCAAGTCCATCACGCTGGCCATGCTGCGGCCGCACTTCGAGAAGCCGCTGGCCGAGGTGGCCAACATCTTCGGCATCTGCATGACGCTCATGAAGAAAATCTGCCGGAAGAACGGCGTGCCGCGCTGGCCGCACCGTCAGATCCGCGGCCTGCGCAAGAGCATTTGGTCCATTGAGAAGGCGCTGCGCTGCTGCGAGTCTGAGGCCCAGCGCCTGTCGTACAACGACCACCTCCAGAAGCAGCGATCGAAGCTGCTCACCATCCTCAAGGGCCCCGCCAGCCCAAGCAGCAAGGCCGCGTTCGAGTTCGTGCTGTCTGAGCCGTGCTCACCTATGGGCGAGATGGCCACCCCCACCGCCGCGGTGGAGACGCAGGCCCAGAGCCCCGTCGTGCACTTCCAGCTGCCCACGCCCACGGCGTACGCGCAGTCGCCGCGCCACGCGTACGGAGGCTTGAGCCCACAGCCACAGATGGGCAACGCTTCGCCTAAGCTGCCGTCTATTGCGTCGCTGCTCATGAAGAACGAGGAGCAGCAGCGCCCCAACTACAACTACCAGTTCTAAGTGCTGTCAAGTGTGAGTGAGTGTCCAAGTGTGTGGTCAAGACGTGATGTGGTGTAATAGTGTCGTGGTAGTAGTGTGGAGCATGCAGTGTGCGTGCTGAGTAGTGTAGCTTTGTGTTAGGTGGACTATGTCAAGCAATGAAAGGGTCTATTTATCCCAAGCACTCATGAAGTTGGTTCAAATTGATGTATCAAGTCGCGGTAGCGCCGTTGACTTCGCCACTCCCGCCATCCTCACCATAGTTGTGTTTTATTCCCAGATCATACTTTCTCAGTAGAGTCAGATCCAATACGTGCAAGTATAAGAAAGCCGCATAGCTCCTCGTCGACTGGACCGCTGCTTATACACATAAGAAAACCCTCTCGACTACATGAACGTGTAAAGGTTGATGTTCGGCTTCCGCCATGACTAAACTTGCTACACGGAGAGGAGTAAAGCCCTGATTCAAGACTTTACAGGACTAGTGAGCTACCAGTTGCTACCGGTACAGTCGAAAAGGTTTCGCAACGAAAACATCGCCACAAGGATATTGGTTAGAACTTTGGCGATACCGATATAATCAAAGATCGTTGATCAGTGTTGATCTTCCGAAGGTACGCAAAATAATCTTCAGAATGGTCCTCGAATCAAGCCCCGGGCGTAAGAAGACCGCCTTGAGCATCAGCGAGGGTTAAACCCTGGTAAGTTAGATCGTCACGTGGAGTTATTTGTTGAATTTCACTTTCCGCCCTAGTTTTCAAACCTTTGCAACGGATGTTGGTACGCTCGTGTGAAGCAGCAACAATGCAGGGTCTCCGGGCTCCTGATGCGGTTAAAGTGCTCCAATTCAGGAGGCTCGCAGACCAGCAAGTTTAACGACCTCTGCTACAAAAGCGATTATGACCACACGAGTAAGATCGAAAAGATCTATCATTGAAGGGGGTGCAGTTACAAGCCAGAGATGTGAGTTGCGCAAAACAGATTCGTCTACCACAATTATCGTCTCAATCGAGGGCCTAGGTTAGATTGTGTCTTCCACCCTTCGTAGTCAAACTCCACTTCCCCTCGGAGCAAAATGAGGGCATTATCGTCCGGGCGTGTGAGCGCGACGAACGCATTGCGTGCAGACCAAACAGTGATGGTGATAATACGACTCAGGAAGAATGGTACGACGCACAACTTCGCCTGTCGGCCAACAAGTGTAAAGTCGAAGATCACTCGGTCTTGTAGCCCCATATTCCCCCACATCAGCGCATCTAGAAGAACCACAACTTGTACCGAGACGTAGGACACGATTCCATTGACTATTATCCAGTGCTTGTAGCGCAGTCGGTGCTTCATGGCGGGAGTCAGGGAGTCGCTGACCAGTATCGGGAAGCCGAAAAGCAAAGTAGAGCTTACGCCACACGTAGGGATCCACCTCCACTCAAACATGTCAGCGACGCACACACCTGTAGCAATAATCTGAAGCTCAAGGAATAAAAAGTAGAACGAGGCAGTAGGATATATTACAGGTCATGAACGACTTTGGTCACAGTCCAAAACATCACTTTGGTCACGTGATCTACATGCTTGGTCACGAACCCACCCTGTGACCTAATTACGTTGGTCATGTGTGTTTTGATATAGCTGGCTGCGTCGCTCCTGCTGTTGTCTTTCTATGTGAGCTCATGTATTTTTGTGTCGGTTGCGTGGAAGGAAAGTTATGTTTGCTATGAGTAGAATCATTATCAGCGGCCCAACGATTGCGAGCACTTCCGAAACAGTAGCCAAGCCTACCAGCACGCAGTATCGTCAGACATCAGCGTACAGATTCCCTACGACAAATAAAAAAGCAACAAACTTGGTCTCCCGTCCTACGACACCCTCGGCTCTCGCGCGCCAGAATACAAGTGAGGATGTTGGATCATCCCGCGGTAATACACACAAGTTCCGTTGGCTCAACAATAGGTGGTCCAGAATGTTTTGCCGAGGTTTCTGCATCTGCATTTCCAGCCACAGACCTCGAACCCGAAGAAAACCGGAGACTGCCCCCTGTGGTCCCCAATACATCGGTACGACCCATTGTGACGGGCGTATCAACCTCAACGCCGACACGACCCGAAACCTCCCACAGCATAGATACTTGTGAAGGTCAAAGACTTGTCCCCGCCCGCAACTTCACCGAGCTACTCATGTCGCCGCATTTGAACGCCACCTTGTCGTAACCTCAACTGAATTCAGTACCACATCCCTAACTAACAGCGCAGTAGCACTTCGCCTACAAAACGAAGTGGAAGGACTAAAGTGTACTTCGATGGATATGCGTACACGCGAGCAAATTCCACCGCTATCAAAATTACCTATAGGTGCAGTTTCTATCGGAAACGAAGACTGTGTTCGGGGATCCTCGTGTTCTACGCTGCTATGATGGCCTATGATGTTGCTAACATGACCACACACACATGTCGGTCCGGCGCACAAAGTGATGATCGGGTTGATGACGCCGCATATTGTGCGAATGTGGGAGATGCCATGAAAAAAAATACGTAGATGACCTCACTGAACACGACATGTCGACTAAGACGGTTTGGTCGATGGCTTACGAGAAGTTCTTCTCAAGGGCAGACGTGGTAGCTCGTGGACTCAGCCGAACCCAAGTTCTAACTCGTGTGGACAATGCTAAAGCAGCTGCAAATGGTTCCAGCATTCTATCTGTACTGGAATCTCCGATGCTGTTAAAGGTGAAGAACGAAGTTGTCGGGTTCTTGCAGTTCAACTACATGTGGGCGTAATTAGCATTGACCTAACGAGAATGAACATGCAAAAGCACTCACATTCTTCGCTTTCTTTCAAAACTCGGCTTGTTTAGAATCATTAAGTGTCCGAAGCACCTCAACGTTGTCAACGGAAGCGGCTACATGTTGCGGTGTGTAGCCGAAACACGAGTCGACCTCGTTCATGCTCACGCCAAGAGTTAGCAGCGCTTCCATGACGTTGACGTGGTTGTAAGCGACTGCTGCATGCACTGAAGACCACACCTATTATCACGGAGTGAGTCTCAAATGTGTCGTTCATATAGGAGGAGCAACCTAACGATACCTTAGCGTTTTGGCACGAGGACATAAAGGCCAAGCAAGGCAAGCCGGGAACGACTTGTCGGGTGGTCGCATCCCAATACTTCGCTATCCATGTATTCACTTGTTCATCGACGGTACCTTTCGCTGTGCCCCAAGGCAATTCTACCGGATCGTAACCCTCATGACTATTCGTGCCACTAATGTTCACCTTGACTGACAACGAACAAAACCAACGGCGGCTATCTACAAATTCTTCAATGCATTGAGTTAGCCGTTCAAAAATAAACCAGACCCCGTGAATGTTGTTTTGCGACTTCGAGGCGGCTCTCATATTCGAAGTTCGTGGCCATCTTCCGTCTGCATGTACACACCAGCGACGACGCCAACGATAGTGCTGGAGGAGAAGAAGAACAAGATATGCAACTGTCGGACGATGACCTCGGATTATTGTACGATACATTGTTCGACTACGAAGAAAAGGAGAAGACAGAGGTAGCGAATTAGTCGTAGGCTTTGCGCTGCTTGGACCGCAAGAACGGACAAGTGCCTTACAAGTTTGAGTTTGATCATAAATAAACATTAGATAATCGATCTTTCACTTTCAAACTTTGCTGTTGTTCGTTAGCTTGCTATGTGTTTCTAGGTGTGACCAGACGATTTTGGTCACGTGATCAAACGGCGTGACCAAAGTCGTTCATGACCTGTATTATTGACTACCGAACGAGGCCACCACACGCTTGAGTAATTGGCGTTGGAAGCAGCAGGTGTGAACTCCACAGTATATAACACTTGATATCAATCCACACAGTGCACTGACACGAGCGCCGGTAGTATCGTTCGGCAAAAAGAGTGCCAGTGCGGCAAATGTACCACCGACCGAGCCGCAGGCATGCACAACAATGAGTTGCCAGGTTGAGAGAGGTGTAAGCGCTCCAATTCGAGGCCACACAGTATCTCGAGGGTCAACGCGGGCAGATTCCGCAGCTAACACCATTCGCAACAACGGGCGCTTCGTTGATCGGTTCGTCTCAGGCTTCTTTGCATCCGCCCTTGTGTCTCTTGCCGTTCGACCGGGTCGTTGTATTTGCTGCGGAACGATACTGGCGTACGCTGAAGGGGTCTGGGTGCCTGAGATGCTCAACGCAATTTTGCATCGGTATCCCAGAGATTTCACTGATGCTCGACGTTTGCCGTTTTGCTGCTGGAGTTGTCGGTATCTACGGTAAACATTTCGCAGTGAAAGCATCGCCATCGTTACAAGGAGGTTGGTCAGAACGTCGTTAGTAGAGAGCGTTCTCCCTCCAGTTGTGATCAATTTGTAGCGCTGCACTCCATCTATAAGCCCCAACGAGAGCAACACCGTAAGCAGCACGTAAAATGTCCACTGCATTAGTGCTACACCGACGATCGTGTGCGAGTTGTACAGGTAGGCTTCTTCTAGCAGCCAAAAAGTAAAATCAACCCAGCAAAACAGCACGAGAACCACCCGAGAATCACCGAGAACAGCGCAGAACATGGTAGCCCACAACGTGTTGGCCGTCTCTAAGAACCAGAAGTCGAAAGTACACACCAGAACCTTCATGTACTCCGTACGCATGTGAGCGATTGCCAAAACCAACCCGGGAATTTGCAATATCACGGAAATTGGGGCAAGGATACAGCCAGCTGATGCCGGGGACGCGAAAGTCGCAATTCGGACTGAAAGATCAACAATGCCTAGCATTCCTAGATGCGGAGTGAGTCGACCCATAGTTCGGTTGAACTGCTTCATGGAGCTTGGACTCAAAAAGACTGTCTTGAACATCGGTACGGGGTCAAACGCTGGTAGATCCCCGTTCCACGCAACGATTCGGTAGCAGCCATCGTCATCGTCCATCACGCGGCTTGCATCAAAGGGAAGGATCATGCTCAGAAGGCTATAAGTAGTCGCTGGGCTTGTTCATTTGGCAAATTCTGCCCTGGCGATCAAGCTATCAATAATATATTTACAGCAAGGTGGTGGGCCCAAATAAACAGCAATGAGTCAAGCGTTTTTATATTAAGCCACTTGAGCAGCACGGGCGTCAAACATTCTTCGCTGCGAGATACATTTGTATTCGAAAACGCTTTCCCGGGTTGTCAGTTCAGTTGCTTAGGTTCAGTGCTGCCTCTAGCCTAAGATGCTGGTGGAACGAGTCAACGAACATCGGTGCTCTCTCGGTGGGTGGGTGAATTGGACAATTGTCACCTACCCCTATGTGTACTAACCTGCAACCTCCTAAAACCAATGTATCTAAAACCTGTGTTATTTTTTCTATGTTTAAAGTTTGGAAACTCCACGGTAAGAATGTATCGCTGAAATTAAATAACCCGGCTTGGTGGGTGGATGGAAGTCAAGGAACACTGACCCAATAAACCCAATTCCGCAATTTCCGTGGGGTGCGCATGGTGGGAGGCGAAGAGGTAGGTCACTAGTGCTGGACGACGGGGCGGCCACTAGTGCTGGACGACGGCGGGCTAATGCTACTGCATCTCGTGCTGCGTTCAAGCTGTCTGCACTGCAGACTCTGCAGTGGCGAGACGCGAGCGCATTGAGGAGACACCGGCGGTCCATCTGGCGTGAAAGGTCATGGCGCGCGGCGGATCCTTCTAAAATCTTTCCCCGAGCTATGGATCGACCGACAGAGCAGAGCAGATAGCGACCAGGACCTAGATCAGGATCGGGAGCAGGAGCAGCGGCGGCAGTAGGCAGTAGATCAACAGGACTAGAATGCGGGCGCTACGGACGCTCGTCCTGCTGGCTGCGGGGCTCACGCTGTGGGCGCCGCTGGCCGCGGGAGACGCAGGGGCCTCGGATGGGCCTCCCCCAGCACAGGAGACCGCCAAGCCGCGCCAGTTGCCGCGGAGGCTGGTGGACGTGGCGGCCAAGAACCCGCGCGACCCCTTCATGTTCGGTGCGTGCGGGAGAGTTAACCCCTTGAGTTAATGGTGGTGGTGGTGCTGACGCTGGTGCTGCAGACAATCACATGGTGGGCGACGTGACGGTGAAGAACCACCCGGTGTACGGCTCAGCGTCGCTGTCTGTGAGGTCCGGGAAGGTCTACCGCAACATCGACTCCGTCAGCAGCCCGGGCGCCGTGGTCGGGGCTAGGAGCGTGCCAACCACGCGCGACGTCAGGTCGGCCAGGATGCAAATTGTGTGTGTGTGGGTTATTGTGTGGCAGCTGACGTGGGTGTTTTGGTGGTAGGGCGCTCGTGAACGTGGGAGACGTGGTGTTTTTCGGACAACTTGACGCGCGGACAGTGCTCGGGGTCTCCAACACCACTATTATCATCGATGAGGGACTGCAGCACCCCCTGACTGGGGGCGAGAGCATTGAGACTCGAAAGAGGGCATTCTCCACGGCCGAGGACACGACGTTGCAGACCGCGATGAACGCGCGCGGGTTCCATTTGCATTCGCACGACGACACGGTGAATTCGTCGTCGCCCCACAAGGTGCTGCAGATCCGCCACTTTGCAGATGCCAGCTCGATCACGGCCCGCCTGCTACCTGGCAACGTGTCGGTTGTGCATGGCAGTGATGCTGTTACGACGCTGCTGGACTTGTCAAAGGAGCTGTCTGGGAGCACGTTTGTCCGTTTGGCAGGCAGCTCCTATCTGGTTGACCCCGTTCGTCCACCGACATCGACGCAGTTTTTTCTTGACCGACCATTTGCTGGTCCTTCATTCGACGACTTGCCCATTTTTGTAGATGGCGTCGGTGCAGGCATCCTGTTGGATGTCCGGGCGGGTACGGGCGTTCGTGCTGGAGCGAGCATCGATGTGACAGCGACTAAAGTGAACGAAATAATCGCGACCGACGTGGTGGTTTCCACGACCTCAGATGGTGTTTCAGCGGGCCGCTTACGGATCAACGACGCTGGGGTTCAGTTTCTCGGAGAGACAACTACCATTTCTTCGGAAGTTGCTTCTATTAATCTCCAGCCAGCGAAAGATCTGTCGCTCGCTGCGGGGTCTCTCGATAACAAGCCTGGCTCAAAGGTGGTTATCCGCTCAGGGGCATCGAACTGGCAATTAGGTGGTGATATCGACGTGAGAACTGGCCAAAGCAATTACGGCGCCGCCTCGGGGAAGCTACTTCTTCACTCGTCAGATAGTATCGCTGCTCACGCCTCGTCTGGATCAGTGGAGATCGGTTCCGGAATTGGAAAGGTGGGGCCATCGGGACTGATTAGTCTCTCTTCTGGCAACGCGAGCACTGGCGAATCAGGAGATATTCGTCTATTAACAGGATCCGCAAATGGGGCCAACTCGGGTGATATCGCACTTGAAACATCCACTTCAACGGGTGGAAGTGGCGGCTCTATCCAGATCGTCGTTGGAGCAGCTGATACTGGGGCTGGAGGCATCGTTGAAATTTCAGCTGGTTCGACTACTGACCCTTTATTGCAAGGGGGCTCTGTCCTCGTTAATGCAGGATCAAGTCATAATGTTGGTGGAAACATCGAGCTATCAGCAGCTGACGGAGTCACTCAATCCGGAGCTAGCGCCACTGGTGGATCGATTGCCATACTCAGCGGTAAAGGAATGCCAGGTCGCAGCGGTGACATCAAATTACAGACTTCTCCATCATCCACAACAGGAAGCTTAACCTTAGCATCGGGCACGTCATCAAGCGGCAACTCCGGCAGCGTGTCGCTTCTGACGTCGAAGGCGAGCGGCGGTGCTGGCGGGTCGATCATCGTGCGTGTCGGTTCGGGAGACGCTGCCGTCGGAGGCGACGTGCAGATCGGCGGCGGCACGAGCGTGAACCAGCAGGGCGTCGGCGGGCGAGTGTCGGTGCAAGGTGGCAACGGCACAACTACGGGCGGCAACGTGCAGCTGTCCGCTGGATCTGGCACGTCGGCGCTTGGCGGGAGCGTCTTGATCTCGAGCGGTAGCGGGGACGGCGCGACGAGCGGCGATGTGACTGTGTCGAGTGCGGCGTCGGGAACGGCGCAGACGAGCACGAGTGGATCGGTGCGGCTGTCGTCGGGCGCGTCGAACGGCGGTAGCTCCGGATCGGTGTCCGTGTCGACGGGTGCTTCGACGGGCGGCGCGAGCGGGTCGATCTCTCTGAGCGTGGGCTCGGGCGACGCGGCTACAGGAGGGTCTGTGAGCGTGGACGGCGGTCAGAGCCGGGCTGTGAGCGGCAAGGGAGGCCTGGTGGCGGTTCGCGGCGGTGCTGGAACCGCGACGGGCGGCGACTTGACGTTGGCAGGCGGCGTGGGCGATTCGTCACTTGGGGGCAGCGTGCGCATTTCCAGCGGCAACGGGGCCACGGCGACGAGCGGCGATGTGGTGGTGTCCACGGCGGGTTCGGGTCCCGCTCAGACGAGCGGCAGCGTGACGATGTCGACCGGCATCGCAAACGGCGGAGACTCTGGCTCTGTGTTGGTGGCGACGTCTAACGGCTCTGCGAGTGGTAAGGGCGGTGATATCATGATGCGCGTGGGATCCGGAGGCAAGGCGGTCAGTGGCGCGATCACGCTGTCAGCTGGAACGTCGTCAAGCACGTCGTCGGGTGTGGGAGGCAAGGTGCAGGTCTCCGGCGGCGACGGCCAAACCGGCGGTCTAGTCAAAGTGAGCGGAGGCACAGGAACATCGACAGCAGGAGGTGGTGTGGCCGTTCAAAGCGGCGGCGGCACGAACGTGGCGAGCGGGGACGTGCTGATCTCGAGCCTTGAGTCCGGCACGGCCCTGACGAGCGGGAGGATTGCGTTGTCGACGGGCGGCGCACAGGCAAGCGGGTCGATCTCGTTGTCGACAGGTGTGTCTGTGGGCGGCAACTCGGGAGCGTTCAACATCGTGACGTCGGGCGCGACGAAGGGCGCGGCGGGCGACATCGATTTGCTGGTGGGGTCGGGCGACTCGAACGCGGGCGGCAACGTGCTCGTGCGCAGCGGCGACAGCAATGTGGCAGACAGCAACGGCGTGAGCGTTGGCGGCCGTGTGGTGGTGCTTGGCGGCACGGGCGTGAAGACCGGCGGCGAGGTGGATATCAGCGGCGGTGTCGGTTCAGCGGATGCAGGTGGTAGTGTGGTGGTGTCGAGCGGTTCCGGAGCGACTGCGATGAGTGGCTCTGTGTCCGTGGCTAGCGCCAAGTCCGGCTCGGGCAAGGTGAGCGGGTCAGTGACGGTCTCGAGCGGCGAGTCGGTGGGCGGCACCTCCGGCAGCGTGTCGCTTCTGACATCGAAGGCGAGCGGCGGCACGAACGGCGGTGCTGGCGGGTCGGTCATCGTGCGTGTCGGTTCGGGAGACGCTGCCGTCGGAGGCGACGTGCAGATCGGCGGCGGCACGAGCGTGAACCAGCAGGGCGTCGGCGGGCGAGTGTCGGTGCAAGGTGGCAACGGCACAACTACGGGCGGCAACGTGCAGCTGTCCGCTGGATCTGGCACGTCGGCGCTTGGCGGGAGCGTCTTGATCTCGAGCGGTAGCGGGGACGGCGCGACGAGCGGCGATGTGACTGTGTCGAGTGCGGCGTCGGGAACGGCGCAGACGAGCACGAGTGGATCGGTGCGGCTGTCGTCGGGCGCGTCGAACGGCGGTAGCTCCGGATCGGTGTCCGTGTCGACGGGTGCTTCGACGGGCGGCGCGAGCGGGTCGATCTCTCTGAGCGTGGGCTCGGGCGACGCGGCTACAGGAGGGTCTGTGAGCGTGGACGGCGGTCAGAGCCGGGCTGTGAGCGGCAAGGGAGGCCTGGTGGCGGTTCGCGGCGGTGCTGGAACCGCGACGGGCGGCGACTTGACGTTGGCAGGCGGCGTGGGCGATTCGTCACTTGGGGGCAGCGTGCGCATTTCCAGCGGCAACGGGGCCACGGCGACGAGCGGCGATGTGGTGGTGTCCACGGCGGGTTCGGGTCCCGCTCAGACGAGCGGCAGCGTGACGATGTCAAGCGGCATTTCGAAAAGCGGTCCGTCGGGTGGAGTCTCCATCTTGACTTCGGGCGCTTCGAGCGGTAAGGGCGGCTCCATCCTCGTGTCCGCCGGCAGTGGCGATGCCAGTGATAGTGGGTCAGTTGGTGTTCGCGGTGGAGATAGCAGTGCTGGCGTCGGAGGCCTGATCAGTTTGACCGGTGGAACCGGTAGTACAAGAGGAGGCAGCGTGACGCTGAATGGTGGGTCCGGATTGACTAGCATCGGCGGAAGCGTGCTTATTGCTAGTGGCAGCGGCACCGACGCTTCTAGCGGCGATGTAGTCATCTCTAGCGCTGCCTCGGGTACGACACATACTAGTGGCAGTGTGGTGCTCTCGTCGGGCGTGTCGAAAGCAGGTAGCTCGGGAGCGGTATCGATTTCAACATCGAACGCAACGGGCGGAAAAGGCGGCTCCGTCGAGATCCGCATTGGGAGTGGCGACGCTGATAAGGGCGGAGACATCAACGTTTTGGCAGGCACTTCCGCCAATACTACCGGGACGGGAGGGAACATCAGTCTGCAAGCTGGGTCTAGCAATCAAGGAGGGGCCATCACTGTTGCCGGCGGCACTGGTAGTTCTACAATTGGCGGTGCTGTGGCCGTTCAAAGCGGCGGCGGCACGAACGTGGCGAGCGGAGACGTGCTGATCTCGAGCCTTGAGTCCGGCACGGCCCTGACGAGCGGGAGGATTGCGTTGTCGACGGGCGGCGCACAGGCGAGCGGGTCGATCTCGTTGTCGACAGGTGTGTCTGTGGGCGGCAACTCGGGAGCGTTCAACATCGTGACGTCGGGCGCGACGAAGGGCGCGGCGGGCGACATCGATTTGCTGGTGGGGTCGGGCGACTCGAACGCGGGCGGCAACGTGCTCGTGCGCAGCGGCGACAGCAATGTGGCAGACAGCAACGGCGTGAGCGTTGGCGGCCGTGTGGTGGTGCTTGGCGGCACGGGCGTGAAGACGGGCGGCGAGGTGGATATCAGCGGCGGTGTCGGTTCAGCGGATGCAGGTGGTAGCGTGGTGGTGTCGAGCGGTTCCGGAGCGACTGCGATGAGTGGCTCTGTGTCCGTGGCTAGCGCCAAGTCCGGCTCGGGCAAGGTGAGCGGGTCTGTGACGGTCTCGAGCGGCGAGTCGGTGGGCGGCACCTCCGGCAGCGTGTCGCTTCTGACATCGAAGGCGAGCGGCGGCACGAACGGCGGTGCTGGCGGGTCGGTCATCGTGCGTGTCGGTTCGGGAGACGCTGCCGTCGGAGGCGACGTGCAGATCGGCGGCGGCACGAGCGTGAACCAGCAGGGCGTCGGCGGGCGAGTGTCGGTGCAAGGTGGCAACGGCACAACTACGGGCGGCAACGTGCAGCTGTCCGCTGGATCTGGCACGTCGGCGCTTGGCGGGAGCGTCTTGATCTCGAGCGGTAGCGGGGACGGCGCGACGAGCGGCGATGTGACTGTGTCGAGTGCGGCGTCGGGAACGGCGCAGACGAGCACGAGTGGATCGGTGCGGCTGTCGTCGGGCGCGTCGAACGGCGGTAGCTCCGGATCGGTGTCCGTGTCGACGGGTGCTTCGACGGGCGGCGCGAGCGGGTCGATCTCTCTGAGCGTGGGCTCGGGCGACGCGGCTACAGGAGGGTCTGTGAGCGTGGACGGCGGTCAGAGCCGGGCTGTGAGCGGCAAGGGTGGCCTGGTGGCGGTTCGCGGCGGTGCTGGAACCGCGACGGGCGGCGACTTGACGTTGGCAGGCGGCGTGGGCGATTCGTCACTTGGGGGCAGCGTGCGCATTTCCAGCGGCAACGGGGCCACGGCGACGAGCGGCGATGTGGTGGTGTCCACGGCGGGTTCGGGTCCCGCTCAGACGAGCGGCAGCGTGACGATGTCAAGCGGCATTTCGAAAAGCGGTCCGTCGGGTGGAGTCTCCATCTTGACTTCGGGCGCTTCGAGCGGTAAGGGCGGCTCCATCCTCGTGTCCGCCGGCAGTGGCGATGCCAGTGATAGTGGGTCAGTTGGTGTTCGCGGTGGAGATAGCAGTGCTGGCGTCGGAGGCCTGATCAGTTTGACCGGTGGAACCGGTAGTACAAGAGGAGGCAGCGTGACGCTGAATGGTGGGTCCGGATTGACTAGCATCGGCGGAAGCGTGCTTATTGCTAGTGGCAGCGGCACCGACGCTTCTAGCGGCGATGTAGTCATCTCTAGCGCTGCCTCGGGTACGACACATACTAGTGGCAGTGTGGTGCTCTCGTCGGGCGTGTCGAAAGCAGGTAGCTCGGGAGCGGTATCGATTTCAACATCGAACGCAACGGGCGGAAAAGGCGGCTCCGTCGAGATCCGCATTGGGAGTGGCGACGCTGATAAGGGCGGAGACATCAACGTTTTGGCAGGCACTTCCGCCAATACTACCGGGACGGGAGGGAACATCAGTCTGCAAGCTGGGTCTAGCAATCAAGGAGGGGCCATCACTGTTGCCGGCGGCACTGGTAGTTCTACAATTGGCGGTGCTGTGGCCGTTCAAAGCGGCGGCGGCACGAACGTGGCGAGCGGAGACGTGCTGATCTCGAGCCTTGAGTCCGGCACGGCCCTGACGAGCGGGAGGATTGCGTTGTCGACGGGCGGCGCACAGGCGAGCGGGTCGATCTCGTTGTCGACAGGTGTGTCTGTGGGCGGCAACTCCGGAGCGGTCAACATCGTGACGTCGGGCGCGACGAAGGGCGCGGCGGGCGACATCGATTTGCTGGTGGGGTCGGGCGACTCGAACGCGGGCGGCAACGTGCTCGTGCGCAGCGGCGACAGCAATGTGGCAGACAGCAACGGCGTGAGCGTTGGCGGCCGTGTGGTGGTGCTTGGCGGCACGGGCGTGAAGACGGGCGGCGAGGTGGATATCAGCGGCGGTGTCGGTTCAGCGGATGCAGGTGGTAGCGTGGTGGTGTCGAGCGGTTCCGGAGCGACTGCGATGAGTGGCTCTGTGTCCGTGGCTAGCGCCAAGTCCGGCTCGGGCAAGGTGAGCGGGTCTGTGACGGTCTCGAGCGGCGAGTCGGTGGGCGGCACCTCCGGCAGCGTGTCGCTTCTGACATCGAAGGCGAGCGGCGGCACGAACGGCGGTGCTGGCGGGTCGATCATCGTGCGTGTCGGTTCGGGAGACGCTGCCGTCGGAGGCGACGTGCAGATCGGCGGCGGCACGAGCGTGAACCAGCAGGGCGTCGGCGGGCGAGTGTCGGTGCAAGGTGGCAACGGCACAACTACGGGCGGCAACGTGCAGCTGTCCGCTGGATCTGGCACGTCGGCGCTTGGCGGGAGCGTCTTGATCTCGAGCGGTAGCGGGGACGGCGCGACGAGCGGCGATGTGACTGTGTCGAGTGCGGCGTCGGGAACGGCGCAGACGAGCACGAGTGGATCCGTGCGGCTGTCGTCTGGCGCGTCGAGCGGCGGTAGCTCTGGATCGGTGTCTGTGTCGACGGGTGCTTCGACGGGCGGCGCGAGCGGGTCGATCTCTCTGAGCGTGGGCTCGGGCGACGCGGCTACAGGAGGGTCTGTGAGCGTGGACGGCGGTCAGAGCCGGGCTGTGAGCGGCAAGGGAGGCCTGGTGGCGGTTCGCGGCGGTGCTGGAACCGCGACGGGCGGCGACTTGACGTTGGCAGGCGGCGTGGGCGATTCGTCACTTGGGGGCAGCGTGCGCATTTCCAGCGGCAACGGGGCCACGGCGACGAGCGGCGATGTGGTGGTGTCCACGGCGGGTTCGGGTCCCGCTCAGACGAGCGGCAGCGTGACGATGTCAAGCGGCATTTCGAAAAGCGGTCCGTCGGGTGGAGTCTCCATCTTGACTTCGGGCGCTTCGAGCGGTAAGGGCGGCTCCATCCTCGTGTCCGCCGGCAGTGGCGATGCCAGTGATAGTGGGTCAGTTGGTGTTCGCGGTGGAGATAGCAGTGCTGGCGTCGGAGGCCTGATCAGTTTGACCGGTGGAACCGGTAGTACAAGAGGAGGCAGCGTGACGCTGAATGGTGGGTCCGGATTGACTAGCATCGGCGGAAGCGTGCTTATTGCTAGTGGCAGCGGCACCGACGCTTCTAGCGGCGATGTAGTCATCTCTAGCGCTGCCTCGGGTACGACACATACTAGTGGCAGTGTGATGCTCTCGTCGGGCGTGTCGAAAGCAGGTAGCTCGGGAGCGGTATCGATTTCAACATCGAACGCAACGGGCGGAAAAGGCGGCTCCGTCGAGATCCGCATTGGGAGTGGCGACGCTGATAAGGGCGGAGACATCAACGTTTTGGCAGGCACTTCCGCCAATACTACCGGGACGGGAGGGAACATCAGTCTGCAAGCTGGGTCTAGCAATCAAGGAGGGGCCATCACTGTTGCCGGCGGCACTGGTAGTTCTACAATTGGCGGTGCTGTGGCCGTTCAAAGCGGCGGCGGCACGAACGTGGCGAGCGGGGACGTGCTGATCTCGAGCCTTGAGTCCGGCACGGCCCTGACGAGCGGGAGGATTGCGTTGTCGACGGGCGGCGCACAGGCGAGCGGGTCGATCTCGTTGTCGACAGGTGTGTCTGTGGGCGGCAACTCCGGAGCGGTCAACATCGTGACGTCGGGCGCGACGAAGGGCGCGGCGGGCGACATCGATTTGCTGGTGGGGTCGGGCGACTCGAACGCGGGCGGCAACGTGCTCGTGCGCAGCGGCGACAGCAATGTGGCGGACAGCAACGGCGTGAGCGTTGGCGGCCGTGTGGTGGTGCTTGGCGGCACGGGCGTGAAGACGGGCGGCGAGGTGGATATCAGCGGCGGTGTCGGTTCAGCGGATGCAGGTGGTAGCGTGGTGGTGTCGAGCGGTTCCGGAGCGACTGCGATGAGTGGCTCTGTGTCCGTGGCTAGCGCCAAGTCCGGCTCGGGCAAGGTGAGCGGGTCTGTGACGGTCTCGAGCGGCGAGTCGGTGGGCAGCACCTCCGGCAGCGTGTCGCTTCTGACATCGAAGGCGAGCGGCGGCACGAACGGCGGTGCTGGCGGGTCGGTCATCGTGCGTGTCGGTTCGGGAGACGCTGCCGTCGGAGGCGACGTGCAGATCGGCGGCGGCACGAGCGTGAACCAGCAGGGCGTCGGCGGGCGAGTGTCGGTGCAAGGTGGCAACGGCACAACTACGGGCGGCAACGTGCAGCTGTCCGCTGGATCTGGCACGTCGGCGCTTGGCGGGAGCGTCTTGATCTCGAGCGGTAGCGGGGACGGCGCGACGAGCGGCGATGTGACTGTGTCGAGTGCGGCGTCGGGAACGGCGCAGACGAGCACGAGTGGATCGGTGCGGCTGTCGTCTGGCGCGTCGAACGGCGGTAGCTCCGGATCGGTGTCCGTGTCGACGGGTGCTTCGACGGGCGGCGCGAGCGGGTCGATCTCTCTGAGCGTGGGCTCGGGCGACGCGGCTACAGGAGGGTCCGTGAGCGTGGACGGCGGTCAGAGCCGGGCTGTGGGCGGCAAGGGAGGCCTGGTGGCGGTTCGCGGCGGTGCTGGAACCGCGACGGGCGGCGACTTGACGTTGGCAGGCGGCGTGGGCGATTCGTCACTTGGGGGCAGCGTGCGCATTTCCAGCGGCAACGGGGCCACGGCGACGAGCGGCGATGTGGTGGTGTCCACGGCGGGTTCGGGTCCCGCTCAGACGAGCGGCAGCGTGACGATGTCGAGCGGCATCGCAAACGGCGGAGACTCTGGCTCTGTGTTGGTGGCGACGTCTAACGGCTCTGCGAGTGGTAAGGGCGGTGATATCATGATGCGCGTGGGATCCGGAGGCAAGGCGGTCAGCGGCGCGATCACGCTGTCAGCTGGAACGTCGTCAAGCACGTCGTCGGGTGTGGGAGGCAAGGTGCAGGTCTCCGGCGGCGACGGCCAAACCGGCGGTCTAGTCAAAGTGAGCGGAGGCACAGGAACGTCGACAGCAGGTGGTGGTGTGGCCGTTCAAAGCGGCGGCGGCACGAACGTGGCGAGCGGAGACGTGCTGATCTCGAGCCTTGAGTCCGGCACGGCCCTGTCGAGCGGGAGGATTGCGTTGTCGACGGGCGGCGCACAGGCGAGCGGGTCGATCTCGTTGTCGACAGGTGTGTCTGTGGGCGGCAACTCCGGAGCGGTCAACATCGTGACGTCGGGCGCGACGAAGGGCGCGGCGGGCGACATCGATTTGCTGGTGGGGTCGGGCGACTCGAACGCGGGCGGCAACGTGCTCGTGCGCAGCGGCGACAGCAATGTGGCGGACAGCAACGGCGTGAGCGTTGGCGGCCGTGTGGTGGTGCTTGGCGGCACGGGCGTGAAGACGGGCGGCGAGGTGGATATCAGCGGCGGTGTCGGTTCAGCGGATGCAGGTGGTAGCGTGGTGGTGTCGAGCGGTTCCGGAGCGACTGCGATGAGTGGCTCTGTGTCCGTGGCTAGCGCCAAGTCCGGCTCGGGCAAGGTGAGCGGGTCTGTGACGGTCTCGAGCGGCGAGTCGGTGGGCGGCACCTCCGGCAGCGTGTCGCTTCTGACATCGAAGGCGAGCGGCGGCACGAACGGCGGTGCTGGCGGGTCGGTCATCGTGCGTGTCGGTTCGGGAGACGCTGCCGTCGGAGGCGACGTGCAGATCGGCGGCGGCACGAGCGTGAACCAGCAGGGCGTCGGCGGGCGAGTGTCGGTGCAAGGTGGCAACGGCACAACTACGGGCGGCAACGTGCAGCTGTCCGCTGGATCTGGCACGTCGGCGCTTGGCGGGAGCGTCTTGATCTCGAGCGGTAGCGGGGACGGCGCGACGAGCGGCGATGTGACTGTGTCGAGTGCGGCGTCGGGAACGGCGCAGACGAGCACGAGTGGATCGGTGCGGCTGTCGTCTGGCGCGTCGAACGGCGGTAGCTCCGGATCGGTGTCCGTGTCGACGGGTGCTTCGACGGGCGGCGCGAGCGGGTCGATCTCTCTGAGCGTGGGCTCGGGCGACGCGGCTACAGGAGGGTCCGTGAGCGTGGACGGCGGTCAGAGCCGGGCTGTGGGCGGCAAGGGAGGCCTGGTGGCGGTTCGCGGCGGTGCTGGAACCGCGACGGGCGGCGACTTGACGTTGGCAGGCGGCGTGGGCGATTCGTCACTTGGGGGCAGCGTGCGCATTTCCAGCGGCAACGGGGCCACGGCGACGAGCGGCGATGTGGTGGTGTCCACGGCGGGTTCGGGTCCCGCTCAGACGAGCGGCAGCGTGACGATGTCGACCGGCATCGCAAACGGCGGAGACTCTGGCTCTGTGTTGGTGGCGACGTCTAACGGCTCTGCGAGTGGTAAGGGCGGTGATATCATGATGCGCGTGGGATCCGGAGGCAAGGCGGTCAGCGGCGCGATCACGCTGTCAGCTGGAACGTCGTCAAGCACGTCGTCGGGTGTGGGAGGTAAGGTGCAGATCTCCGGCGGCGACGGCCAAACCGGCGGTCTAGTCAAAGTGAGCGGAGGCACAGGAACGTCGACAGCAGGTGGTGGTGTGGCCGTTCAAAGCGGCGGCGGCACGAACGTGGCGAGCGGAGACGTGCTGATCTCGAGCCTTGAGTCCGGCACGGCCCTGTCGAGCGGGAGGATTGCGTTGTCGACGGGCGGCGCACAGGCGAGCGGGTCGATCTCGTTGTCGACAGGTGTGTCTGTGGGCGGCAACTCGGGAGCGTTCAACATCGTGACGTCGGGCGCGACGAAGGGCGCGGCGGGCGACATCGATTTGCTGGTGGGGTCGGGCGACTCGAACGCGGGCGGCAACGTGCTCGTGCGCAGCGGCGACAGCAATGTGGCGGACAGCAACGGCGTGAGCGTTGGCGGCCGTGTGGTGGTGCTTGGCGGCACGGGCGTGAAGACCGGCGGCGAGGTGGATATCAGCGGCGGTGTCGGTTCAGCGGATGCAGGTGGTAGTGTGGTGGTGTCGAGCGGTTCCGGAGCGACTGCGATGAGTGGCTCTGTGTCCGTGGCTAGCGCCAAGTCCGGCTCGGGCAAGGTGAGCGGGTCAGTGACGGTCTCGAGCGGCGAGTCGGTGGGCGGCACCTCCGGCAGCGTGTCGCTTCTGACATCGAAGGCGAGCGGCGGCACGAACGGCGGTGCTGGCGGGTCGGTCATCGTGCGTGTCGGTTCGGGAGACGCTGCCGTCGGAGGCGACGTGCAGATCGGCGGCGGCACGAGCGTGAACCAGCAGGGCGTCGGCGGGCGAGTGTCGGTGCAAGGTGGCAACGGCACAACTACGGGCGGCAACGTGCAGCTGTCCGCTGGATCTGGCACGTCGGCGCTTGGCGGGAGCGTCTTGATCTCGAGCGGTAGCGGGGACGGCGCGACGAGCGGCGATGTGACTGTGTCGAGTGCGGCGTCGGGAACGGCGCAGACGAGCACGAGTGGATCGGTGCGGCTGTCGTCTGGCGCGTCGAACGGCGGTAGCTCCGGATCGGTGTCCGTGTCGACGGGTGCTTCGACGGGCGGCGCGAGCGGGTCGATCTCTCTGAGCGTGGGCTCGGGCGACGCGGCTACAGGAGGGTCCGTGAGCGTGGACGGCGGTCAGAGCCGGGCTGTGGGCGGCAAGGGAGGCCTGGTGGCGGTTCGCGGCGGTGCTGGAACCGCGACGGGCGGCGACTTGACGTTGGCAGGCGGCGTGGGCGATTCGTCACTTGGGGGCAGCGTGCGCATTTCCAGCGGCAACGGGGCCACGGCGACGAGCGGCGATGTGGTGGTGTCCACGGCGGGTTCGGGTCCCGCTCAGACGAGCGGCAGCGTGACGATGTCGACCGGCATCGCAAACGGCGGAGACTCTGGCTCTGTGTTGGTGGCGACGTCTAACGGCTCTGCGAGTGGTAAGGGCGGTGATATCATGATGCGCGTGGGATCCGGAGGCAAGGCGGTCAGCGGCGCGATCACGCTGTCAGCTGGAACGTCGTCAAGCACGTCGTCGGGTGTGGGAGGCAAGGTGCAGGTCTCCGGCGGCGACGGCCAAACCGGCGGTCTAGTCAAAGTGAGCGGAGGCACAGGAACGTCGACAGCAGGTGGTGGTGTGGCCGTTCAAAGCGGCGGCGGCACGAACGTGGCGAGCGGGGATGTGCTGATCTCGAGCCTTGAGTCCGGCACGGCCCTGACGAGCGGGAGGATTGCGTTGTCGACGGGCGGCGCACAGGCGAGCGGGTCGATCTCGTTGTCGACAGGTGTGTCTGTGGGCGGCAACTCGGGAGCGTTCAACATCGTGACGTCGGGCGCGACGAAGGGCGCGGCGGGCGACATCGATTTGCTGGTGGGGTCGGGCGACTCGAACGCGGGCGGCAACGTGCTCGTGCGCAGCGGCGACAGCAATGTGGCGGACAGCAACGGCGTGAGCGTAGGCGGCCGTGTGGTGGTGCTTGGCGGCACGGGCGTGAAGACCGGCGGCGAGGTGGATATCAGCGGCGGTGTCGGTTCAGCGGATGCAGGTGGTAGCGTGGTGGTGTCGAGCGGTTCCGGAGCGACTGCGATGAGTGGCTCTGTGTCCGTGGCTAGCGCCAAGTCCGGCTCGGGCAAGGTGAGCGGGTCTGTGACGGTCTCGAGCGGCGAGTCGGTGGGCGGCACCTCCGGCAGCGTGTCGCTTCTGACATCGAAGGCGAGCGGCGGCACGAACGGCGGTGCTGGCGGGTCGGTCATCGTGCGTGTCGGTTCGGGAGACGCTGCCGTCGGAGGCGACGTGCAGATCGGCGGCGGCACGAGCGTGAACCAGCAGGGCGTCGGCGGGCGAGTGTCGGTGCAAGGTGGCAACGGCACAACTACGGGCGGCAACGTGCAGCTGTCCGCTGGATCTGGCACGTCGGCGCTTGGCGGGAGCGTCTTGATCTCGAGCGGTAGCGGGGACGGCGCGACGAGCGGCGATGTGACTGTGTCGAGTGCGGCGTCGGGAACGGCGCAGACGAGCACGAGTGGATCGGTGCGGCTGTCGTCTGGCGCGTCGAGCGGCGGTAGCTCTGGATCGGTGTCCGTGTCGACGGGTTCTTCGACGGGCGGCGCGAGCGGGTCGATCTCTCTGAGCGTGGGCTTGGGCGACGCGGCTACAGGAGGGTCCGTGAGCGTGGACGGCGGTCAGAGCCGGGCTGTGGGCGGCAAGGGAGGCCTGGTGGCGGTTCGCGGCGGTGCTGGAACTGCGACGGGCGGCGACTTGACGTTGGCAGGCGGCGTGGGCGATTCGTCACTTGGGGGCAGCGTGCGCATTTCCAGCGGCAACGGGGCCACGGCGACGAGCGGCGATGTGGTGGTGTCCACGGCGGGTTCGGGTCCCGCTCAGACGAGCGGCAGCGTGACGATGTCGAGCGGCATCGCAAACGGCGGAGACTCTGGCTCTGTGTTGGTGGCGACGTCTAACGGCTCTGCGAGTGGTAAGGGCGGTGATATCATGATGCGCGTGGGATCCGGAGGCAAGGCGATCAGCGGCGCGATCACGCTGTCAGCTGGAACGTCGTCAAGCACGTCGTCGGGTGTGGGAGGCAAGGTGCAGGTCTCCGGCGGCGACGGCCAAACCGGCGGTCTAGTCAAAGTGAGCGGAGGCACAGGAACGTCGACAGCAGGTGGTGGTGTGGCCGTTCAAAGCGGCGGCGGCACGAACGTGGCGAGCGGAGACGTGCTGATCTCGAGCCTTGAGTCCGGCACGGCCCTGACGAGCGGGAGGATTGCGTTGTCGACGGGCGGCGCACAGGCGAGCGGGTCGATCTCGTTGTCGACAGGTGTGTCTGTGGGCGGCAACTCCGGAGCGGTCAACATCGTGACGTCGGGCGCGACGAAGGGCGCGGCGGGCGACATCGATTTGCTGGTGGGGTCGGGCGACTCGAACGCGGGCGGCAACGTGCTCGTGCGCAGCGGCGACAGCAATGTGGCGGACAGCAACGGCGTGAGCGTTGGCGGCCGTGTGGTGGTGCTTGGCGGCACGGGCGTGAAGACCGGCGGCGAGGTGGATATCAGCGGCGGTGTCGGTTCAGCGGATGCAGGTGGTAGTGTGGTGGTGTCGAGCGGTTCCGGAGCGACTGCGATGAGTGGCTCTGTGTCCGTGGCTAGCGCCAAGTCCGGCTCGGGCAAGGTGAGCGGGTCAGTGACGGTCTCGAGCGGCGAGTCGGTGGGCGGCACCTCCGGCAGCGTGTCGCTTCTGACATCGAAGGCGAGCGGCGGCACGAACGGCGGTGCTGGCGGGTCGGTCATCGTGCGTGTCGGTTCGGGAGACGCTGCCGTCGGAGGCGACGTGCAGATCGGCGGCGGCACGAGCGTGAACCAGCAGGGCGTCGGCGGGCGAGTGTCGGTGCAAGGTGGCAACGGCACAACTACGGGCGGCAACGTGCAGCTGTCCGCTGGATCTGGCACGTCGGCGCTTGGCGGGAGCGTCTTGATCTCGAGCGGTAGCGGGGACGGCGCGACGAGCGGCGATGTGACTGTGTCGAGTGCGGCGTCGGGAACGGCGCAGACGAGCACGAGTGGATCGGTGCGGCTGTCGTCTGGCGCGTCGAACGGCGGTAGCTCCGGATCGGTGTCCGTGTCGACGGGTGCTTCGACGGGCGGCGCGAGCGGGTCGATCTCTCTGAGCGTGGGCTCGGGCGACGCGGCTACAGGAGGGTCCGTGAGCGTGGACGGCGGTCAGAGCCGGGCTGTGGGCGGCAAGGGAGGCCTGGTGGCGGTTCGCGGCGGTGCTGGAACCGCGACGGGCGGCGACTTGACGTTGGCAGGCGGCGTGGGCGATTCGTCACTTGGGGGCAGCGTGCGCATTTCCAGCGGCAACGGGGCCACGGCGACGAGCGGCGATGTGGTGGTGTCCACGGCGGGTTCGGGTCCCGCTCAGACGAGCGGCAGCGTGACGATGTCAAGCGGCATTTCGAAAAGCGGTCCGTCGGGTGGAGTCTCCATCTTGACTTCGGGCGCTTCGAGCGGTAAGGGCGGCTCCATCCTCGTGTCCGCCGGCAGTGGCGATGCCAGTGATAGTGGGTCAGTTGGTGTTCGCGGTGGAGATAGCAGTGCTGGCGTCGGAGGCCTGATCAGTTTGACCGGTGGAACCGGTAGTACAAGAGGAGGCAGCGTGACGCTGAATGGTGGGTCCGGATTGACTAGCATCGGCGGAAGCGTGCTTATTGCTAGTGGCAGCGGCACCGACGCTTCTAGCGGCGATGTAGTCATCTCTAGCGCTGCCTCGGGTACGACACATACTAGTGGCAGTGTGGTGCTCTCGTCGGGCGTGTCGAAAGCAGGTAGCTCGGGAGCGGTATCGATTTCAACATCGAACGCAACGGGCGGAAAAGGCGGCTCCGTCGAGATCCGCATTGGGAGTGGCGACGCTGATAAGGGCGGAGACATCAACGTTTTGGCAGGCACTTCCGCCAATACTACCGGGACGGGAGGGAACATCAGTCTGCAAGCTGGGTCTAGCAATCAAGGAGGGGCCATCACTGTTGCCGGCGGCACTGGTAGTTCTACAATTGGCGGTGCTGTGGCCGTTCAAAGCGGCGGCGGCACGAACGTGGCGAGCGGAGACGTGCTGATCTCGAGCCTTGAGTCCGGCACGGCCCTGACGAGCGGGAGGATTGCGTTGTCGACGGGCGGCGCACAGGCGAGCGGGTCGATCTCGTTGTCGACAGGTGTGTCTGTGGGCGGCAACTCCGGAGCGGTCAACATCGTGACGTCGGGCGCGACGAAGGGCGCGGCGGGCGACATCGATTTGCTGGTGGGGTCGGGCGACTCGAACGCGGGCGGCAACGTGCTCGTGCGCAGCGGCGACAGCAATGTGGCGGACAGCAACGGCGTGAGCGTTGGCGGCCGTGTGGTGGTGCTTGGCGGCACGGGCGTGAAGACCGGCGGCGAGGTGGATATCAGCGGCGGTGTCGGTTCAGCGGATGCAGGTGGTAGCGTGGTGGTGTCGAGCGGTTCCGGAGCGACTGCGATGAGTGGCTCTGTGTCCGTGGCTAGCGCCAAGTCCGGCTCGGGCAAGGTGAGCGGGTCTGTGACGGTCTCGAGCGGCGAGTCGGTGGGCGGCACCTCCGGCAGCGTGTCGCTTCTGACATCGAAGGCGAGCGGCGGCACGAACGGCGGTGCTGGCGGGTCGGTCATCGTGCGTGTCGGTTCGGGAGACGCTGCCGTCGGAGGCGACGTGCAGATCGGCGGCGGCACGAGCGTGAACCAGCAGGGCGTCGGCGGGCGAGTGTCGGTGCAAGGTGGCAACGGCACAACTACGGGCGGCAACGTGCAGCTGTCCGCTGGATCTGGCACGTCGGCGCTTGGCGGGAGCGTCTTGATCTCGAGCGGTAGCGGGGACGGCGCGACGAGCGGTGATGTGACTGTGTCGAGTGCGGCGTCGGGAACGGCGCAGACGAGCACGAGTGGATCGGTGCGGCTGTCGTCTGGCGCGTCGAGCGGCGGTAGCTCTGGATCGGTGTCTGTATCGACGGGTGCTTCGACGGGCGGCGCGAGCGGGTCGATCTCTCTGAGCGTGGGCTCGGGCGACGCAGCTACAGGAGGGTCCGTGAGCGTGGACGGCGGTCAGAGCCGGGCTGTGGGCGGCAAGGGAGGCCTGGTGGCGGTTCGCGGCGGTGCTGGAACCGCGACGGGCGGCGACTTGACGTTGGCAGGCGGCGTGGGCGATCCGTCACTTGGGGGCAGCGTGCGCATTTCCAGCGGCAACGGGGCCACGGCGACGAGCGGCGATGTGGTGGTGTCCACGGCGGGTTCGGGTCCCGCTCAGACGAGCGGCAGCGTGACGATGTCGAGCGGCATCGCAAACGGCGGAGACTCTGGCTCTGTGTTGGTGGTGACGTCTAACGGCTCTGCGAGTGGTAAGGGCGGTGATATCATGATGCGCGTGGGATCCGGAGGCAAGGCGGTCAGCGGCGCGATCACGCTGTCAGCTGGAACGTCGTCAAGCACGTCGTCGGGTGTGGGAGGTAAGGTGCAGGTCTCCGGCGGCGACGGCCAAACCGGCGGTCTAGTCAAAGTGAGCGGAGGCACAGGAACGTCGACAGCAGGTGGTGGTATGGCCGTTCAAAGCGGCGGCGGCACGAATGTGGCGAGCGGAGACGTGCTGATCTCGAGCCTTGAGTCCGGCACGGCCCTGACGAGCGGGAGGATTGCGTTGTCGACGGGCGGCGCACAGGCGAGCGGGTCGATCTCGTTGTCGACAGGTGTGTCTGTGGGCGGCAACTCCGGAGCGGTCAACATCGTGACGTCGGGCGCGACGAAGGGCGCGGCGGGCGACATCGATTTGCTGGTGGGGTCGGGCGACTCGAACGCGGGCGGCAACGTGCTCGTGCGCAGCGGCGACAGCAATGTGGCGGACAGCAACGGCGTGGGCGTTGGCGGCCGTGTGGTGGTGCTTGGCGGCACGGGCGTGAAGACGGGCGGCGAGGTGGATATCAGCGGCGGTGTCGGTTCAGCGGATGCAGGTGGTAGCGTGGTGGTGTCGAGCGGTTCCGGAGCGACTGCGATGAGTGGCTCTGTGTCCGTGGCTAGCGCCAAGTCCGGCTCGGGCAAGGTGAGCGGGTCTGTGACGGTCTCGAGCGGCGAGTCGGTGGGCGGCACCTCCGGCAGCGTGTCGCTTCTGACATCGAAGGCGAGCGGCGGCACGAACGGCGGTGCTGGCGGGTCGATCATCGTGCGTGTCGGTTCGGGGAGACGCTGCCGTCGGAGGCGACGTGCAGATCGGCGGCGGCACGAGCGTGAACCAGCAGGGCGTCGGCGGGCGAGTGTCGGTGCAAGGTGGCAACGGCACAACTACGGGCGGCAACGTGCAGCTGTCCGCTGGATCTGGCACGTCGGCGCTTGGCGGGAGCGTCTTGATCTCGAGCGGTAGCGGGGACGGCGCGACGAGCGGCGATGTGACTGTGTCGAGTGCGGCGTCGGGAACGGCGCAGACGAGCACGAGTGGATCGGTGCGGCTGTCGTCTGGCGCGTCGAACGGCGGTAGCTCCGGATCGGTGTCCGTGTCGACGGGTGCTTCGACGGGCGGCGCGAGCGGGTCGATCTCTCTGAGCGTGGGCTCGGGCGACGCGGCTACAGGAGGGTCCGTGAGCGTGGACGGCGGTCAGAGCCGGGCTGTGGGCGGCAAGGGAGGCCTGGTGGCGGTTCGCGGCGGTGCTGGAACCGCGACGGGCGGCGACTTGACGTTGGCAGGCGGCGTGGGCGATTCGTCACTTGGGGGCAGCGTGCGCATTTCCAGCGGCAACGGGGCCACGGCGACGAGCGGCGATGTGGTGGTGTCCACGGCGGGTTCGGGTCCCGCTCAGACGAGCGGCAGCGTGACGATGTCAAGCGGCATTTCGAAAAGCGGTCCGTCGGGTGGAGTCTCCATCTTGACTTCGGGCGCTTCGAGCGGTAAGGGCGGCTCCATCCTCGTGTCCGCCGGCAGTGGCGATGCCAGTGATAGTGGGTCAGTTGGTGTTCGCGGTGGAGATAGCAGTGCTGGCGTCGGAGGCCTGATCAGTTTGACCGGTGGAACCGGTAGTACAAGAGGAGGCAGCGTGACGCTGAATGGTGGGTCCGGATTGACTAGCATCGGCGGAAGCGTGCTTATTGCTAGTGGCAGCGGCACCGACGCTTCTAGCGGCGATGTAGTCATCTCTAGCGCTGCCTCGGGTACGACACATACTAGTGGCAGTGTGGTGCTCTCGTCGGGCGTGTCGAAAGCAGGTAGCTCGGGAGCGGTATCGATTTCAACATCGAACGCAACGGGCGGAAAAGGCGGCTCCGTCGAGATCCGCATTGGGAGTGGCGACGCTGATAAGGGCGGAGACATCAACGTTTTGGCAGGCACTTCCGCCAATACTACCGGGACGGGAGGGAACATCAGTCTGCAAGCTGGGTCTAGCAATCAAGGAGGGGCCATCACTGTTGCCGGCGGCACTGGTAGTTCTACAATTGGCGGTGCTGTGGCCGTTCAAAGCGGCGGCGGCACGAACGTGGCGAGCGGAGACGTGCTGATCTCGAGCCTTGAGTCCGGCACGGCCCTGACGAGCGGGAGGATTGCGTTGTCGACGGGCGGCGCACAGGCGAGCGGGTCGATCTCGTTGTCGACAGGTGTGTCTGTGGGCGGCAACTCCGGAGCGGTCAACATCGTGACGTCGGGCGCGACGAAGGGCGCGGCGGGCGACATCGATTTGCTGGTGGGGTCGGGCGACTCGAACGCGGGCGGCAACGTGCTCGTGCGCAGCGGCGACAGCAATGTGGCGGACAGCAACGGCGTGAGCGTAGGCGGCCGTGTGGTGGTGCTTGGCGGCACGGGCGTGAAGACCGGCGGCGAGGTGGATATCAGCGGCGGTGTCGGTTCAGCGGATGCAGGTGGTAGCGTGGTGGTGTCGAGCGGTTCCGGAGCGACTGCGATGAGTGGCTCTGTGTTCGTGGCTAGCGCCAAGTCCGGCTCGGGCAAGGTGAGCGGGTCTGTGACGGTCTCGAGCGGCGAGTCGGTGGGCGGCACCTCCGGCAGCGTGTCGCTTCTGACATCGAAGGCGAGCGGCGGCACGAACGGCGGTGCTGGCGGGTCGGTCATCGTGCGTGTCGGTTCGGGAGACGCTGCCGTCGGAGGCGACGTGCAGATCGGCGGCGGCACGAGCGTGAACCAGCAGGGCGTCGGCGGGCGAGTGTCGGTGCAAGGTGGCAACGGCACAACTACGGGCGGCAACGTGCAGCTGTCCGCTGGATCTGGCACGTCGGCGCTTGGCGGGAGCGTCTTGATCTCGAGCGGTAGCGGGGACGGCGCGACGAGCGGCGATGTGACTGTGTCGAGTGCGGCGTCGGGAACGGCGCAGACGAGCACGAGTGGATCGGTGCGGCTGTCGTCTGGCGCGTCGAACGGCGGTAGCTCCGGATCGGTGTCCGTGTCGACGGGTGCTTCGACGGGCGGCGCGAGCGGGTCGATCTCTCTGAGCGTGGGCTCGGGCGACGCGGCTACAGGAGGGTCCGTGAGCGTGGACGGCGGTCAGAGCCGGGCTGTGGGCGGCAAGGGAGGCCTGGTGGCGGTTCGCGGCGGTGCTGGAACCGCGACGGGCGGCGACTTGACGTTGGCAGGCGGCGTGGGCGATTCGTCACTTGGGGGCAGCGTGCGCATTTCCAGCGGCAACGGGGCCACGGCGACGAGCGGCGATGTGGTGGTGTCCACGGCGGGTTCGGGTCCCGCTCAGACGAGCGGCAGCGTGACGATGTCAAGCGGCATTTCGAAAAGCGGTCCGTCGGGTGGAGTCTCCATCTTGACTTCGGGCGCTTCGAGCGGTAAGGGCGGCTCCATCCTCGTGTCCGCCGGCAGTGGCGATGCCAGTGATAGTGGGTCAGTTGGTGTTCGCGGTGGAGATAGCAGTGCTGGCGTCGGAGGCCTGATCAGTTTGACCGGTGGAACCGGTAGTACAAGAGGAGGCAGCGTGACGCTGAATGGTGGGTCCGGATTGACTAGCATCGGCGGAAGCGTGCTTATTGCTAGTGGCAGCGGCACCGACGCTTCTAGCGGCGATGTAGTCATCTCTAGCGCTGCCTCGGGTACGACACATACTAGTGGCAGTGTGGTGCTCTCGTCGGGCGTGTCGAAAGCAGGTAGCTCGGGAGCGGTATCGATTTCAACATCGAACGCAACGGGCGGAAAAGGCGGCTCCGTCGAGATCCGCATTGGGAGTGGCGACGCTGATAAGGGCGGAGACATCAACGTTTTGGCAGGCACTTCCGCCAATACTACCGGGACGGGAGGGAACATCAGTCTGCAAGCTGGGTCTAGCAATCAAGGAGGGGCCATCACTGTTGCCGGCGGCACTGGTAGTTCTACAATTGGCGGTGCTGTGGCCGTTCAAAGCGGCGGCGGCACGAACGTGGCGAGCGGAGACGTGCTGATCTCGAGCCTTGAGTCCGGCACGGCCCTGACGAGCGGGAGGATTGCGTTGTCGACGGGCGGCGCACAGGCGAGCGGGTCGATCTCGTTGTCGACAGGTGTGTCTGTGGGCGGCAACTCCGGAGCGGTCAACATCGTGACGTCGGGCGCGACGAAGGGCGCGGCGGGCGACATCGATTTGCTGGTGGGGTCGGGCGACTCGAACGCGGGCGGCAACGTGCTCGTGCGCAGCGGCGACAGCAATGTGGCGGACAGCAACGGCGTGAGCGTAGGCGGCCGTGTGGTGGTGCTTGGCGGCACGGGCGTGAAGACCGGCGGCGAGGTGGATATCAGCGGCGGTGTCGGTTCAGCGGATGCAGGTGGTAGCGTGGTGGTGTCGAGCGGTTCCGGAGCGACTGCGATGAGTGGCTCTGTGTTCGTGGCTAGCGCCAAGTCCGGCTCGGGCAAGGTGAGCGGGTCTGTGACGGTCTCGAGCGGCGAGTCGGTGGGCGGCACCTCCGGCAGCGTGTCGCTTCTGACATCGAAGGCGAGCGGCGGCACGAACGGCGGTGCTGGCGGGTCGGTCATCGTGCGTGTCGGTTCGGGGAGACGCTGCCGTCGGAGGCGACGTGCAGATCGGCGGCGGCACGAGCGTGAACCAGCAGGGCGTCGGCGGGCGAGTGTCGGTGCAAGGTGGCAACGGCACAACTACGGGCGGCAACGTGCAGCTGTCCGCTGGATCTGGCACGTCGGCGCTTGGCGGGAGCGTCTTGATCTCGAGCGGTAGCGGGGACGGCGCGACGAGCGGCGATGTGACTGTGTCGAGTGCGGCGTCGGGAACGGCGCAGACGAGCACGAGTGGATCGGTGCGGCTGTCGTCTGGCGCGTCGAACGGCGGTAGCTCCGGATCGGTGTCCGTGTCGACGGGTGCTTCGACGGGCGGCGCGAGCGGGTCGATCTCTCTGAGCGTGGGCTCGGGCGACGCGGCTACAGGAGGGTCCGTGAGCGTGGACGGCGGTCAGAGCCGGGCTGTGGGCGGCAAGGGAGGCCTGGTGGCGGTTCGCGGCGGTGCTGGAACCGCGACGGGCGGCGACTTGACGTTGGCAGGCGGCGTGGGCGATTCGTCACTTGGGGGCGGCGTGCGCATTTCCAGCGGCAACGGGGCCACGGCGACGAGCGGCGATGTGGTGGTGTCCACGGCGGGTTCGGGTCCCGCTCAGACGAGCGGCAGCGTGACGATGTCGAGCGGCATCGCAAACGGCGGAGACTCTGGCTCTGTGTTGGTGGCGACGTCTAACGGCTCTGCGAGTGGTAAGGGCGGTGATATCATGATGCGCGTGGGATCCGGAGGCAAGGCGGTCAGCGGCGCGATCACGCTGTCAGCTGGAACGTCGTCAAGCACGTCGTCGGGTGTGGGAGGTAAGGTGCAGGTCTCCGGCGGCGACGGCCAAACCGGCGGTCTAGTCAAAGTGAGCGGAGGCACAGGAACGTCGACAGCAGGTGGTGGTATGGCCGTTCAAAGCGGCGGCGGCACGAATGTGGCGAGCGGAGACGTGCTGATCTCGAGCCTTGAGTCCGGCACGGCCCTGACGAGCGGGAGGATTGCGTTGTCGACGGGCGGCGCACAGGCGAGCGGGTCGATCTCGTTGTCGACAGGTGTGTCTGTGGGCGGCAACTCCGGAGCGGTCAACATCGTGACGTCGGGCGCGACGAAGGGCGCGGCGGGCGACATCGATTTGCTGGTGGGGTCGGGCGACTCGAACGCGGGCGGCAACGTGCTCGTGCGCAGCGGCGACAGCAATGTGGCGGACAGCAACGGCGTGAGCGTTGGCGGCCGTGTGGTGGTGCTTGGCGGCACGGGCGTGAAGACCGGCGGCGAGGTGGATATCAGCGGCGGTGTCGGTTCAGCGGATGCAGGTGGTAGCGTGGTGGTGTCGAGCGGTTCCGGAGCGACTGCGATGAGTGGCTCTGTGTCCGTGGCTAGCGCCAAGTCCGGCTCGGGCAAGGTGAGCGGGTCTGTGACGGTCTCGAGCGGCGAGTCGGTGGGCGGCACCTCCGGCAGCGTGTCGCTTCTGACATCGAAGGCGAGCGGCGGCACGAACGGCGGTGCTGGCGGGTCGATCATCGTGCGTGTCGGTTCGGGAGACGCTGCCGTCGGAGGCGACGTGCAGATCGGCGGCGGCACGAGCGTGAACCAGCAGGGCGTCGGCGGGCGAGTGTCGGTGCAAGGTGGCAACGGCACAACTACGGGCGGCAACGTGCAGCTGTCCGCTGGATCTGGCACGTCGGCGCTTGGCGGGAGCGTCTTGATCTCGAGCGGTAGCGGGGACGGCGCGACGAGCGGCGATGTGACTGTGTCGAGTGCGGCGTCGGGAACGGCGCAGACGAGCACGAGTGGATCCGTGCGGCTGTCGTCGGGCGCGTCGAACGGCGGTAGCTCCGGATCGGTGTCCGTGTCGACGGGTGCTTCGACGGGCGGCGCGAGCGGGTCGATCTCTCTGAGCGTGGGCTCGGGCGACGCGGCTACAGGAGGGTCCGTGAGCGTGGACGGCGGTCAGAGCCGGGCTGTGGGCGGCAAGGGAGGCCTGGTGGCGGTTCGCGGCGGTGCTGGAACCGCGACGGGCGGTGACTTGACGTTGGCAGGCGGCGTGGGCGATTCGTCACTTGGGGGCAGCGTGCGCATTTCCAGCGGCAACGGGGCCACGGCGACGAGCGGCGATGTGGTGGTGTCCACGGCGGGTTCGGGTCCCGCTCAGACGAGCGGCAGCGTGACGATGTCGACCGGCATCGCAAACGGCGGAGACTCTGGCTCTGTGTTGGTGGCGACGTCTAACGGCTCTGCGAGTGGTAAGGGCGGTGATATCATGATGCGCGTGGGATCCGGAGGCAAGGCGGTCAGCGGCGCGATCACGCTGTCAGCTGGAACGTCGTCAAGCACGTCGTCGGGTGTGGGAGGTAAGGTGCAGGTCTCCGGCGGCGACGGCCAAACCGGCGGCCTAGTCAAAGTGAGCGGAGGCACAGGAACGTCGACAGCAGGTGGTGGTATGGCCGTTCAAAGCGGCGGCGGCACGAATGTGGCGAGCGGAGACGTGCTGATCTCGAGCCTTGAGTCCGGCACGGCCCTGACGAGCGGGAGGATTGCGTTGTCGACGGGCGGCGCACAGGCGAGCGGGTCGATCTCGTTGTCGACAGGTGTGTCTGTGGGCGGCAACTCCGGAGCGGTCAACATCGTGACGTCGGGCGCGACGAAGGGCGCGGCGGGCGACATCGATTTGCTGGTGGGGTCGGGCGACTCGAACGCGGGCGGCAACGTGCTCGTGCGCAGCGGCGACAGCAATGTGGCGGACAGCAACGGCGTGAGCGTAGGCGGGCGTGTGGTGGTGCTTGGCGGCACGGGCGTGAAGACGGGCGGCGAGGTGGATATCAACGGCGGTGTCGGTTCAGCGGATGCAGGTGGTAGCGTGGTGGTGTCGAGCGGTTCCGGAGCGACTGCGATGAGTGGCTCTGTGTCCGTGGCTAGCGCCAAGTCCGGCTCGGGCAAGGTGAGCGGGTCTGTGACGGTCTCGAGCGGCGAGTCGGTGGGCGGCACCTCCGGCAGCGTGTCGCTTCTGACATCGAAGGCGAGCGGCGGCACGAACGGCGGTGCTGGCGGGTCGATCATCGTGCGTGTCGGTTCGGGAGACGCTGCCGTCGGAGGCGACGTGCAGATCGGCGGCGGCACGAGCGTGAACCAGCAGGGCGTCGGCGGGCGAGTGTCGGTGCAAGGTGGCAACGGCACAACTACGGGCGGCAACGTGCAGCTGTCCGCTGGATCTGGCACGTCGGCGCTTGGCGGGAGCGTCTTGATCTCGAGCGGTAGCGGGGACGGCGCGACGAGCGGCGATGTGACTGTGTCGAGTGCGGCGTCGGGAACGGCGCAGACGAGCACGAGTGGATCGGTGCGGCTGTCGTCTGGCGCGTCGAACGGCGGTAGCTCCGGATCGGTGTCCGTGTCGACGGGTGCTTCGACGGGCGGCGCGAGCGGGTCGATCTCTCTGAGCGTGGGCTCGGGCGACGCGGCTACAGGAGGGTCCGTGAGCGTGGACGGCGGTCAGAGCCGGGCTGTGGGCGGCAAGGGAGGCCTGGTGGCGGTTCGCGGCGGTGCTGGAACCGCGACGGGCGGCGACTTGACGTTGGCAGGCGGCGTGGGCGATTCGTCACTTGGGGGCAGCGTGCGCATTTCCAGCGGCAACGGGGCCACGGCGACGAGCGGCGATGTGGTGGTGTCCACGGCGGGTTCGGGTCCCGCTCAGACGAGCGGCAGCGTGACGATGTCAAGCGGCATTTCGAAAAGCGGTCCGTCGGGTGGAGTCTCCATCTTGACTTCGGGCGCTTCGAGCGGTAAGGGCGGCTCCATCCTCGTGTCCGCCGGCAGTGGCGATGCCAGTGATAGTGGGTCAGTTGGTGTTCGCGGTGGAGATAGCAGTGCTGGCGTCGGAGGCCTGATCAGTTTGACCGGTGGAACCGGTAGTACAAGAGGAGGCAGCGTGACGCTGAATGGTGGGTCCGGATTGACTAGCATCGGCGGAAGCGTGCTTATTGCTAGTGGCAGCGGCACCGACGCTTCTAGCGGCGATGTAGTCATCTCTAGCGCTGCCTCGGGTACGACACATACTAGTGGCAGTGTGATGCTCTCGTCGGGCGTGTCGAAAGCAGGTAGCTCGGGAGCGGTATCGATTTCAACATCGAACGCAACGGGCGGAAAAGGCGGCTCCGTCGAGATCCGCATTGGGAGTGGCGACGCTGATAAGGGCGGAGACATCAACGTTTTGGCAGGCACTTCCGCCAATACTACCGGGACGGGAGGGAACATCAGTCTGCAAGCTGGGTCTAGCAATCAAGGAGGGGCCATCACTGTTGCCGGCGGCACTGGTAGTTCTACAATTGGCGGTGCTGTGGCCGTTCAAAGCGGCGGCGGCACGAACGTGGCGAGCGGAGACGTGCTGATCTCGAGCCTTGAGTCCGGCACGGCCCTGACGAGCGGGAGGATTGCGTTGTCGACGGGCGGCGCACAGGCGAGCGGGTCGATCTCGTTGTCGACAGGTGTGTCTGTGGGCGGCAACTCCGGAGCGGTCAACATCGTGACGTCGGGCGCGACGAAGGGCGCGGCGGGCGACATCGATTTGCTGGTGGGGTCGGGCGACTCGAACGCGGGCGGCAACGTGCTCGTGCGCAGCGGCGACAGCAATGTGGCGGACAGCAACGGCGTGAGCGTTGGCGGCCGTGTGGTGGTGCTTGGCGGCACGGGCGTGAAGACCGGCGGCGAGGTGGATATCAGCGGCGGTGTCGGTTCAGCGGATGCAGGTGGTAGCGTGGTGGTGTCGAGCGGTTCCGGAGCGACTGCGATGAGTGGCTCTGTGTCCGTGGCTAGCGCTAAGTCCGGCTCGGGCAAGGTGAGCGGGTCTGTGACGGTCTCGAGCGGCGAGTCGGTGGGCGGCACCTCCGGCAGCGTGTCGCTTCTGACATCGAAGGCGAGCGGCGGCACGAACGGCGGTGCTGGCGGGTCGATCATCGTGCGTGTCGGTTCGGGAGACGCTGCCGTCGGAGGCGACGTGCAGATCGGCGGCGGCACGAGCGTGAACCAGCAGGGCGTCGGCGGGCGAGTGTCGGTGCAAGGTGGCAACGGCACAACTACGGGCGGCAACGTGCAGCTGTCCGCTGGATCTGGCACGTCGGCGCTTGGCGGGAGCGTCTTGATCTCGAGCGGTAGCGGGGACGGCGCGACGAGCGGCGATGTGACTGTGTCGAGTGCGGCGTCGGGAACGGCGCAGACGAGCACGAGTGGATCGGTGCGGCTGTCGTCTGGCGCGTCGAGCGGCGGTAGCTCTGGATCGGTGTCTGTGTCGACGGGTTCTTCGACGGGCGGCGCGAGCGGGTCGATCTCTCTGAGCGTGGGCTCGGGCGACGCAGCTACAGGAGGGTCCGTGAGCGTGGACGGCGGTCAGAGCCGGGCTGTGGGCGGCAAGGGAGGCCTGGTGGCGGTTCGCGGCGGTGCTGGAACCGCGACGGGCGGCGACTTGACGTTGGCAGGCGGCGTGGGCGATTCGTCACTTGGGGGCAGCGTGCGCATTTCCAGCGGCAGCGGGGCCACGGCGACGAGCGGCGATGTGGTGGTGTCCACGGCGGGTTCGGGTCCCGCTCAGACGAGCGGCAGCGTGACGATGTCAAGCGGCATTTCGAAAAGCGGTCCGTCGGGTGGAGTCTCCATCTTGACTTCGGGCGCTTCGAGCGGTAAGGGCGGCTCCATCCTCGTGTCCGCCGGCAGTGGCGATGCCAGTGATAGTGGATCAGTTGGTGTTCGCGGTGGAGATAGCAGTGCTGGCGTCGGAGGCCTGATCAGTTTGACCGGTGGAACCGGTAGTACAAGAGGAGGCAGCGTGACGCTGAATGGTGGGTCCGGATCGACTAGCATCGGCGGAAGCGTGCTTATTGCTAGTGGCAGCGGCACCGACGCTTCTAGCGGCGATGTAGTCATCTCTAGCGCTGCCTCGGGTACGACACATACTAGTGGCAGTGTGATGCTCTCGTCGGGCGTGTCGAAAGCAGGTAGCTCGGGAGCGGTATCGATTTCAACATCGAACGCAACGGGCGGAAAAGGCGGCTCCGTCGAGATCCGCATTGGGAGTGGCGACGCTGATAAGGGCGGAGACATCAACGTTTTGGCAGGCACTTCCGCCAATACTACCGGGACGGGAGGGAACATCAGTCTGCAAGCTGGGTCTAGCAATCAAGGAGGGGCCATCACTGTTGCCGGCGGCACTGGTAGTTCTACAATTGGCGGTGCTGTGGCCGTTCAAAGCGGCGGCGGCACGAACGTGGCGAGCGGAGACGTGCTGATCTCGAGCCTTGAGTCCGGCACGGCCCTGACGAGCGGGAGGATTGCGTTGTCGACGGGCGGCGCACAGGCGAGCGGGTCGATCTCGTTGTCGACAGGTGTGTCTGTGGGCGGCAACTCGGGAGCGTTCAACATCGTGACGTCGGGCGCGACGAAGGGCGCGGCGGGCGACATCGATTTGCTGGTGGGGTCGGGCGACTCGAACGCGGGCGGCAACGTGCTCGTGCGCAGCGGCGACAGCAATGTGGCGGACAGCAACGGCGTGAGCGTTGGCGGCCGTGTGGTGGTGCTTGGCGGCACGGGCGTGAAGACCGGCGGCGAGGTGGATATCAGCGGCGGTGTCGGTTCAGCGGATGCAGGTGGTAGCGTGGTGGTGTCGAGCGGTTCCGGAGCGACTGCGATGAGTGGCTCTGTGTCCGTGGCTAGCGCCAAGTCCGGCTCGGGCAAGGTGAGCGGGTCTGTGACGGTCTCGAGCGGCGAGTCGGTGGGCGGCACCTCCGGCAGCGTGTCGCTTCTGACATCGAAGGCGAGCGGCGGCACGAACGGCGGTGCTGGCGGGTCGATCATCGTGCGTGTCGGTTCGGGAGACGCTGCCGTCGGAGGCGACGTGCAGATCGGCGGCGGCACGAGCGTGAACCAGCAGGGCGTCGGCGGGCGAGTGTCGGTGCAAGGTGGCAACGGCACAACTACGGGCGGCAACGTGCAGCTGTCCGCTGGATCTGGCACGTCGGCGCTTGGCGGGAGCGTCTTGATCTCGAGCGGTAGCGGGGACGGCGCGACGAGCGGTGATGTGACTGTGTCGAGTGCGGCGTCGGGAACGGCGCAGACGAGCACGAGTGGATCGGTGCGGCTGTCGTCTGGCGCGTCGAGCGGCGGTAGCTCTGGATCGGTGTCTGTATCGACGGGTGCTTCGACGGGCGGCGCGAGCGGGTCGATCTCTCTGAGCGTGGGCTCGGGCGACGCAGCTACAGGAGGGTCCGTGAGCGTGGACGGCGGTCAGAGCCGGGCTGTGGGCGGCAAGGGAGGCCTGGTGGCGGTTCGCGGCGGTGCTGGAACCGCGACGGGCGGCGACTTGACGTTGGCAGGCGGCGTGGGCGATCCGTCACTTGGGGGCAGCGTGCGCATTTCCAGCGGCAACGGGGCCACGGCGACGAGCGGCGATGTGGTGGTGTCCACGGCGGGTTCGGGTCCCGCTCAGACGAGCGGCAGCGTGACGATGTCGACCGGCATCGCAAACGGCGGAGACTCTGGCTCTGTGTTGGTGGCGACGTCTAACGGCTCTGCGAGTGGTAAGGGCGGTGATATCATGATGCGCGTGGGATCCGGAGGCAAGGCGGTCAGCGGCGCGATCACGCTGTCAGCTGGAACGTCGTCAAGCACGTCGTCGGGTGTGGGAGGCAAGGTGCAGGTCTCCGGCGGCGACGGCCAAACCGGCGGTCTAGTCAAAGTGAGCGGAGGCACAGGAACGTCGACAGCAGGTGGTGGTGTGGCCGTTCAAAGCGGCGGCGGCACGAACGTGGCGAGCGGAGACGTGCTGATCTCGAGCCTTGAGTCCGGCACGGCCCTGTCGAGCGGGAGGATTGCGTTGTCGACGGGCGGCGCACAGGCGAGCGGGTCGATCTCGTTGTCGACAGGTGTGTCTGTGGGCGGCAACTCCGGAGCGGTCAACATCGTGACGTCGGGCGCGACGAAGGGCGCGGCGGGCGACATCGATTTGCTGGTGGGGTCGGGCGACTCGAACGCGGGCGGCAACGTGCTCGTGCGCAGCGGCGACAGCAATGTGGCGGACAGCAACGGCGTGGGCGTTGGCGGCCGTGTGGTGGTGCTTGGCGGCACGGGCGTGAAGACGGGCGGCGAGGTGGATATCAGCGGCGGTGTCGGTTCAGCGGATGCAGGTGGTAGCGTGGTGGTGTCGAGCGGTTCCGGAGCGACTGCGATGAGTGGCTCTGTGTCCGTGGCTAGCGCCAAGTCCGGCTCGGGCAAGGTGAGCGGGTCTGTGACGGTCTCGAGCGGCGAGTCGGTGGGCGGCACCTCCGGCAGCGTGTCGCTTCTGACATCGAAGGCGAGCGGCGGCACGAACGGCGGTGCTGGCGGGTCGATCATCGTGCGTGTCGGTTCGGGGAGACGCTGCCGTCGGAGGCGACGTGCAGATCGGCGGCGGCACGAGCGTGAACCAGCAGGGCGTCGGCGGGCGAGTGTCGGTGCAAGGTGGCAACGGCACAACTACGGGCGGCAACGTGCAGCTGTCCGCTGGATCTGGCACGTCGGCGCTTGGCGGGAGCGTCTTGATCTCGAGCGGTAGCGGGGACGGCGCGACGAGCGGTGATGTGACCGTGTCGAGTGCGGCGTCGGGAACGGCGCAGACGAGCACGAGTGGATCGGTGCGGCTGTCGTCTGGCGCGTCGAGCGGCGGTAGCTCCGGATCGGTGTCCGTGTCGACGGGTGCTTCGACGGGCGGCGCGAGCGGGTCGATCTCTCTGAGCGTGGGCTCGGGCGACGCAGCTACAGGAGGGTCCGTGAGCGTGGACGGCGGTCAGAGCCGGGCTGTGGGCGGCAAGGGAGGCCTGGTGGCGGTTCGCGGCGGTGCTGGAACTGCGACGGGCGGCGACTTGACGTTGGCAGGCGGCGTGGGCGATTCGTCACTTGGGGGCAGCGTGCGCATTTCCAGCGGCAACGGGGCCACGGCGACGAGCGGCGATGTGGTGGTGTCCACGGCGGGTTCGGGTCCCGCTCAGACGAGCGGCAGTGTGACGATGTCGACCGGCATCGCAAACGGCGGAGACTCTGGCTCTGTGTTGGTGGCGACGTCTAACGGCTCTGCGAGTGGTAAGGGCGGTGATATCATGATGCGCGTGGGATCCGGAGGCAAGGCGATCAGCGGCGCGATCACGCTGTCAGCTGGAACGTCGTCAAGCACGTCGTCGGGTGTGGGAGGCAAGGTGCAGGTCTCCGGCGGCGACGGCCAAACCGGCGGTCTAGTCAAAGTGAGCGGAGGCACAGGAACGTCGACAGCAGGTGGTGGTGTGGCCGTTCAAAGCGGCGGCGGCACGAACGTGGCGAGCGGAGACGTGCTGATCTCGAGCCTTGAGTCCGGCACGGCCCTGTCGAGCGGGAGGATTGCGTTGTCGACGGGCGGCGCACAGGCGAGCGGGTCGATCTCGTTGTCGACAGGTGTGTCTGTGGGCGGCAACTCCGGAGCGGTCAACATCGTGACGTCGGGCGCGACGAAGGGCGCGGCGGGCGACATCGATTTGCTGGTGGGGTCGGGCGACTCGAACGCGGGCGGCAACGTGCTCGTGCGCAGCGGCGACAGCAATGTGGCGGACAGCAACGGCGTGGGCGTTGGCGGCCGTGTGGTGGTGCTTGGCGGCACGGGCGTGAAGACCGGCGGCGAGGTGGATATCAGCGGCGGTGTCGGTTCAGCGGATGCAGGTGGTAGCGTGGTGGTGTCGAGCGGTTCCGGAGCGACTGCGATGAGTGGCTCTGTGTCCGTGGCTAGCGCCAAGTCCGGCTCGGGCAAGGTGAGCGGGTCTGTGACGGTCTCGAGCGGCGAGTCGGTGGGCGGCACCTCCGGCAGCGTGTCGCTTCTGACATCGAAGGCGAGCGGCGGCACGAACGGCGGTGCTGGCGGGTCGATCATCGTGCGTGTCGGTTCGGGAGACGCTGCCGTCGGAGGCGACGTGCAGATCGGCGGCGGCACGAGCGTGAACCAGCAGGGCGTCGGCGGGCGAGTGTCGGTGCAAGGTGGCAACGGCACAACTACGGGCGGCAACGTGCAGCTGTCCGCTGGATCTGGCACGTCGGCGCTTGGCGGGAGCGTCTTGATCTCGAGCGGTAGCGGGGACGGCGCGACGAGCGGCGATGTGACTGTGTCGAGTGCGGCGTCGGGAACGGCGCAGACGAGCACGAGTGGATCGGTGCGGCTGTCGTCTGGCGCGTCGAGCGGCGGTAGCTCTGGATCGGTGTCCGTGTCGACGGGTTCTTCGACGGGCGGCGCGAGCGGGTCGATCTCTCTGAGCGTGGGCTTGGGCGACGCGGCTACAGGAGGGTCCGTGAGCGTGGACGGCGGTCAGAGCCGGGCTGTGGGCGGCAAGGGAGGCCTGGTGGCGGTTCGCGGCGGTGCTGGAACCGCGACGGGCGGCGACTTGACGTTGGCAGGCGGCGTGGGCGATCCGTCACTTGGGGGCAGCGTGCGCATTTCCAGCGGCAACGGGGCCACGGCGACGAGCGGCGATGTGGTGGTGTCCACGGCGGGTTCGGGTCCCGCTCAGACGAGCGGCAGCGTGACGATGTCGACCGGCATCGCAAACGGCGGAGACTCTGGCTCTGTGTTGGTGGCGACGTCTAACGGCTCTGCGAGTGGTAAGGGCGGTGATATCATGATGCGCGTGGGATCCGGAGGCAAGGCGATCAGCGGCGCGATCACGCTGTCAGCTGGAACGTCGTCAAGCACGTCGTCGGGTGTGGGAGGCAAGGTGCAGGTCTCCGGCGGCGACGGCCAAACCGGCGGTCTAGTCAAAGTGAGCGGAGGCACAGGAACGTCGACAGCAGGTGGTGGTGTGGCCGTTCAAAGCGGCGGCGGCACGAACGTGGCGAGCGGAGACGTGCTGATCTCGAGCCTTGAGTCCGGCACGGCCCTGACGAGCGGGAGGATTGCGTTGTCGACGGGCGGCGCACAGGCGAGCGGGTCGATCTCGTTGTCGACAGGTGTGTCTGTGGGCGGCAACTCCGGAGCGGTCAACATCGTGACGTCGGGCGCGACGAAGGGCGCGGCGGGCGACATCGATTTGCTGGTGGGGTCGGGCGACTCGAACGCGGGCGGCAACGTGCTCGTGCGCAGCGGCGACAGCAATGTGGCGGACAGCAACGGCGTGAGCGTTGGCGGCCGTGTGGTGGTGCTTGGCGGCACGGGCGTGAAGACCGGCGGCGAGGTGGATATCAGCGGCGGTGTCGGTTCAGCGGATGCAGGTGGTAGTGTGGTGGTGTCGAGCGGTTCCGGAGCGACTGCGATGAGTGGCTCTGTGTCCGTGGCTAGCGCCAAGTCCGGCTCGGGCAAGGTGAGCGGGTCTGTGACGGTCTCGAGCGGCGAGTCGGTGGGCGGCACCTCCGGCAGCGTGTCGCTTCTGACATCGAAGGCGAGCGGCGGCACGAACGGCGGTGCTGGCGGGTCGATCATCGTGCGTGTCGGTTCGGGAGACGCTGCCGTCGGAGGCGACGTGCAGATCGGCGGCGGCACGAGCGTGAACCAGCAGGGCGTCGGCGGGCGAGTGTCGGTGCAAGGTGGCAACGGCACAACTACGGGCGGCAACGTGCAGCTGTCCGCTGGATCTGGCACGTCGGCGCTTGGCGGGAGCGTCTTGATCTCGAGCGGTAGCGGGGACGGCGCGACGAGCGGCGATGTGACCGTGTCGAGTGCGGCGTCGGGAACGGCGCAGACGAGCACGAGTGGATCGGTGCGGCTGTCGTCTGGCGCGTCGAGCGGCGGTAGCTCCGGATCGGTGTCCGTGTCGACGGGTGCTTCGACGGGCGGCGCGAGCGGGTCGATCTCTCTGAGCGTGGGCTCGGGCGACGCAGCTACAGGAGGGTCCGTGAGCGTGGACGGCGGTCAGAGCCGGGCTGTGGGCGGCAAGGGAGGCCTGGTGGCGGTTCGCGGCGGTGCTGGAACCGCGACGGGCGGCGACTTGACGTTGGCAGGCGGCGTGGGCGATCCGTCACTTGGGGGCAGCGTGCGCATTTCCAGCGGCAACGGGGCCACGGCGACGAGCGGCGATGTGGTGGTGTCCACGGCGGGTTCGGGTCCCGCTCAGACGAGCGGCAGTGTGACGATGTCGACCGGCATCGCAAACGGCGGAGACTCTGGCTCTGTGTTGGTGGCGACGTCTAACGGCTCTGCGAGTGGTAAGGGCGGTGATATCATGATGCGCGTGGGATCCGGAGGCAAGGCGGTCAGCGGCGCGATCACGCTGTCAGCTGGAACGTCGTCAAGCACGTCGTCGGGTGTGGGAGGCAAGGTGCAGGTCTCCGGCGGCGACGGCCAAACCGGCGGTCTAGTCAAAGTGAGCGGAGGCACAGGAACGTCGACAGCAGGTGGTGGTGTGGCCGTTCAAAGCGGCGGCGGCACGAACGTGGCGAGCGGAGACGTGCTGATCTCGAGCCTTGAGTCCGGCACGGCCCTGTCGAGCGGGAGGATTGCGTTGTCGACGGGCGGCGCACAGGCGAGCGGGTCGATCTCGTTGTCGACAGGTGTGTCTGTGGGCGGCAACTCCGGAGCGGTCAACATCGTGACGTCGGGCGCGACGAAGGGCGCGGCGGGCGACATCGATTTGCTGGTGGGGTCGGGCGACTCGAACGCGGGCGGCAACGTGCTCGTGCGCAGCGGCGACAGCAATGTGGCGGACAGCAACGGCGTGGGCGTTGGCGGCCGTGTGGTGGTGCTTGGCGGCACGGGCGTGAAGACCGGCGGCGAGGTGGATATCAGCGGCGGTGTCGGTTCAGCGGATGCAGGTGGTAGTGTGGTGGTGTCGAGCGGTTCCGGAGCGACTGCGATGAGTGGCTCTGTGTCCGTGGCTAGCGCCAAGTCCGGCTCGGGCAAGGTGAGCGGGTCAGTGACGGTCTCGAGCGGCGAGTCGGTGGGCGGCACCTCCGGCAGCGTGTCGCTTCTGACATCGAAGGCGAGCGGCGGCACGAACGGCGGTGCTGGCGGGTCGATCATCGTGCGTGTCGGTTCGGGAGACGCTGCCGTCGGAGGCGACGTGCAGATCGGCGGCGGCACGAGCGTGAACCAGCAGGGCGTCGGCGGGCGAGTGTCGGTGCAAGGTGGCAACGGCACAACTACGGGCGGCAACGTGCAGCTGTCCGCTGGATCTGGCACGTCGGCGCTTGGCGGGAGCGTCTTGATCTCGAGCGGTAGCGGGGACGGCGCGACGAGCGGCGATGTGACTGTGTCGAGTGCGGCGTCGGGAACGGCGCAGACGAGCACGAGTGGATCGGTGCGGCTGTCGTCTGGCGCGTCGAGCGGCGGTAGCTCTGGATCGGTGTCTGTGTCGACGGGTGCTTCGACGGGCGGCGCGAGCGGGTCGATCTCTCTGAGCGTGGGCTCGGGCGACGCGGCTACAGGAGGGTCCGTGAGCGTGGACGGCGGTCAGAGCCGGGCTGTGGGCGGCAAGGGAGGCCTGGTGGCGGTTCGCGGCGGTGCTGGAACCGCGACGGGCGGTGACTTGACGTTGGCAGGCGGCGTGGGCGATTCGTCACTTGGGGGCAGCGTGCGCATTTCCAGCGGCAACGGGGCCACGGCGACGAGCGGCGATGTGGTGGTGTCTACGGCGGGTTCGGGTCCCGCTCAGACGAGCGGCAGCGTGACGATGTCGACCGGCATCGCAAACGGCGGAGACTCTGGCTCTGTGTTGGTGGCGACGTCTAACGGCTCTGCGAGTGGTAAGGGCGGTGATATCATGATGCGCGTGGGATCCGGAGGCAAGGCGGTCAGCGGCGCGATCACGCTGTCAGCTGGAACGTCGTCAAGCACGTCGTCGGGTGTGGGAGGTAAGGTGCAGGTCTCCGGCGGCGACGGCCAAACCGGCGGTCTAGTCAAAGTGAGCGGAGGCACAGGAACGTCGACAGCAGGTGGTGGTGTGGCCGTTCAAAGCGGCGGCGGCACGAATGTGGCGAGCGGAGACGTGCTGATCTCGAGCCTTGAGTCCGGCACGGCCCTGACGAGCGGGAGGATTGCGTTGTCGACGGGCGGCGCACAGGCGAGCGGGTCGATCTCGTTGTCGACAGGTGTGTCTGTGGGCGGCAACTCCGGAGCGGTCAACATCGTGACGTCGGGCGCGACGAAGGGCGCGGCGGGCGACATCGATTTGCTGGTGGGGTCGGGCGACTCGAACGCGGGCGGCAACGTGCTCGTGCGCAGCGGCGACAGCAATGTGGCGGACAGCAACGGCGTGAGCGTTGGCGGCCGTGTGGTGGTGCTTGGCGGCACGGGCGTGAAGACCGGCGGCGAGGTGGATATCAGCGGCGGTGTCGGTTCAGCGGATGCAGGTGGTAGCGTGGTGGTGTCGAGCGGTTCCGGAGCGACTGCGATGAGTGGCTCTGTGTCCGTGGCTAGCGCCAAGTCCGGCTCGGGCAAGGTGAGCGGGTCTGTGACGGTCTCGAGCGGCGAGTCGGTGGGCGGCACCTCCGGCAGCGTGTCGCTTCTGACATCGAAGGCGAGCGGCGGCACGAACGGCGGTGCTGGCGGGTCGATCATCGTGCGTGTCGGTTCGGGAGACGCTGCCGTCGGAGGCGACGTGCAGATCGGCGGCGGCACGAGCGTGAACCAGCAGGGCGTCGGCGGGCGAGTGTCGGTGCAAGGTGGCAACGGCACAACTACGGGCGGCAACGTGCAGCTGTCCGCTGGATCTGGCACGTCGGCGCTTGGCGGGAGCGTCTTGATCTCGAGCGGTAGCGGGGACGGCGCGACGAGCGGCGATGTGACTGTGTCGAGTGCGGCGTCGGGAACGGCGCAGACGAGCACGAGTGGATCGGTGCGGCTGTCGTCTGGCGCGTCGAGCGGCGGTAGCTCTGGATCGGTGTCTGTGTCGACGGGTGCTTCGACGGGCGGCGCGAGCGGGTCGATCTCTCTGAGCGTGGGCTCGGGCGACGCGGCTACAGGAGGGTCCGTGAGCGTGGACGGCGGTCAGAGCCGGGCTGTGGGCGGCAAGGGAGGCCTGGTGGCGGTTCGCGGCGGTGCTGGAACCGCGACGGGCGGTGACTTGACGTTGGCAGGCGGCGTGGGCGATTCGTCACTTGGGGGCAGCGTGCGCATTTCCAGCGGCAACGGGGCCACGGCGACGAGCGGCGATGTGGTGGTGTCTACGGCGGGTTCGGGTCCCGCTCAGACGAGCGGCAGCGTGACGATGTCGACCGGCATCGCAAACGGCGGAGACTCTGGCTCTGTGTTGGTGGCGACGTCTAACGGCTCTGCGAGTGGTAAGGGCGGTGATATCATGATGCGCGTGGGATCCGGAGGCAAGGCGGTCAGCGGCGCGATCACGCTGTCAGCTGGAACGTCGTCAAGCACGTCGTCGGGTGTGGGAGGTAAGGTGCAGGTCTCCGGCGGCGACGGCCAAACCGGCGGTCTAGTCAAAGTGAGCGGAGGCACAGGAACGTCGACAGCAGGTGGTGGTGTGGCCGTTCAAAGCGGCGGCGGCACGAATGTGGCGAGCGGAGACGTGCTGATCTCGAGCCTTGAGTCCGGCACGGCCCTGACGAGCGGGAGGATTGCGTTGTCGACGGGCGGCGCACAGGCGAGCGGGTCGATCTCGTTGTCGACAGGTGTGTCTGTGGGCGGCAACTCCGGAGCGGTCAACATCGTGACGTCGGGCGCGACGAAGGGCGCGGCGGGCGACATCGATTTGCTGGTGGGGTCGGGCGACTCGAACGCGGGCGGCAACGTGCTCGTGCGCAGCGGCGACAGCAATGTGGCGGACAGCAACGGCGTGAGCGTTGGCGGCCGTGTGGTGGTGCTTGGCGGCACGGGCGTGAAGACCGGCGGCGAGGTGGATATCAGCGGCGGTGTCGGTTCAGCGGATGCAGGTGGTAGCGTGGTGGTGTCGAGCGGTTCCGGAGCGACTGCGATGAGTGGCTCTGTGTCCGTGGCTAGCGCCAAGTCCGGCTCGGGCAAGGTGAGCGGGTCTGTGACGGTCTCGAGCGGCGAGTCGGTGGGCGGCACCTCCGGCAGCGTGTCGCTTCTGACATCGAAGGCGAGCGGCGGCACGAACGGCGGTGCTGGCGGGTCGATCATCGTGCGTGTCGGTTCGGGAGACGCTGCCGTCGGAGGCGACGTGCAGATCGGCGGCGGCACGAGCGTGAACCAGCAGGGCGTCGGCGGGCGAGTGTCGGTGCAAGGTGGCAACGGCACAACTACGGGCGGCAACGTGCAGCTGTCCGCTGGATCTGGCACGTCGGCGCTTGGCGGGAGCGTCTTGATCTCGAGCGGTAGCGGGGACGGCGCGACGAGCGGCGATGTGACTGTGTCGAGTGCGGCGTCGGGAACGGCGCAGACGAGCACGAGTGGATCGGTGCGGCTGTCGTCTGGCGCGTCGAGCGGCGGTAGCTCCGGATCGGTGTCCGTGTCGACGGGTTCTTCGACGGGCGGCGCGAGCGGGTCGATCTCTCTGAGCGTGGGCTCGGGCGACGCAGCAACAGGAGGGTCCGTGAGCGTGGACGGCGGTCAGAGCCGGGCTGTGGGCGGCAAGGGAGGCCTGGTGGCGGTTCGCGGCGGTGCTGGAACCGCGACGGGCGGCGACTTGACGTTGGCAGGCGGCGTGGGCGATTCGTCACTTGGGGGCAGCGTGCGCATTTCCAGCGGCAGCGGGGCCACGGCGACGAGCGGCGATGTGGTGGTGTCCACGGCGGGTTCGGGTCCCGCTCAGACGAGCGGCAGCGTGACGATGTCGAGCGGCATCGCAAACGGCGGAGACTCTGGCTCTGTGTTGGTGGCGACGTCTAACGGCTCTGCGAGTGGTAAGGGCGGTGATATCATGATGCGCGTGGGATCCGGAGGCAAGGCGGTCAGCGGCGCGATCACGCTGTCAGCTGGAACGTCGTCAAGCACGTCGTCGGGTGTGGGAGGCAAGGTGCAGGTCTCCGGCGGCGACGGCCAAACCGGCGGTCTAGTCAAAGTGAGCGGAGGCACAGGAACGTCGACAGCAGGTGGTGGTGTGGCCGTTCAAAGCGGCGGCGGCACGAACGTGGCGAGCGGAGACGTGCTGATCTCGAGCCTTGAGTCCGGCACGGCCCTGACGAGCGGGAGGATTGCGTTGTCGACGGGCGGCGCACAGGCGAGCGGGTCGATCTCGTTGTCGACAGGAGTGTCTGTGGGCGGCAACTCTGGAGCGGTCAACATCGTGACGTCGGGCGCGACGAAGGGCGCAGCGGGTGACGTGAAGTTGTTGGTGGGGTCAGGTGACTCAAACGCGGGTGGCAATGTACTCGTCCGCAGTGGAGATAGTAGTTCCTTGGATAGCAACTCTGTTGGTATTGGCAGTGGTGGGCGTGTTTCTGTTGTCGGAGGCGATGGGTCTGCGACCGGTGGCGATGTTAGCGTCTCCGGGGGCTCAGGAAATTCTGGATCAGGGGGAAAGTTGCTCCTCTCGAGTGGAAGTAGTACTGCTGGCATGAGTGGATCAGTTGTACTTACAGCAGCTGATGCGTTGGATAATTTCGCTAGCGGCTCGGTTATCGTTACCAGTGGGGCATCGAAAAATGTTCAAAGTGGGGACACCAGCATCATTACTGGTGCATCACTGAATGGAAAAAGCGGCTCAATCAACCTGACTGTTGGCGCGAGTGGAACTGACAAAACCAGTGGATCAGTGTTGGTAACAGCAGGGGCGAATCAACTAACTGGCCCTGGTGGCGATATTGTCATGAAAGGAGGCAGCGCGAATCAAGCTGGTGGTAGCATCAAGATCAGCGGAGGGAATTCGGTTCAAACTACTGGTGGCTCCATCAGCGTTATCAGCGGGGGGAGCGTGGCTAAGATGAGCGGAAACATAGCCGTTTCTACTTCAGCTTCCGGTCTTGCGGATAGTGGGTCTCTTACAATCTCCACTGGCATTGCAAATAAAGGAAGCTCGGGGGCTATTACGCTGACAACTGCTGGTGCAACTGGAGGCAATGGGGGCCAGATTAGTTTGAGCTCGGGGTCTGGTGACGGAATAGACGGAGGTGACATCAAACTTCGTGCTGGAGATTCAACGCCAGATAATGGAGTAGGGGGAGTTCTCGACTTCCAAGCAGGATACGGGAAGAAGTTTGGTGGCAACGTAGCCATCACTGGTGGTTCAGCGGCTGATACTGCTGGAGGCAATGTGCAAATCGCAAGTGGGAGTGGCTCCTCGGTTAGCAGTGGCAACATCGTAGTGGCAACTGGAGCGTCTGGACAGAGCAAAAGAAGTGGCTCCTTGACGTTGTCATCGGGTATTTCCAGTGGCGATTTTTCAGGCGGGGTGTACATTTCCACCGCTGACTCTACGAATGGGGTCAGCGGTAGCGTCGTTATCTCTTCTGGTACTGCTAGCGATGCTGAGAGTGGCGATGTTCAACTTATCGGGGGGAAAAGTATAAATGATGGAGGAATGGGGGGTAGAGTACTTGTACAAGGTGGATCGGGAACAAGTCAAGGCGGACATGTCGAGGTGACTGCGGGAACGGGTAAATCAAGTATTGGAGGAAATATCCGACTGCAAAGTGGATCTGGAAGCGGCGCGAGCAGTGGCTACGCTCTTGTGTCAACGGCTGACGCTGGAATCAACCGCGATAGCGGTCCCTTAGGTTTCGTGACTGGTGCTACCAACGGTGGCAATTCTGGAGACATTTCATTTGAAACAGGGGATGCCCTTGAAGGCAATGCAGGTTCGATCCTATTCAAGGTGGGCAAAACCGAGGACACGGATGCAGGAGTTGTTACGATTGCGGCCGGTGAGAATGCAGCGGTTGGCGGGACAGGCGGTGAACTACTTCTAAGTGGTGGTCTGGGAGATGGCGCAGGAGGCGGATTAACACTCACAGCAGGAAAAGGTGGTACTCAAGCTGGTGGCAACGTTGACATTTCCAGCGGTGCTAGTGCTAGTGGGGCAACAGGTTCCGTTTCCATCACGAGTGCTACTACAAAATCAGCGAAGGCAAGCGGTTCAATTACGCTTTCTACGGGCAGTTCCGTAGGAGGAGATACCGGAAGTATCTCCATTCTGACGTCGAGCACCAAGGGCGGGATTTCTGGAGCAGTGACTGTGAGTTTAGGTGCTGCAGAAACTTCTACCGGTGGAACGCTAACACTGAACGCTGGACCAAGTACGAATTCTGGTGGTACTGGTGGAAGTGTCGTTGTAAAAGGAGGCTCAGGACCATTAACTGGTGGTGAGATATCGATTACCGGTGGGACCACACCAGGTGTGGCGACTGCCACCGATACTCCTGTCGGCGGAACTGTACGTGTTGCCAGTGGTACAGGCGATGATGCCATTAGCGGCAACGTGCTAGTTTCGACGGGTGATGCTGGACAGAATCACAATAGCGGGGACATTGCCCTGTACACCGGAGCTACTACCGGTGGCAATAGCGGTGGTGTTTGGCTGCAAACTACAGACGCCGTCAAAGGCAAAGCAGGATCCATTATCTTGAGTGTCGGAGATGGTGATATTGCTGATGCTGGTTCGATTAAGCTAACCAGCGGCAGCTCCAGCAACGCTGCTGGTGTAGGCGGCGCGATCTCAGTGACGGGAGGGCATGGGAAATTGTCGGGGGGAGACGTCAGCATAACAGGAGGCGTTGGAGACGGTAAGGTCGGTGGCAGTGTCAGCCTCACGAGCGGATCGTCAAAAGCTAGCGGCTCGCTGTCGCTTTCCTCAGGTAAATCTACTGCTGGCAAGTCGGGCGACTTGACTCTTGTGACGTCGGATGCCGTCGGTGGAAGTGGAGGCTCAATCTCCGTCACGGTAGGCTCCACCGACACGGGAAGTACTGGGATTTTAAGCTTACAAGGCGGTGCTAACACGGCCGACGCGAGTACAGGAGGTGCTGTAACGGTCACAGGAGGAAGTGGGAAGGCCATCGGTGGCAACGTCGCTATTGTTGCTGGTGCGGGGGCCTCCACAAAAGGAGGAAACTTGATATTGACGAGCGGATCCGGGAGCGGGGCTCTAAGCGGGGATGTTACAATTGCAAGTGGCAACGCTGGCACGGCAAAAGGTAGCGGTTCGGTGACGCTTTCTTCTGGAACCTCTCAAGGTGGACCCACAGGAAGCGTAAAACTTGCTACATCTACTGCTGTTGGAGGGTCTGGTGGCCCAATTACGCTGTCTGTGGGATCAGGTGATGCAAATACTGGCGGGAATGTTGAGGTTAGTGCTGGTGGTGCGACTGGCGATGCAAGCATTGGCGGTAAAGTGAAGCTTACCGGCGGCGTTGGGAAGACTGGCGGTGATGTTCTGATTAGCGGTGGAGATGGAACTGCGACTGCCGGTGGCCGTGTTGAGCTTGTCAGTGGGGCCGGCACTGCTCTTCCAAGTGGAGACGTGCTGATCAGAAGCGCGGATCCCACTACAACTTCAAAGAGCGGGGCGATAGAGCTACGTACGGGCACGACAACCGCTGGTGGATCTGGATCAGTTTTCATTAAGACAAGTAATGCTGTTGGCGGAGCAGCAGGCTCCGTCACACTATCGGTGGGATCAGGAGATACAGCTACGGCGGGGAGCCTCGAGCTTTACGCTGGGAGCAGCTCCCACGCGGCAGGCGTTGGCGGTCGCACACTACTCACAGGAGGAACCGGGACAACAGTGGGTGGAACAATTCAGCTTGTCGGAGGAGTGGGCACCAAAACCAAAGGCGGAGATGTTGTGGTCACGAGCGGCGGGAGCGACACGGGCAGCTCGAGCGGTGACGTTTTCATCAGTAGTGGAAGCGTGGCTGCGTCAGGACAAGCAAGCGGCTCGGTGTCATTATTGTCGGGTAAAGCTTCCCATGGCAGCTCTGGGGGTCTAACGGTGGGCACAGCCGCCGCTACTGGCGGAAGTGGGGGCGCGGTGACTTTGAGTGTTGGTGCTGGTGACACATCTAATGGTGGTACAATGAACATAGCTGGTGGAGATACTACAGACGGTGTAGGAGGCTTGGTGGCTATTGTCGCAGGCAAAGGTGGCAGCGCTGGAGGTGATGCTAAGTTGACTGGCGGCGCTGGTGGTTCTGACGTCGGTGGCAACGTCCGGATCTTGAGTGGTGGGAGTACTTCCGCTACGACAGGACGTGTGGATGTATTGTCCTCTGGCTCGGCGATTGCTGGTACTGGCGGCGTGACGTTGTCATCGGGTGAGACTACAGGTAGTACTAATACTGGGTCGTCAGGGACTGTGAGCGTGTTATCAGGAAACTCGGTTGGGGGTAGCGGAGGGAACATTTTGGTGCAAGTCGGTAGTGGGAAGGCTGCAGCTGGTGGCGAATTGAAGCTTATCAGTGGAGAAAGCACAAACGACAACGGTGTCGGCGGGAAACTGAGTATTCTAGGAGGTGTAGGTACCAAGACAGGGGGTGCCGTGGACATTCGTGGTGGGGTAGGCACTGGCACAGTTGGTGGCGGTGTTCAAATTGTGAGCGGAGGCAGCACGAGTGGTGGCAGTGGTGACGTGGTTTTAGCCAGCGAAGTGTCATCAACTACCGCTGCAAGTGGATCTGTGACCCTCTCGTCAGGTGCCTCAACTGCAGGGGGCAATTCCGGCAATGTAAATATCAAAACGGCCACTGCTACGACTGGAACATCCGGCAAGATTACTATCGCTTCCGGCTCCAGTTCTGTAGCAGGGGTCGGCGCTGGCGTCTCCATGAGTTCTGGAGCCAACACTGCGGGAACGGGGGGTCTATTGGAACTCGTTGGTGGGCTTGGAAAGATAGGAGGCAACGTGGCAATCACTGCTGGGGCAGCATCGACGACTGGAACCCGTGGAGGAGATGTGAGCATTCTCAGCGGTACTGGGGATGCCGCTACGAGCGGCAATGTTGTGATCGCGACAGCAGATGCTGGTACCGCTAAAGTCAGTGGGGGTCTCACCTTATCTACTGGTGCCTCATCTGGTGGGAACTCTGGAGCCATTTCTCTCTCAACTTCCACGGCTACTGGTCATGGTGGTAGTATTGGTCTCTCCGTCGGAAGTGGAAACGCGGAGGTAGGAGGCGCTATCACTTTAACCGCAGGCACAAGTTCTCACGCGACAGGAACTGGTGGAACTGTGTCCGTGACTGGAGGTGGCGGGTTTGCAGGAGGTGATGTTACTATCAATGGTGGTGCTGGTAGTGACGCCTCCACTACAGGCGGTGCTGTTCGGATCACTAGTGGAACCAATACTGCTGGAAGCAGCGCGCGAGTTGTGGTAAAATCTGCCGCTGCAAAGGTGAACTTCAACACGGGCAATCTTGAGTTCGGAAGTGGTGATAGTACGGGGACCGGGAACAGCGGCAGTGTTACTTTTTCTACAGGTTCTGCCACTGGTGGAACTTCAGGCAACTTTGAGGTAGCACTCGGGGATTCTGGGGTGGCTGGAGGCACAGGCGGGTCGATTAAGTTGAGCGCTGGCGCAAATACTGCTAGCACTGGAGGCTCCGTCACTGTGACACCTGGCGCAGGGTCAAGCGACACCACCCACGGAGAATTTCGCGTTGAATATCCGAGTGGCACGGCACTTCTCTCCATAGCGAAGAAAGCGTTCACGGTGGATAACGTCCAGTACATGAATCTGAAGTCTAAAACAAACGTGGATCTTGGTGCCACTGGGACGGTGACATTGACTGGGAATGCTGTGAATGTGGCTGGCGGACCGCTTACGGTTCAACTGAACGACTTTTCGGTCACAAGTGCCGCAGGGGCCGTGCTGTCGGTCTCAGCTACCAATGGCGACGTGAGTTTCAAAGGAAAACTCACGCTGGGCAAGGACCAAGCTTCAATCGAACACACTGGCACCTCGTTGACGGTATCAACGCCGAAGTTGCTTGTTCCTGCACCTATAGTGACCTTCTCAGGTGCGCAAGTGACTTTTTCAGGCACCAATGTCGATCTCTCAGGGGCACATACGAACTTCAAGGGCACCGATGTGGGTTTCTCAGCAACAACTGCGGTTAGTTTCTCCGGATCGACGGACTTCATTGGTAATGCGAAGTTTGAGGGAACGACAGTCGACTTCTCGTCGGCTAGCACAGTTGGATTTTCGGGAACCACCGGCTTCACAGGAAACGCAGAGTTTGCGGGGTCTACAGTAGATTTCTCGTCAACCACTTCCGTCGGCTTCTCAGGCCCGACTGATTTCACAGGAAAGTCGAAGTTCGAGGGGAGTACAGTAGACTTTGCTTCATCGACTGCGGTTGGTTTCGCGGGATCGGCAGATTTTACTGGAAGTGCGGTCGATTTCTCGGCTACAACCTCGGTTGGCTTCTCAGGACCGACCGATTTCGCGGGAAAATCGAAGTTCGAGGGGAGTACAGTAGACTTCACTTCATCAACTGCGGTTGGTTTCGCGGGATCGGCAGATTTTACTGGAAGTGCGGTCGATTTCTCGGCTGCAACTTCGGTCGGCTTCTCAGGACCGACCGATTTCACAGGAAAGTCGAAGTTCGAAGGGAGTACAGTAGACTTCACTTCATCAACTGCGGTTGGTTTCGCGGGATCGGCAGATTTTACTGGAAGTGCAGTCGATTTCTCGGCAACAACCTCAGTTGGTTTCTCAGGACCAACCGACTTCGCAGGAAAAGCGAAGTTTGAAGGCAGCACCGTCGATTTTTTGTCATCGACTGCTGTGAGTTTCGCTAAAACGACAACAGTCAACTTTTTGTCGGACAACGTCGACTTCTCCGGCGCCAAGGTCTCGATGTCGGGTGCTAAACTCAACATTGCTGGCAGCGGTAGTGCACCGACAGCAGCAGAAGGAACTTGCACAGTTGGCGACCTGCGCTTCGACAAGATCCAGCTCTACCTTTGCGTCCAGGACAATGATGGTCCGAATTGGTACTCGATCAGCCTGGGCGACAAGTTCACGCCGTAGCTGCTTTTTGTGTATATTCGTAGCGTGTTGCATTCATACAACTTAGCGTTGAAGCATTCAGCGAAAATCGGTCATGGTACAGTTTATTGCTTGGTTTATGCATTTTTGGTAGCTGAGCGGTCATGTTGCAGTCCCAATGCGTCAGTCTGCGCGCGTGTTTAAGCTTCCATTGCTGCAAGCTCGAATGAGCCTGCAATAGATAAGGGGTTGGAAAGCTGATGTCAACCAGGATAGTCGACGGTCCCGGTGGCACATCGTCTTCCGTCTAATGCTGCGTCGTCACAGTGGGGTCCGCCATGCGGCGCGCCGCCTCGACCGCCGCCGAGCTGTAGCAACAGGGCTGAGGCGCAGGCGCCACGGGCACGGCCATTTGCTCGTCGCAGTGGAAGAGCTGCTGCTTGACGAGCGTGGGGCCCGTGGCATGGGCGCCCTCTCTCAGCACCGCAAGCCCGCGGGGCAAGTCCATGGACGTGTCGATCTTCTGCATGGCCTCGAACACTCTCGAGAGCTTGACCCAGTGGGGCGGGTACTTGAACCTGGCCACGTCCATGAGCAGCACCATGTCTCTCTCGGCATGGTAGCCGCCAATGGGGGAGAAGTGTCCGTCTCCCGTCTGTCCGAGCACCTTGCGGCTGTAGTTGAGCACGACGATCTCCGAGCTGGTGGCACAGCTGTGCTTGACAACGTCCCTGAAGTGCTCGAGCGTCAAGTCGCTCGTGGCTCTAAATTCCTCCGTCAAGACGCCATTGCAGCGCGCGAGACAGATGAACTCGGACATGCTGATGCCCTTCTCCTTGGCCACACTGAGCGACGTGCAGCAGTCGAAGAGCTCCTCGCTGAACCAGCGCCACGGGCCCTTCCAGAGGCGGCCCGGGTCGATCTCCAGCGCGTTGAGACACATGGCCAGCGTGGCCAGGCCGCAGTACGCGGGCTCGGCCTGCGTGATGAACTGCTCCGCCAATGGGAAGTAGATTTGCATGTAGTTGCTGCTGCTGTTGAGCGCCTCGGTGAAGAGCTTGCGGCCCTCGACGCTCGAGAACGCGATGCAGTCCTGCGGCAGGTGGCGGCGGTGGAAACTGCTCTGAACACCCGCGGCCGGGGATTTCTGCACCGTGGCGTGGTGCCTCTTGTCGTGTTCCAGCTGCTGCTGGTTGTCCTCCTCGAGCTGCAGCGCCTCGCGCTCCTGTCGCTCCTTCTCGCGCTTGGTCTTGCAGCCGCACTCCATGTCCATGGGCAGCTGGCACTCGTCCTCCTGGCCCGAATTAGCCCCAGAATTATCGGAAGTAACGGCCGCTGACTGTCTCTTGGCTATTTGGATTCTGCGGAACGGCTTGTGTAGAGGCGGAATGAGTCCTGAGGCTGGTGTGTACTTGGTGTGCTCGACCCGCGGGTTCAGGCGGGTTGATTGCGGGATTGATTGCGCGGGTGGGCCGCGACTGAACAGGTGGGTGTGGACCGAACCCAGCAGACCCGTGGGCGGGGGAGTGACTCGGACGGTGCTGTGGCGGTGGTGTGGCGCCAGCGCTTGGGCCTTGGCGGCGACGGCGGCGGCGCTCGGCAGCTGCTTGTCCTCGCGCAGGAAAAGTTTCCAGTGGGTCGTGGGCGCGAAGCGCGTGGGCAACTCGCGGGTCCGGGGCCACATCAATCACTCGGTGTCGGGCAGTTAAAAATACTTGAAAGGCGACGCGTTTCTCGACGCGCGTAGTGCAGTGTGCCTGCGACGGAGTGGAGTGGAGTGCAGTGGCGCTCGGGGCACAAATAGCCGAATGTCTGTGGGGCTGCTTGGGCCGCGATCGCTCTATTGCGCTACTGACAGGCACTCAGTCACTGGCGATTATAATGTCGTTAAATGGGGGACTTTCAGAATTGTGATCGACTTCCAGAGCATACAAAAGGCAAGTGTAGTGGCGAGTTCCAGGACATCCTGGAATCTGGAGACCCAGATGGCTGAGGGCATCGACCAATCACAGGCCGCGAAGCAGCGAGGCACGCGCCTTCCGAGCGCATTGGACGACGGGGTGCAGTCCGCCGCGGCAAGACACGCTCCGACCACGTGAGCCCGTGGCATGCTGCCTTTGGTCAGAGAGCAGCCACGCGGGAGTGGATCTTGGCTCTGCTCGCCTCGCGGCATGCACTTGCCGGGGCTCGTCATCGATGGTGTGGTACACACTAATGCAACTTCAACTCGTTTTTGGCCATGGCTGAGATGGTTTCGATAACAGTAGCGCTCTTCGCGCGCGAGGTCTCTCAGCCGTCTGCACGATACTTCCTTACTCCGCACACAGCCTACCCTACTGCGACTACTCCAACGCGTCCCTCGATAACACCAGCAACCGTTCACACCGTCACTCTGCTCATGCATTTCTTGGCCGGTACACATTCGAGCAACAATAAATTGTGTTCGTACGACATTTGAACGACATTCTCGTACACGGTCAAAGGAAAGTTCTTGCGGCTGAAATCACTTCCAGCACCACCAAAGGTCTTCAGACGTCACTTTAGATCATGTCAGGAAGCAACTCAGACGCTTCGACGCAGCGCGTGGCCACGCAGGTGGCGGTGACGGCCGCCGGTGCTGCGCTGGCCTACTACGTCGGCTCGCGCAATAAGAGCGCGCGCCGTGCGGCGGCCCAGAGCCGCGCCCAGGCGGTGGCGCAGGCCCAGGCAGCCGCGCTGCCCACGGATCTGGAGCGGCGCAAGCTCACGTCGGTGGTGGTGCGCGTGCCGGCCACGACGGCCAACATGGGCCCGGGCTTCGACACCATCGGCATGGCGCTGGACATCTGGACGGAGATCTCGGCCGAGGTCGTGAAGGACAAGAGCGTGGCCCCGGGCATCTCGCTCACGAACGAGGGCGAGGGCGCCAAGGAGCTGCCCACGGACGATTCGAACCTCGTGGTCGTGGGCATCAAGGCCGCCTTCAAGGCCGCGGGCGAGTCACTGCCGCGCCACATCAAGGTGCACTGCAAGAACCGCATTCCCTTCGCGCGCGGCCTCGGCAGCAGCTCCGCGGGCATCGTGGGCGGCATCATCGCCGGCCTCGCGCTGGCCGGCATGCGCCTCCCCGTGCGCGGTCGCGAGGAGCTCCTGCAGCTGGTAAGACAAGCATAACCGACTGTTGGTATCATAGGTAGATAGATCACTTGACTGACGCTGTGGTTGGTTGTTGTAACTTAGGCGTCGGAGATCGAGGGCCACCCGGACAACGTGGCGCCCGCCATCTACGGCGGCCTGCAGCTCGGTATCTTCGCAGACGACCGCTGGTACTCGTCGCGCGTGCAGATCCCGGACGGCCTGCAGTGCGTCGTGTTCATCCCGGACTCGACGGGCCCCACCAGCGTGGCACGCGCCATCCTGCCGCCCGACGTGCCCCGCAAGGACGCCGTGTTCAACATCGGCCGCGCCGCTATCTTCGTCAACGCCTTCCGCTCCGGCAACTTGAACGAGCTGCGCTACGCCACGCAGGACATGCTGCACCAGCCGCAGCGTGGTGCGGCCCAGTACCCGCACCTGGAGCCGCTGATCAAGGCCGCGCTGGCCGCCGGTGCCCACGGTTGCTTCCTCAGTGGCGCTGGCCCGACGGTGCTGGCCATCACCAGCGGCCGCGCCGGCGACATCTTCACGCAGCAGCTGGCCGAGCGTCAGGAGAACAAGGTGGCCAACGCCATGCGCGAGGCCGCCGCCGCGCTCGACGTCTCGGGATGCGTGTTCATCACCAACCCGGACCACCGCGGCGCGTTCATTGTGCGTGCCGAGCCGCAGTTCTCGGACCGCTCTGTTGCGCGCTACGAGGGCGATGTCGCCGACCTGTAGAGTGCTGGTGGTTGAACGTCGGAAGCCCGATCCAACGTGGATGTTCTTGGAAGCGCGGTCATAATAAAAAAGGAGTCTTGTCTCCTCATCTTTAGAAGCAGGGCCGCTAACTTCAGGCAAGTACGTACACGCAGGAGCTACATGTAGATGTAGCACAATCGTGGTATAAGCTTAGCACAAAAGTACAACATGATGTACCACTACGTTTTCGACTAACGCTTGCCTGAATGCGCTTCTGTTAACTGCTTCCGGGTGGAGGCTTCACAGACTTGAGTGAGATGGCCTAGCTGTTGCTGTCCTTCTCACACCAGGTGACGCGCTTCGTGTCAAGCACCATCAGTTTTGCTAGATTCGCGCTGGTAAAGCGTGATCCACATGCGACGGAGCCGCATGGTCGCCGATCTTACGCATCGGATAGCTGTTCACAAGCCTCATACGCTGTTTGCAGCCATCAGCACTTGTGCAGATTCGATCTTGATCTTGGTGGCGAGTGATTTGAGGAAACCCACGTGTAAAACGCGGTTTCGCCCTCTATCTACACATGCGGACACGGGGCGAGGGACGATAGGCCTCTGCTCATTTGGAGTTTCGCGTTAGCGAAACAAAGGTATCTAGACGAGTGAAGAAAGCAGCACACAACCACGCCCCGGGTAGGCCAGGGTCCCAGCTGCGTCACACAGCAGCTCGCGACAAGATTAGCTCGGCTGCCTCGCAGTCTGAGGCAAGCGTCAGTAACGACCGAGAACCCGAGCTCGGCAGTCGTTCGGAGAGTCGGCGGTGCAGTCGCCAACTTGCCTCGCCGGACACGCTCGACTCTCCAGGGCCAAGACTCAAGTGCGCCCAGCTCACAAGTCAGCGCTGGCCCAGTTTAGAACCCACCACACCACTCCCTTAACAACAGGTTGCCTCGCCTCACCTCACTCTCCGAGGATCGGCGAGGCATGCCTTCACTAATCATGAACGACTGCCTTTGACCCCAACTCTGCTTTCGGAATGCTGTTGATATGAAGTTTTTGCAGATGGGATCAAGCCCAGATGGGGACGTGTGCCAGGCTGGCACTGCCAGCCCAGCACTCGAGCCAAGCATAGCTGCAATTACCGCTTTGATAGCACACTACACTACAGGTACCGGTAGCCAATGGTCCACAAATTGTCTACGATGTTGACAAGCGCGATATATTTGCTGCTTTGCCTGAAGGCGGTCGGTCCAACTTCTGAAGTTGAATGGCTTCTTTTTGATTATGGCCGCGCTTGATTGGTCCGACTAGCCGAGCGCCGCCCGCTCCGCGGGCGGGGGTATTAATATTAAAATTAGTGTTAATATTAGACCAAGCGCCACCGCTACGCGGTGGGGTAATATAACGCCCCCGTTCCGCTCGCCTTACGGCGTCGCTGCACTACTCACCGTGTTATGATATTTAATTGCGGGAGGGCGGCAGGGTAGGTCGCCTTCGGCGACGGGGCCGCCTTCGCTGCGCTCGGCAGCTTTTTGTCCAATGGGGGCCGCCGTCGCTTCGCTCGGCAGCGTTCCGGTTTTGCACACTACATCAAGGCTAGTCTGCATTCTTGTCACGCAGCTATTTTTGTAATATTTGTATAATAAAATCCAGTCCAGAGGATGGTGTGATGCGGTAGCGTGGGTGCGAAATGGGAGGCCGGGCTCTAACTATGATATGCGGCAGGGCAGGTCGAGGCTGCAAGGTAGAGAACGGACACACAGCAGACCGACAAAACACGTCGTATTCTGTTAGTTGTTGTGGATATGGGGCCTCCTTCGTGCAATGTCCGCCCCACAACAGGTTGTTGTCCCTGTTGAGCAGGATCACGTACAGTACTGATGCCGTTCGTTTCCGGTGGCGTCTCCATCGGAATTGAAAGCAATCTCGCTGCCCATATGCCTTCCGCCTCCACATGCCTCGGTCGTCACCTTGTCCAAAAGCTAAGGGCGTGTTCGACTTGAACAGTCAAAATCAAAGCGAGTAGTAAATAGCTATTTTGTCTCAACCGACTATGAACAATCCTATCTGAACCAGCAATTTAAACAGTTTGTGTTTCACTTGAAAGCAGCTGGTGTAGGAAGTGGTTTGTATTCAATAAAATAAAACCGAGGTTTACATCCTATGGCAAGCATTGCTCGCAAACCAACATGGATGGAGACGGCGAGGACGACTTGTGGCTAGTGCAGGCTCTTGCAGTTCTGCTGCAAGTAAGCCAAGGAGGATCAGGGGCCCTGCGTCGTTGCGTGCGCGGAAGTAGTGCTGTTGTAGTCGCGTCTCCTCCTCGGGCGCCCATGATCGTCGTGGTTTCTTCGCGGCTGGTTCCATTCGGTCTCACTCGAAGATGGACAGTGGTCAATAGATAAAGGGTGTTCAAATGACTGGTTTTGAAAAACACCTCTACCATGAATTTCAAAACCAGTCATTTGAGGGCAAAACAGTTGTTTTTGTGTTTGTGTGTTCGACTTGCATACATGTATTTATGGCAAAATGACTGCTTGGGCGGCAAACCAGCTCTTTACGCTTCGAAATAGCAATTTAAGCGTCAAGTCGAACACGCCCTAAATATCGACCAAGATCTCACGGCCGCCCATTCGCGGAAAAACGGCCCAATCCGCGCGCGCCGTCCCTTCAGTTCAAGCCAAGCCGAGCCCAACCGCCAAGCCACACACTATTGAATCCGCCACGTGTCTCACAAGCGCCGCCGTCAAGAGTAAGACCCCACAACACACAGATAGCACCATGTCCGAGTTCAAAATGACCGTCTGCTGCATGGGCGCCGGCTACGTGGGCGGCCCCACCATGGCCGTGATCGCCGCCAACTGCCCGGACATCAAGGTGGTGGTCGTGGACGTGTCGGAGAAGCAGATCGCCAAGTGGAACGCGCCCGACGAGATCCCCATCTACGAGCCCGGGCTCAAGGAGCTCGTGGACGCGCGCCGCAACAAGAACCTCTTCTTCTCCACGGACCTGGACAAGTACATCAACGAGGCCGACATCATCTTCGTGTGCGTCAACACGCCCACCAAGACGAGCGGCATCGGCGCCGGCAGCGCCGCCGACACGAAGAACTGCGAGGCCTGCGCGCGCAAGATCGCGGACGTGGCCACGCAGGGCAAGATCGTCGTGGAGAAGTCCACGGTGCCCGTGCGCACGTCCGAGAGCATCAAGGCCGTGCTGCGCGCCAACTCGAAGGGCCTCAAGTTCGAGGTGCTGTCCAACCCGGAGTTCCTGGCCGAGGGCACGGCCATCGACGACCTGCAGAAGCCCAGCCGCATCCTCATCGGCGGCGCCGAGACGGCGGAGGGCCACGCCGCCGTCGAGAAGCTCGTGAGCGTCTACGCGCACTGGGTGGCACGCGAGCGCATCATCACGACCAACGTCTGGTCCTCGGAGCTGTCCAAGCTCGTGGCCAACGCCTTCCTGGCGCAGCGGATCTCGAGCATCAACTCGATCTCGGCCGTGTGTGAGGCCACCGGCGCTAACGTCCACGAAGTGGCGCGCGCCGTGGGGGCCGACGACCGCATCGGCGCCAAGTTCCTCAACTGCTCCGTGGGCTTCGGCGGCTCGTGCTTCCAGAAGGACATTTTGAACCTGGTGTACCTGGCGCAGAGCTTCCACCTGCCCGAGGTGGCCGACTACTGGCGCCACGTCGTGACCATGAACGAGTACCAGAAGACCCGCTTCGCCACGACCATGATCCGCCGCATGTTCAACACGGTGACCAACAAGAAGATCTGCATCTTCGGCTTCGCCTTCAAGAAGGACACGGGCGACGTGCGCGAGACGCCCGCCGCTACGATCGTCAAGTACCTGCTCGAGGAGAAGGCCAACGTGGCTGTATACGACCCGCAGGTCAAACTTGACGAAATGATGCACGAGCTCGAGTACCAGGGCGTGAACCCCACCAACCACCCGCAGATGGAGAAGCTGCTCACGGTGTACAACGACCCGTACGAGGCCGCCAAGGACTCGCACGCCATCGCGGCGCTCACCGAGTGGGACGAGTTCAAGACGCTCGACTACGCCAAGATCTACGAAAACATGACCAAGCCCGCCTTCTTCTTCGACGGCCGCAACATCCTGCCCCACGACAAGATCGCCGAGCTCGGCGCCAAGGTCTACGTCATCGGCCGCGCCGACGTGATCTCGGGCGAACTGCCCTTTTAGAGCAGCAAGTGCCAGCAGCCCGAACGCTAGCGTTTTATTCTCTTCGTGCTTTTCTTAACGTTAAATCAAATCCAACACCAAGCTTGGCTGCTTGCACCCTGCTGCCACCGAATGTTTGTGTTGTACACATTACTACCGATAGTAATAGCACTTACAAATAGTACTAACAGTAGTATAATAAAACTAAGCGAAGACTCTTCGCACATCAAAAATCTGCTTCGAAGTAGCATCCATGGGCGAAACCTGCTCTGAATTCCTCGCGGGTGCGGGGCTCTTCATCTTCAACGGCGTGGACTTGGTCGCAGGCGTAGCGCTATGCGCCTACAGTCTTTACATCGGCACCAACCACTACGCGCCCGCGTGGCTCTACGGTGTGTTGCAATTCTGGTGCATCCCCAGGTTACTACATGTACTTGTCACGGTCTCACTTTCGTGTATCATAGTTCCACTTCTGGCGATCGGTAGTGTGCTGGCAGTCGCCTCACTCATGAGCGGCTGCGGACTGGCCTTCCGGAGCTGTTCCAGGTGCTTGGCACTGTCGTCCGACGTGCTGGTGTGGATCTCGCTGGCTGAATTGGGTCTGGCGGTCGTCATTTTCAGTCAAGGAGGGACCATCGACAAGTTCCTTCGCGACCACAGCAGCGAACTCAAGCTCAGGTTGGTCGAATGACAGTTCCAGTAGTACATTTGATGCTTTTTTCTGGTGGTGGTAACAGTTTCTGCGTGTCCATTGTGTAGTGATGACCAGTTGACCCAATTCGAGCGTCACAAGTTCTACCCGGCGTACGCGTTGCTGGTTCTGTGCCTCATGGAAGCTCTGCGACAGCGTTACAGCACCACGCTGCACCACGCTCGTCTTCGTCGTCAGTACCAGTATGAAATGCTGGCTTGAGGTAAACTCGAGTCATTCTTGGCCTCTTCATCACGAAGAAAAAGAAATCATCAAACTGTATTGCGGAACGTGCATGGTGCGTGGACTAAAAGTTAACTAGAGAAGTCTGGCTAGTGAATCGTGTTACGACCGGCGTCGGTCATGTGGCTATCGGATGAGATATCGTTGCCAGCTGCACCAGCCTCGGACGTGACAGCTCGAGGACGCGCTTTCTGGCCTTTGGCTTTCTTGTCCTTTTTGCCGGCAAGTCCTAGGAACTCGAAGCACTTGTGCGTCCAGGAACGAACCGTGAGTCCGAAGCCCTTCACGCCCATACCCTTAACGATCACAGGTTCACCATGTTGTCCTTGTTGAAGCTCGTCATTGGTACTCAAGTCCAGCGTGAAATTCAAGAGGAACGGCAGCTCGTCTCGGTGGAAAGCGTACAGTACGGACATCATTGCCTTGTCGGGCTTGGTGTGCTTTGCCTTCTTATTAGCCGCAGCATTCTTTTCCTCGTCCTGTTCCCTCAGTCGAGCGATTGTAGTGATCGACGGATCGCCACGCACGAAGCGGAAGGCGCTGGTAATTTCAGGACGCCTGCAGCTCTCGGGCAGACACAACAGCAGGCAATCCTTGTCTTTGAAGTGCGCAAATACTGATGCGGTCGCGGTGACAAGATAAAGCGTTAGCCGTCAAGAAGTGTATCGCGGACTAGTGTTCAATACGTACCATTCGCAAGGAAGAGTGGCGCGCGGGTCTGGTACGTGGGGGTCATACTGAAGAGAGACACAATCGCAGCGTTATTCCGGAGCAAGCATCGCTCAGCTCCGCCCAGAAGCTGCTTGGCCAATTGATCAACAGGGCGTGTTCCGTCAGCCTGGATCAACTCACAGACGCCGCCGAGTGCAGTGACGACAGCTTTGCTGTGTGCATGGAACTGCTCGAGGCGTGTGCGCACGGTCTCCTCGGTATCATCGCTGCGCTGAATGACGCGATCGGCGACTTCCGGTGGCGGCGGGTTGAATGCCATGTGATAGGTCTTGCCGGTCTCCGGGTCGAGGCGTCGACCAGCAATGCGCTTGACGACTTCGTCATCTGGGACATCAAGTGCCAGGACGCAGTCAGGAATTGTGCGTGCTGCAAGAAGCGCTTGAGCCTGAGCTTCCGTTCGCGGAAATCCATCCAGAAGCCAGCCTCGAGCTTTGCAATCGGGTTGTGCTAGTCGTTCAAGCACCACGCCCACGATGAGTTCGTCTGGAACGAGCTGGCCTCCGTCCATATATCCCTGTGCCTGTTTTCCAAGTGACGTGCCATCACGAATGGCCTGGCGAAGCATGTCGCCGGTAGACAAATGCACAACGTGTAGCGCGCGCACCAAAAGCTCGCACTGTGTTCCTTTGCCACTGGCTGGAGCCCCCGTGATGATCAATTGTGGCGGGTTACGCACTCGAAGAGGGCCGCGGGACCCTCGTGCTCGGTAGATTTCGTGCACCAGCTTCCTCGTAGTTGTATCTCGAGATTTAGCAGCATCGACATGAATCACAGTCGATATCTTGACAAAGTTTTGGCGCACTGCCTCACGATGCTCTCGGTAGAGGGCGAGTCTGCGACCCACCGGTGCTAGTGACGCCTCTGTTTTCGCTTCTTCTCCTTCGCCATCTCGCTGACTCGCATCGTCGTCCGACAACTCGTGAATCGCCACTACATCAGGTTTTGCGCCATGGCCGATAAGCACACGCGCTTGAGTATCTGTGCGAGGAAAACCTTCCAACAGCCAGCCTCGAGCCTTGCAGTCTGGCTGAACCAAGCGAGCTAGCACCAGATCTTGCACGATATCGTCTGGAACGAGGTCGCCGGCGTTCATAAGGCGGTTAACGTCGGCAAACTTTGCTGCTGCTTCACGTAGAAGGTCTCCAGCACAGACATACACGACGCCAAACTCCTTTACCAACCTCTTGCTCTGTGTTCCTTTGCCCGACCCGGTGGGGCCAAGCAAAATAATGTTCGGCGGTCCACCAACCGGTCGAGCCAGAGTTCGTGGTAAGTTCGGCTGCAGTGGACTTGGTGCAGGTGCTGGTGCCGGTGCAATTGAAGAACTCCCAGCTGCTGGCGGCGGTGGCATCGACGAGGAATCTACAGGATCTGGACTTGGAGCTGGGAGCTCCTCTGGCACAGGATTCGCCTTCCGGTAGATGTCGGAGAACAATCGCGCGTAGCCGTCGACTTGGTCCGTGTCGATGGAGTCGGTACACGCCAGCAACCCGCACGGCTGTTGAGTGTCAATGCACTGCGCAACGAAGCACGCTCGATGTTCGTCCTGGTTCGTCAGCACTCGAGTCGGGTCCGTTGCGGCGTCGAACCAGGCGTTGGCTGCGTGGCGCTTTTGGTCCTCGTTTTTCTTGACCAAAGCTTGCAGTTGATCGGCCTCAGCCTCTGAGGACAGCGGCTGCCGGACATATACGCTGGGGGTGTAGTCCGCCCTTACTGCGCGGTAAAACATGAGCAACCCGCCAGTGCTGAGCCCCACCGCATCATAGCACGAGAACGTCTGCGAGAACACTCCGAGCTCCTCGACGTCCACGCCCACGTGCACCGCCAAGACCACTCCGCCCAGCTCCGGCTGAAGCTTGAACAGTTGGTGCAGCAGCGCCGCGAGCACTTTGCGCTCGGTGCTGACCTCGGGGTCGTAGCGGAACGCCATGAGCATCAAACAGCCATTGGGTTTGCCGAACAGCAGCCGCTTCTTGAGGTAGTCGCGTACCTCGGGCCAGCGCGCGAGCGCCGCCGGGATCTGGTCGTCGAACGACGCGAAACCCGCGAGCGCAGCGTGAGCTGCAGCCGACGATTCTTCACCTGCAGCCACAGTCGAGTCCTTTGGTGGCATCTGCTCGGCGCATAGCGTGACTTGCGATGTCTCGATCAACGCCCCGGCGTGGGTGAGACCGAAGAGCTTGCGACGCGTGCTCGAGTCCGGCGCCGGCAGCGACTCCACAGCCGCTTCGTCCGCGCCATTGCACCCCCGCACGGTGAGTTCCATGAGCTCCTGTCCTTTAAGTGGTGGTTGGTTATGTGCACGCGACTGGAAATGACGGGCTCGTGAACAGATCACGTGCCAGATATAGCGTTCTATTTCGAACCCGCTCGCAGCACTTTATTCTCACACGTCACAGATACCTTTTGCGATGCACATGTACAAATTTTGTGTATGTTATATGTACGTCGGTAGTAGTAGCCGAAGCTGTCGTAACCGTTCGGATAATAACGGAACCCGTCACTATCACAGTAATCGACGACGTCCCAATCCGGGTTCCCAAAGAAGTGAGCCAATCATGGAAGAGATTCCAAATAACTTGACCAAAGTATAGGCAGGATTATCGGGTCCAAAACCTTAGAAAAACCTCGAGGTTTAATTTTGGCCGGCTCTGCGGGCTTCTCAGTTCCCGTTCTCTCTCCGAAGCGACGGCTCCGTGCGTGCCGCGCCGCCCCCCCCTGCCGATCCCCAGTGCCCGCGCCGTCCAAGACGACACACCGTCCGCCTCCAGACGACGACACTTTGAGAGCAGCTCAATACCCGGCAGGGCGGGTTTGATGCTGCCACTTTTGCGGTATGAGACCGTCAAGCGCGACACGCCCGAGTAGCGCGCGGGCTCGAGCTGTTGCTGTGGCTGCTTATGGTACGTTGACGTCTTAATTTTGACACTGTGTGCGCTTAATCTTACGCGTTGTTTGTGTGCTCGATTAAATGCCAACGCCAAGCGCATTGGCACCTCGAGTTTGATTGTCTATTTTGTATGAATAGGAGTGTATTAAAGCCTTAATTGAAAGCGATTGGTTCTACGATTCCAAGCCTTTTTACTTCCATTGATGACTGTCTGGAGTGCAGCGATCGACGATTGCCCCGCTGGCTTTGCGCATGATGAAGGTCGAGCAGAGTGCGTCGTACGCAGGGCGATGGTTGACTCGCAGCTTTCTCCAGCGCTTCGCAGCGACCCCGCCGTGCGCGATCGGCCCTTTCCGTCGATGTTGCCAAGCACTGTATTGGCCTTCCCGTCCAAGTCCTCCGCGAGCGTCCACACAGCTTGTTTCCATAGTCGATAGGTGACACCCTCAGGATCCAGCGGAGCTAAAGGTACGTCAAGATCCCGGCCTGCTGCGATGATCATGATGTTGATGCTTGCCTTGAGGTCAGCGCGAGCAAACTGTTGTTTCTTTTGCGTTGCTGTATGCCACAGCTCCAGAGTGTACCAGTTATAGAAGCAACCAGCTAGCGAGTGAGCTTCGACGACGACGTCGCGGCATGACTGGACCACTGGAGCAGTTGTCGCGCAGTTGCACGCTGTCGGGCTTGCGTCGCTGCGTGGCTTGTCCCCTTGCATGGCGACGAGCTTGTGGAGTGTTCGCTGCATCGCCGCGATGGAGGACAGTATCTGGGTGATGGCAGCAGCAAGGACTACCGTGTCTCCACCGCTCCGTTCCCCAAGCTGCGCGAAGTTCTCCGTCTCCCACGAAGTCCGAAGCTGACAGCCCCAGGCGATGCACGTGTCGAGCGACAGCCGTGAGCCCATCGCCGCGTTTGTCGAGTCAAGCGCTTCATGGAAGCGATACAGGTAGTGCGACGTGACCGGTCGCTACTTGCTCTTTCTGAACAGCAGCGGCGACTTCGCCGAGGTGGATCAAGAGGGACGCCAGCGCAGCATCCAAGACCGCGGCAAAGACATTGAGGCTGGTATCCGTGAAGCCGCTGACGTTCTTGAAGAGCTGCCCACGGAGCGTTAGCAGCTGTGCATACTCGAGACGAGGGAGGAGCTCCTTCAGCGTTGTGACGGTAGGCGTGGTGCAAGGCAGGTGAGGGTCCTTGTAGCCGGCCAAGATTTTTCCGACGCTCTGATCCTCGCGCGTGGTGGTGCCAACGTACGCGAACGCCTTCGTCAACGAGTCGAGCAGCCAGGCACCGCGAGTTGAGATCCACTGGATTGCCAGTTGCGGCAACGCATTGGCATACGCTGCTGAGCCGCGACGCAAGGAGCGACTGCTGAGGCCTGCGGTCAGAGTCGGAGGAAGCGGGGCTGAGGCAGCGGCCAATCGCTCGGAGATCGCCGTGATAATGTCGTTAATATACTTGGATACGCTTGGTCTTCCCCGCACGCGCTTGCTTGGTGGCTCGCCACTTGTATCAATCTTCTCCTCCAGGTTCTCCCAGTACAGAATAGCTTCCTCTTGGCTGTAGGTCTTCTCCCCCGGCAAATCTGACGCAGCCGCATGAGGTACGAGCGGGAATACGTAGCTGGAAGGTTCTGAAGCACCAACGAACAGCATACCCAGACCATGTAGCATACACTGTTCCCAGTGGGTCGTAGCCTTGTAAATCGAAATACCTTGGACTACAGAAGTCTTGATCCTGGCAATATGCAGGAAGAGCTCCCCTGAAGTCGCCATAGAGAGGTGGTTCTTTCTAGCAAAGCAAGTGTCGATAGCTCGACCAAACGTATGCCACATTAGAGTTAGAACAGCAGCGTCATGCAAGCTCTTATAACCTGACCCAACCCCTTTAATCGCGGTTTCCTGCACCAGGACTCGCAAGTCGCCGAGCGTGCATCCTGGAGCTTCTCCTGTTTGCACGCCGGCCAGCAAATTTCGCTCCTCAATGGCTGAACCCATTTTGTCTCGAATTTTCGCAATCCTCTTGCTGCCCGATAGGTGCTGAGGATAGCGCTCACGTAGAAGGTTCACCACTTGGGACATATATCCCACAGCAGTGGCCTTAGCAAGACGGTTTCCTCGAGCACTTGGCTTTGTTTGCAGGAAAATTGAAAAAGCAGTTAGCAACGAGTAGAAGTTTTGACTAGGCAGAGCTACAGGAACAGACAACGAATTAGCAATGCTAGCGATAGAGTCCTCATTCATGTTACCCAGGGCTAGGAATTCACTAAAGCACTTCATAGCTGCTGCCTCCTGTCCTGCCGTCCCTTGCGGGATGTCAAGCCCTCTTGCCGCTCGCTGCATCTTTGCTAATGCTGCTGGAGCACCGCCACCAACGATACAATCAAAACACGGGTTGGGACTTTGTGTGAAATATGTGAAATGTGACATTTATACTTGTGATTTGTATCGGACATTATTTCATAATGGGCTTGAATCCAAGATAATTGGGAAATTGTTGGGACTCTCGAGTAGACGAGCATGATTGGCTAAAATATGTGATGCACTTGCGATGATTGGATGTTTTTCACGTCAGATGTGCGCCCCAAATATCAAGTTGGGAGCAAGCTTACTTAACCCCAGTGCATTTTATCCTACGAAAAAGGATCAAAGTGTGGTGCACACAACTATTTTTGTCCTTGGGCCAGGGTCGCTAGGACAAAAATAGACGTGACAATCGCGGAATGTTGCAATCATTATGGCATGTCCGTTGTAACAAAGTATCTCGTACCCAGCTACTATTGGCTATAATATAGCTAAACCCCACTCAACGTCAAATACCGTTTATTTTTGTCCTAGCAGCTAGGACAAACAGCCATTATGATATGTTATTAAAGATACCTTTGCTTTGGCTATAACGTCACAGAGGACACTAGAGGACATGAAAAAAGTGGATGAACGCAAGCATTGACTGAAGAGCTTTCTATCCACATCTGTTAGAACTACCATATCGCTAAGCTGCCGCCAAGAAAGAGCGCAAACTTTTTGTCCTATTTTTTGTCCTACGGTTTGGCTCACTGGGGTTAACCTACAATAAGTGTATCTTGAGCATGGCGACTCCCGCGACTGAGACTGCTCTCCCTCGCATGTGGACGCGGTTCTTGGCCCCGTACTACGTGTGCAACGCGGTGGCGCTGCTCATGTACGTGCCGATCCGCTTCAATCAGTCCAGCGAGGCCCTCACCGAGCGCGAAAACTTCCTCAACTTACCACTGGTGCAAATAATTGTTTTTATTTGAGTTTCAAATTCAGTTATAAATGACAATGATTATTGTTTTTTTCTAATGGGACAGGAACAAGAGATTTTCCTGTTGGCGTTGGGCTCATGGCTGCTGAACTATCGCAAGAAGGCGACGGCAGACGGTGTCCTAGCACTCTTCTTCATGTATGGCAAGATTGCTGTGCTGGCGTCGCTCTACTACTTGGATATTACCCTTTTTGGGTGGTACGCCGTGGTTTGTCTCGGTAATTATTTTGGCTGAATTATTGAGCAATAATTGTTGAGGCTTACAAATTTGACAATTATTTTGTGTGTGTGTGTTGCAGCCTTGTTCGCGGCGGTAGGACAGCCTCGATACGACGGTCCGTCCAAGATCACCGAGTTGAACCCGGCGATGGTGGAGAAATTGGTCAAGAAAGCTACTGGCTCGAAGAAGAAGAGTCCGCCGAACTCATGGCTGGTTTTCTACTATGCTGACTGGAGTGACTCTTGCGTGGAGCACGAGCCCATGCTCGCTGATCTTTCGCTCAGGTAAGAGGAGATGATATATATTTGAGCTGGCGCTTTGAGTGCAGTTTTGGGTATTGATGGCGTGACTTGCATCGGCACCGGAATGCTACGGAGCAGATACTCGTCGAGCACGTTGCAGTTCGGCAGGATCGATGTAAACAAGTGGTCCGATCTGGCGGTGGAGAACCGGATCAACGTGTCGACGTCGTCATGGCAGCTGCCGAGCATGATCCTGTTCCAGGACGGCCAAGAGGTCATGCGTTTGCCGCCCATTGATGACAATGGGAAGGTCACGAAGACGATCCTCGACCGGGTACGGTGCACGCTGCAATTGAATTCTAATTAGTTTCACTTCTCACGTTTGTGTGTTCGGCCTTTTTTACTGGATGTAGGCGGGTCTTATTGCTGTTTTCAAGCTTGAAGAACTAAAGGAGGGCAAGCCAACCGCCTTCAAACCCAAAAACAGTTAGAGCGAAATGGTGGTGTGAAGTCTCCGAGGGTGTCGATCTTGGCGTGGGAGCTACCAGAATATTGTAGCAAAATGTGGACACAATGTTTGCATCACTTCAATAGATGGAGTAAAGACCTGGAATCAATTGCTGTGGGTCCCACCCAGCCTGTTCCAGGGTGACTCCCACGTAAGCTAGCGGCACCAGAGGCGGCATGCCGTGTGTGAGATGTTGACCACGCGTGAATCTTGAGTCTACCGTTAACTTCTGACTGGAGTACAGTGTGCTACAAAGAGGAGAGATTGTCATCTGGGAAGCAGCCCAGTCATGGGTTGAGCTAGCATCTCGCCTGGGGAGAAACGCAGCACATTGCTTGAGCGGGCCACACAGGGATTCTGGTTTCCTTCTTGTCTTCTAGGCAGGATACCAACCAGTCCCAGCGATCTTAGTTCAGTTTCGCAATGACTGTTCGCGTGTGAGAAATCTGCCCAAGCTTAGCGCCCCCTCAATTGACGGTCCGCCCTTCCACCAAACCTTAGTGAAAATGCCCGCCAGCGTGGATGCAGACCTCCACGGAGTCAAGACTGCTGCCGCTTTTACAGACCTCTCATCTAACCTCTTACAATGTATGTAGTCGTGATCTCCTACATCTTGTGCACCATGCAGACAACCACGTAGCCTGCCGTTTCTGGCAGGATCGCTAGAAGATACTGGACCGATTCCCGTAGGATCTGTCGCGGCCATTTTGTACAGATTTCGTACAGAATTCCATAAAACGGCCATTTCTAGACAACTCGAGTCCGCTGTCGACTCGACAGATTTCACTTCTGTCGGAGGGTACCCCCCCCTCCGACAGATTTCTAGATGTGTAGATGGTATAGCTAGAATGGTGAATATTGCTCACACACTCCTGCACAGCTCACTGGGGCTGTTGACACTGGCAAGCATAGTGCGGACGATGAAGACGAGTTCATCGACGAGTCTACGAGCGCTGCCGCCGCAATGCCGGCGCGGGGCGAGGCCACCTGCAAGCGGTGTCAGCGAGACAGAAGCAGTCTGATGAGGGTGGATTTGCCACGGAACTCGAGATCCCTGTAAATACGCCCTTATCAGACTGCTTCTGTCTCCTGCCAGGAAATGACGCTGCGTTAAGCTGGCCTCGTCCTCCACAGTCACGTTGTGGTATATAATTTTAACCGCTAGAACACGGGTGACGGGGCGGCGAGTCTTCCCACTCGGTGACACCAGCATTAGAACGTATAATAGTTACGCAGTAGAAGGCCGTGATAATGTCACGGCCCTCGACTGCCGCAAGACGCTCATTGAACAAATGGTGGGCCTGTTCGAGCCACGTGGTTCATTGATGATAGTTAGCAGCGCCATAGTGTCAGAATCGCTGTAGCCTTGCGGCCCTGTGGGCCCGCAGCGCTTGCTTGCAGACACCATGATCGCTGCTGAGTGGTAGGGAGTACTATTGACGTGCGTGGGTGAGGGTCACTTCAACTTGAAAGTGGTTCCTCGGATCTGTACCGAGTCTAGACATTTAGATAGCATGCGGCCTGCGGGCTGTACGAGGTTTGGACACGATTTTTTAGACACGAAATCTGTACGAAAATAGCCTACGGGAATCGGTCCACTTGCATTACAGACGCAACTACAGTACAGACGCAACTGTCCCGGAACAGACGAAACTGACCGTTGGAAGGACACCAAAAGCTTACGCGCCTGGCAGTGCTGACGGAATTCTCCGCGTTGCTCGCTGGATGCAGCAAGCACGGCATGCATGTATCGCGACACAATGGTGAAGGAAAAACTCGTGCACTCAAAAATGGGGGGGGCAGATTTACCTTAGAATTGGCAGGCGGCAGCGGGTGCAATAATGAGTCGTGCTGCAAAAACTGCAGCGATTCGCTGCCAGCGAGCAGTATGCGGTGACTACCGGTAAGTTAAAGCAACGGCTACTGGGAATAGCTAAATCTTTGTTGTGCGGTTCCAGCCCTGACCTTCAGGGGTGCGGATTTTACACGAGTTCGCGTGTTGCCAACGATCGCTCCAGTCATTTTGTGAGCGTATCGAGCAGCTCCAAGCTTTGGATGCCCCCGACCGAGTACAGCTCCAATAAAGATGCTCGCCGAGTGCACTTACCAGTTTGGAATTACTAGACCTTTACTTAGTAGTTCACATTTCGAGTATTAGGGTGGTTAAATTTACTCAGATGCTTCAAACCTGTCTATACATGTAATACCACAACATTTGTTCACTCGAGTTCTGCAATTACACTTCAGTAGAGGGGGGGGTCACGAAATAGAGGACATGGTTTGCCCTGGATTTACGCCCGCACGGCTCGTAAACAGCAGGCGGGGTTGCCTTCGGCACTTGGAAGAAACCAGACCCTAGTGAACTATCGTCCTGCACGCGCTCCGCACGAACTAAAAAAACATGTAAGGCATCAACCCTACCGCGCTTAGTCTAACGGAGCCCTTCTATCCCAAAGCCATAACATCAATGCAACCTGTACTCTCGTTCCACCTTTCGTATTTCCCTCGTACTTGTATTGCTACCAAAAAAATATTGTACTTGCCGAGCATCTCAATAATGACTGCACTTGGGGGCCATCCAAATTGCACTCGCTGAGAATATTTTTCCGAGCTTCAGGCCCACACGAGCCGGGCTGATTGAAGTTATATTTTCAGCAAAGACAATCCGGAACATTGAAACCGTAAGAGGCTAAACCTAATGACAAAGTTTCTGAAGCTGCAGGCTCATTGAAGACAGCGTTGCTGAAGGCACCCTGGGCACGCTGAAGCAGAAGTGACGAGGCAGTAATAGGATAAACTTTAGATAGACGACAAAAACAGGCATATTGGACGTGGTAGGTTCTAACCACTTGACGGCGGTCTGCACCAGTGAATATCAACGCAACTAATATATGATACTGGCGGTGATCTAAACGAATGCAGGGCAAAGAGAGGCCTTCACAGAGGCTGCAAATGCAAAAATTGTCGCGGTAGATTTCTCACAAGTAAGCAGTCACCACGAAACTGAACGTGGATCGCGCGACTGACTGGCATCCTGCCTGAGCTACCTGGCAAGCTCACAAGGCGCCCTGGAGAGCCCAGTAAAACAAGTCGCTGCACATTCGTAGTTAACTACTAGCACAAACCTGCCGTCTTGCAGAGTCTGAGCGGCCTAGTATCACCCGACCGGAAAGCTAGCTCAATCATAACGACGTGTGTCCCGATGACGATCTCTCCAGCGCACTGTGCACAACCACAAAACACAAACTGGGCTGTCACAGCCCAGTTTGTGTTGTGGGCCACACTTTGCGAAGTTATCGGCAGACTCAACACTAAAATGTTCCGAAAAACAAAGCCTCGTGAGACCTGTACATACTGAACGCATGAAGGTGGCTGCACGCAGGCACCAACCCGAGGACTCAGGGCGACACTGGGGCTCAGTTAAGGTGAGTCATCTTGTGCGAGTGGATTGTGGAAGAAACCACACGCCCCCTCTGACGGTACGTACCAGGGGTCCCATGCGCGGCACTGGCCTCTCGCTGGCGCCATTGCGAGTAGTCTCATGCCTTTGGCTCTACCACTTGACTAGACCCGACGTTAGTTCGGCGGCGGGTGGGTGCATTTCCGGCCCCAACGTCCACGCGCTTCTTGGCGCCAGCACTGGTCGGCGCCTACGAGTCGAACGTGAAGCGAATCCAATGGACATCCCGGCCACCGTGGACGAGGCTGAAACGCCCGTGTTGACTCGCAGGAAAATTCCACAGCCTTTCGCCTAGGCTCCGAGTAACGCACGCAGCCTGGAAGTTCCAGCGCCCGCACAGGATCATTATCGGATTCGCCGGCTAGCGGGGAGAAGTCAAGCTCCAAATCTTACTACACGATGGTCGACGCCAGCGTAAAGGAGGTTTGCATGCCCGGGCGCCGACGCTCGCGCTCGGAGGGGGCCACGAAGGCCGCACAGACGCTCCAGGCGTCGCTGCTGCTACAGTCGCCTCCCACCTCACTCCCGGAAGACAGAACCATCTCGTTCCCACGCTGCGCGGAGCTTTACGTGCGGACGTCGGACGGCGTGGTGTTCCAGGACGAGGACTTCCAGCGCCAGACGATCGCCAAGGCCGAGCGTCTGGTCGAGACCGCCCTCAGTCCGGAGAGCTCGGAGCGCAACGCGCTCATCGCCAAAAAGGCGCTCAAGTACCGGGAGATGCGCTCACGACGACCGACTGGCACAGCCGACCTGCGGATCCCCGAGCTGGCATTCCGCACGCAGAGCTGCCCCGCTCCGATAGACCGAACCTAGAGAACCATACACCGAGGAAGACGACGTCCCGGTCTCACCTCCGTCCCCTATAAACCTTAGACACCTACAACTGGAAGTAAAGTATTTTAAGTAAACATGCTGCATGTTGATGAAAACACACACGTATTATTGAGTCTACTAGTGCGGATCGCAGGGACAAGAAAGAACCCACGCCATGGGGGCCCGATCAATCGCGCCTAGCGAAACTGTAAACTGTTGAAACAGCCCCCACGACTCTACACTGTGCTTCTCAAGTTGAGAATCTCAACAAGCGAGATCCCCTCAGGGCCTGCTTGAAGATGCCTGAGTCAGGCATCTTCAAGCTCCTTCCTTCATCGCATCAACACGGGATCCCAGCATCTCTGCCACAAAAGGCAAGCACTTCAACTTCAACTAAAATGTATCCATATTGCTCTTCAACTGTCGAAAAGGCATCCGTCTGTCCAAACTTCTCTTCAAGACAAGCTACAGCTTACTGTCGCAAAGTAACTCTCATAGGAAAATCCACTCGAGAACAATGTGCGGCGACTCGTGCAGCGAATGCTGTTCCGGCAGCGCGCTCTTCGTCTTCAACGGCGTCGACCTCGTGTGCGGCGTGGCGCTCACCGTTTACAGCCTCTACCTGGGTGCGTATAGTATATATGTAAACATTTATTCCCCCACTTTTAACATCGTAAAAGCTCAAGTAATTATTCTTTTGAATAAATAAATGCAGGGCTCAACCACTACGCCCCGGAATGGCTCTACGCGCCCATCCTGGCGGTGGGGGGTCTGCTGATCCTCTCGGTGCTCATGAGTTGGTGCGGGGCGTCCAACCGCAGCTGCTCCGTATGCCTCTCGCTCTCCTCGTCGCTGCTGATTATCTTGGCGCTGGCTGAATTGGCGCTGGCGGTGGTAATTTTCACCCAAGGAGCAACAATTGACCGATTTCTACGTCAACATCAACAAGAACTCAAAATCACGTACGTGAAAATTATTTTATTTTATGCGATTTGGGAAGTTTTGGGAATCTTATTCGATTTTATTTATTTTATATTGCAGGGATGAGCAGCTACGTCGTCTTGAGGAGGACAAGTTTATTCCGGCGTATGGACTTTTGACACTATTCGTGATGGAAGCGCTGAGGTTTTGCTGCAGTAGTGAGCTGCATCGCGCTCGACGCCACCGGAAGTATCGCTACCGACAACTTGGCGCACTCCGAGATTTGGATGACGAGCTTCTGACGGTCAAGAAGGAGAAGGTGGAGGCGGTGAAACTTTCCTATTGCTGCTGCGTCGAAAACGCTGATTTTAGTTTGTTTGTTTGTTTGTTTACAGGATATTTCGAGCAAGTATGCTTCGCTGAAGGACAAGTACCGGCAGAAATATGTGGCGCCGGAAGCTGTTCCCGTGACCGGGAAGCAGACCGGAGCTTTCTATGTTTGAAGAACACGACGTTGGGGTATGAAGGTTCTTCTAGAGGAAGAAACTCTATTTTTTCTGTCCTGTGATTTTGTTTAGCGAATCTACGAATCGCGAGTGATGCTGGAGATGCTATGCTAAAGCGAGACTTTCAGTCGGTGGGCTATGGAGCGAAGGGAGAGGTGTAGCTCGTCGTGCCGTTGGCCGCATTCAATGGAACTCGTTGCCATTTGCTCAACTATCTGATCGAGTTTCTCTTGCTGGTCTGCTTGCACAGCTTTTACTTCGTTGCTGAGACCGCGGATTTCACGGGAACAGATCGTCATGCCTTCATCAACTGCACAACGAATCCGAGCGTGATTTTTCAATAAGTTTTCGACGGCATCTTTCGTGCGGTGCTCTTGGGACGCTACTACGTCCGAGAGTGCGTCGACGCGCTGGGTGAGCTGGGTTTTGTCCATTTTGCCTTGCCGGTCGATTGCTTCTTGAAGAACATTGAGTTTTCCCAGCCACTGGGACTGTTGTTTTGAGACTGTGCTACGAAGCGCAGAGTATTCTTTCGCTAGCACCTGCACATCGCTTGCCACCGTAGTCGTGGCCCCATTAGTTTGCTCCTTTAGTGCAAACAGCTCGACTTGGAGCTGGCTGTTCTCTTCCTTAAGTCTTTTCAGGGCTTCCATTGCATCCTCCTGGGATATTTGCAACGATTTCTGTAGATGCGCAGCCTCGCGTTCGCGTGTCATGAGATCTTCCGAAGTGTTTTTCACGAACGCTAGCTCCGCTTGAGACTCGTACAAGGCCATTTCAAGCTTGGAGCACGTCTCTTGAACACTGAGGAAGCGCCGCTCGGATGTTTCCTGCAGCTGCCGACGCTTTCCATCCATTCGTGGCACTTGTGACTCTAACAGTCCGATCGAGCCTTCCAACTTGGCCACCCGGTCTTGCAGTTGAGACGTGGTAGCAGCAAACTGCTTCTGCATCTCCTCTAGACGAGCACAAGACGTGAGGACAAGTCATTGTCGTAGTTTACTAACAAATTACATCAGCCTACCAATTTCACACGTGAATACGTCGGATAACGAATTGAAGGCATCGTGGAGCATGTCGACCTGCCAGCAAAGTGCTCCAATTGAGCAAAGTAAAGAATATAAAAACACAGGGGGCACGAGCATCACCTTGCCAACAAGCTCCTGCAAAGTCTCATCTCGCTGAGTCACCTCTCGACTTTGAATCTGGAAACAAGCGTTTAGTTGCATTTCCCACCACACCCCACGCCAAGCACATTCACCCCCCGATCCGCACCTCGAGGTTGTTCTTAAGCTCTTCAACGTCCGAAACCAACGCGTTCTGCGCAACTCCAGACAGTGAGCGATAAACACCTCAAAACTCGATTAAGAGGCTCTTCCCTTACAACACACCGTCTTCTTCGTGAGCGACACAGCGGATAAAGACTTGGTGGTGGTCGCCACCGCCGCCTTGGAGCTTTCTGTCGGCCGACGCAGCGCCCCCATGGTCTCTATCGGCTCTCGGTTGAGGAGTTGGCTCCCCCCACAATAGGAGGATGATGTCCGTTAGCGTCCGTTACCCATGCGACGCGTGCCATGGATTTCGGTGGCTCGGTCGAGCTCTGCTTCTCTCTTCGAATCATGCAACTGGATGGCGGTCGTGCTTCCCGAGCGCGCGTCACTCTCGTGGATCACCATCCTCCACGGTAGATAAGCCGCTCGTAGAAGAAATCTCGCTGGCCTACATGCAGGTATCACCTACTATTATGCTAGTAGTAGTAGTACATGATGTCGCCCACCGGTCTCGAGTTGGAGTGCACGCCAGCGAGGGCTGCAAAGAGCAGACGCATCCAAGCGGCTTTCCGCTGTACGACACTGTATCAGCGTCGTTACGCGAGCAATAGATGCACCAAGTCAGTGTTGCCTTTGGCTTGTCTGCGAGCTGTCGGAGCTCAGCTCCGTGTGAATGCCACGGACGGCGGCAACTGCGTAAGCGGCCTTTTCTCCGTTAACACGCACGTGTCTCCAGCCAGCAGCGGGCTTCTCCGGCCAGAAAGCAGGGAAACCACCGCTGGCGACGTAGGACCCCACGACGCAATGCTGTGACTAATAAAGTTGAAGTGCGGCGCGCGGCTTTGCAGAAGATCGCGCGCACAAAGCTCACGCGCCCGTGGAAATAAAACGCGCCCATCTGAAGATTTTCGCTTCGCGTTCATCCAATCCGATACCCCGAAAATCACCATCTGGGTAAGTATGGACCAATCAAAAGACAGGAAGGCACCGGTTGAAGTTCCCGTCGAAAGGGACGGCCTTTTTTGGCGCTCCCCACGCTACTGTAGCGTAGTGCTTCATGCAGGGCGTTCGTCTTGTATCGTTGGCAAGTGTCAAGCCGCGCCATTGTTGCAAGACGCGTAGCCAACACTGACGGAATGACGATCTGCCATCACCACAATTGTCAGCGCTGGGGCTTCACAAGCTTCCGGGACCTCCTTTCTCCCGAGTTGGTTGTCCAGCATGCGGCAAACTCTATCCTAATGTCGGGCCCGCCAAGCGGAGGCGGGTATCAGCCCCAAAAATCACAGCGCGGACGGAATTTTCCACCAAGCGGCTGTCTGCTGCTTGGGCTTTGGCGGCCGTCGAAAGTCTCCGACCATTCTGAGATTTGCCGCGTGCTGAGCAAGCTGTTCACCACTGTACTGCCGCCATGACGTCGCTCTTGCTAGACACGCGCCGCCGCTCGCTGTCCGAGAGCTGCAAGCTCCGCTACCTGGCGTCGCTGGGCGAGGACGTGGAGGAGTCCGCCGCGCTGCTGGCGCCCGACGAGCCTGTGGACGACCACCACCCGCTCGTGCTGGCCGCGCGCCACGACGACGAGCCGCTGCTCCGCTCCAAGTCCGAGAGCTTCATCTGCACGGCCCAGGGCGTCGTGTTCGAGGACGCCAAGAGCCAGTACCAGACGCGGCTCGACGGCCTCATGGCGCTGGCCGCCAGCTCCTCCAGCTCCCAGAGCAACGTGCTGCTGGCCAAGAAGGCGCTGCGCTACCGCAAGGTCCTGGAGCGTCGCCGCATCCTCGAGTGACTGAGAGACCGTCGGCGCATTTTTTAGAAGCTGCGTCGCCTGGGAAAGTCAAAAGAGAGGCGGCTGCTGGGAGATGTTGTTGAGTTCAAGAGTGTGTTCGAGTGTGGAATAGCCTGTAGCTATATATTTAACCTCCGCCCAGAAATGAAATCGCAGCGAGATTGCAATTGCACATCGGCACTTGGCCGCAAAGGCGGCAGACACCTCGACAGCCCGAGAGATCTCGGAGTGAGTGAGAGACTGGAATCAAGCAGCCAACGGACCTCGATGGATTCAGGGCCCATCGCGCTCCACGGCCGCAAGTACCGGAGATCAAACGTCTTCTTCGCCATGAAGATTGGTACCTGAATGCTACGGAAGCCTCCGTCATTCGGCGCTGCTCGTCACTAGAAACGTCCATTGCCATCGCCGATGAGTGGAGCTCTCGTGCAAAGTAGGTAGCGAGCGAGGTTTCCGTCATAAGGCTCGTCATGGCCAAGGGCTCGTCATGCGCACTACCAAGAGTTCTTCCGACACGGGTGTGACTCCAGAAATGTCCATTGCCATCTTGGATGAGTGGGAGCTCATAGTCGCGCTGCGGTTACTGTCTCGTTCTGCAGTCGACTGGACACCTGCTGGAGCTTTTAAGCTCGAACTGACTAGGGTACTTACCAATAACGCTAGCAGTGATGACATGCGAGGTGCCGAGTTGGGGCCAGCGTACAGCGAGATGGCATGAGGCTGTCGTGCCTTTAAAAATACAGAGATGTCTGTCCAGTTGCAGGCGGCTTCGGATGCGTCAGCGATAGCAGTAGCGATACCTGTGCTCCATTTGAGAGGACGGTCCCCACGAATGTAGGATAGTTGCTTGACTTCGGCCAAGAACTATTCCACAAACCCAGAAGAGCTAAAAGCCTTCACAGAGTTAGCTGTATCCTCGAGTTGACCGTCCAATTTTAGGCATCGGCCTACGAGGAATTCCAGGTTGGGTTGCGTTTCCAGCGCAAGGCTTGGCCGTTGATCAGGGACCGTTTTCTCCCAGAGTACGCAACCAAAGCGCGCTCTTGTGATCAGCGCCTGATTGTAAAGCCATACTGGGAAATCCTCAATGCCCCAAAATGCGACGCTGGACCGACGGGCTGGTTAAAAAAATCTTCCAAGAAACGCTTTGAGCGGTCCTATCCGGACTTGATCAACCATGCGACAATGATGCGTGTGTAGCTAGTCTGCAACGATGAGTCGCACGAATTGCGACGATCCACAGCATTGCAGCATTTGCATTGACCTCGACACTCCACTCCAAGTATGACTCGCAGCGATTCGTCGCGCTCTGCAGTGGCATGCGCGCGCGTTTCAAGACGACGCTCACTGTCTGAAGGCTGCAACCTTCATGCATTATCCGCAATTGCCGAAGCCTCCACCTCGCAACCCCAAAACGAACCCGACGAATGCCAATCCCCATTCCGACGTGCACGCTACAATAACAACAGTCAGGAAACGCGCTCCAAGTCCGAGAGCTTCATCTGCACGGCACAGGGCGTCGTCTTCCAGGACACCAAAAGCCAGCAATACCAGACCAGATTGAAAAGCCTCATGGCCCTCGCAGCCAGCCCAGGCAGTTCGAGCAGCAACGCCCTCCTCGCCCAAAAAGCTCTGCGATACCGCAACAAAACCGTGGAGCGTCGACGCGCCTACAGCTAAAGACGAAGGCCCTTCCAGCAGTCATGGATCTGCACCGATATCGTATTAGAACAGTTTAGAGTGAACCATACCCCGTACAATAAACGCAACATGACCCTCCCCCATCTCTCATCTCTCTAGCCGCAGCCGCGCTGCTTCTCCTTCTTCACCGTCCTCTTCTTGGCCTTGTCCTTGCGGGCCTTGTCCTTGGCCAGCAGCTCCTTCTCGTACTTGACCTTCTTCTCGTGCTCCTTCTTCATCTTCTCGCGCATGGCGTTCTGCGCCTGCTGCACGCGCATGCGGTTCGAGTTGGCGGGGCCTGCGTCCTCGCTCGAGGAGCTCTTCTCCTTGTCCTTGATCTTGACCACGTTGCCCTCCTCGTCGAACTCCGACATGACCGTGAAGCCGTACTCGCTGATGAGCTGCTCGCGCGCCACAATCTGCTCGCGCGTCATGTTCTTGAGGCGCTCGGCGGCCTTCTGCTTCTCGCGCTTCGCCGCGTCCTCGGCCTCCTGGCGCTGCTTGTCGCGCAGCTGCAGGTCCTTGAGCTTCTTCTCGGCCAGCTCCAGCTCCTGCTGCTGTTGCGACTGCTGCTGCGCGGCCTGCAGCAGCGCTGACACGTCCTGCGTCATGGCCGCCTCGTCCAGCGTGCGGTCCAGAACCTCCTGCGCGACGAGGCCGTCCGCGGCGCCCGAGAACACGGCGATGACGCTGGCCACGCGCTCCGACACGTCCATGTCCTCATCCTGCAGCAGACCCAGCGCGTACTCGACGTACACGGACGCGTCCAGCCCCAGCAGCGATACCTTGTCGCGCACCCATTCCTCCATGGTGGCTGGCTGGAATGGGACGTGGCGAACTAAGTACGAACAGTGAGTGACACATGGCTACACTTTGTTGGTACATGTTGTACCGTTGATTTCTCGGCGTTAAATACATAGCTACAGGCTATTTCATCACTAGACTACATCGATAATACTTAGCTGCGTGGTTGCGGCCCAATTGATAGAAGCTCAGGCCATGTTGCGGCGGCGCTCGAGCACTTTGCGATACCTGAGCGCCTTCTTGGCCAGCAGCACGTTGCTCTGTGAGCTGGAGGAGCCGGCGGCCAACGCCATGAGGCTGTCGAGTTCGGTTCGGTAGCACTGGCTCTTGGTGTCCTGGAACACGACGCCCTGGGCCGTGCAGATGAAGCTCTCGGACTTGGAGCGCTGCACCAGCGCAGCCAGGCTCTCGCCGCCGTGGTGCAGCAGCGGGTGGAGGTCGTCTGCGGACTGCTCGGGAGACAGCAGCGCGAAGTCGGGCTCTTCCTCGACCTCCTCGATGATGTAATTGAGGCGACAGCCCTCGGACAGCGAGCGTCGGCGGAAGTCGAGCGACGGCGACGGCATGTTCAGTGACGTTTGGAGCACTTAACGTTATGATACTGTTGAGCTCTTGGCAGTGTCGGGCAAATCGACGAGTGGAGACTTTGGTGAGTCGAACGTGGCGGTCGGCCAACGTTGCGCGCGGCTATGTGGCTACTTGAAGAATCGAAGCGGAATTTTCCAAGCGAGAAATTTGACTTGGGGTCGCGAAAGCCGTGGATGGATAGTATCCGTCGGATACAGCGCGGACCTCGCTGTGCGTAAAGACCTTCGCCTCTGGCGAAAAGTGAGCAGCACATAGTCGCAAGGAGACGCTGCCTGCTTTTCGCAGTGCCGGTGTTTTTATTTTGTATTTGCTCGCGCGGCTACGACTGGTAAAAGTTGTTCTAGATCCACGCGTGCGGCGCAGGTAGCGAGCGATATGGACGGCTACTGTGTTGTAGTAGGGAAGATTCAGACCATGTTGCGTGTAGATTCGATGTTTTCCCTCTCTCAAATCGAACTTCGAGTCGACCCGAAGCCAGCTGATGAGCTCAGACCTGATGTTCAAGATCAACACTTCGATTCTACATACCCACCACAGTGAGGCCTTTGCTTGCCAGCCGTGGGCAACGACCCGTGGCTGCACGAAAGCTAAGCTTCGGTTCTGCTTGGGCGTGGAGTACGTACGGAGTCGAGTCACCGGGGGCCAAGCACACGTTCGAGTAAGCCGACCGAGATGTGAACTTTACTTCAACTTGCGGCGGACCCTACACATTCTCACACTAATGCGCGCGCCTGATTGGCCCGCTACATGATTTTTCGCTTGGCGTGGCGCAACATAGACACGACTACAAGGCACTTCAACCACCAGTGGAAACTCAACATGTAAAATGGTTTGGTTTTACGCTTTTAGTAAACAGATTTTATTTCACGCTTTAACACTGATTCTCGCCACGAGGCGACCCAAAAAGGCTAATTCCTCTGAGCACGATAGCTTAACTAATTGGGACTTTGTCTTTAGAGGCTAAGATTTTGCACGTGTGGAGCTTACGATACGATGTGCAAAGTGGCCAAGTTTCATAGCAACACGTTGAGTATCCGTGCCGCTGCCTCCTTCATCAGCAAGGAATCGGCCTCTTCGCTGCATTGCTAATTCCTGACCTCCGCTGCCTTGCATCCAGATAAAATGCACCCTAACCACACGGTAACTTAGGGCTTGCATACAAATAAACGCGCTGAAAATAGATGTAAAACCGAAGGGCTGCGTCGCGAAGGCAAATTGCTGCCGCCAACCACCCACCCCCCTGCCGAGGATGCTCCTGCTCAGGCGCTGCACGTTCTTCGCGTGCTGCCGGCTGTGCGTCTGAAGGAGCTGGACGAGATCAAGGAGGACCCAAGACACGGACGTGAAGACACTGTGCGCCGGCAAGTCTGCCGTGCAGAACGAGATTTTTGCGATCAGCGTCCTGGCACACTGTGCCAGGACGCCAGTGCCCGCAGGCACGTTTCAAGAGGGATGCACGTGGCTGGACAGCAGCGTGAGCGGCTACGTGTCGTTCGTCGGCATCTCTCTTGCCCGTCCGACAAAGGCTGCTACCCCCGGTGCGGTGGGTATTCGGTACGGAACCAACTAGCGCAGCTTGATGGCAGCGCTGAAACATGGCATGGCGGGGTGCTGATCTACTCGGACCCGCAGGATGACGGCTTCGGAATATCCTGAGGGTCCGTGACGGCCGGAGAACTCGCATGCACACTGAAACAACCTTACCATATTCTGTATGGTTAGAGCGAGCAATACCAACTCCAACTTCACCTCTGCAAGCAACAGCAATTCTCGACCCAACAAGACGTACTGAAGGACGACACGTGGCAGCAGCAACAGCGACGAACCCAGCGAGTACTCCAACGATAGCAGCAGCTAGAACTCCACCACCAACAGCAACTACCACGGCAACACGGACTCCAAAGATCAATCACGCGGATGGCACCTGACAGCAGCAACAGCGACGACCCCAGCAAGCCCCTCAGCGACAGCGACAGCCACCGCTAATAGCACTAACCAAGGGGGGACAAGTCGGCAAATGGTTGGAATGTGAAGGACCCCTGTAATGTTGACTTTGGACCTCCCTAATTGCTAGGTGTGACCATGTTCATAGTAGTAATGTTTGGCACTCCTATCTAATGCTAGTCCTATTTTACCGCTGTTGGACGAGCGGCTCTCGAACGTGGCAAGATTGAGCAGTCTGACATGGCAACAATACGACTAGAAACGATCTGCAGTGTTGCCAGATGTGTTAACCATGTAATTTGAGACCTGTAGGGCGAGTTTGGTGCCTTTATAGTGAAGTGCGCAATTAGTTGCCTTCAAAAGTTCAGAGGTACCGGGTCGGTTCGTGGCGAGAATCAGTGTTAAAATGTGTTGACGAAACAACCAGCAAGGTCATCTTCGGTGTGTATTATTGCTCTATGGTGGTTTAATGAAGTTGGGCCGCCAAAACTCCGCATCTACGCTCGAAGTCTGCGCAGCAATTCCCGCAGCATGCCGCGCATTGGTCTCAGACGTTGCTCGCTTTCAGGGACCAACTGCATACGAAGTGGGGCATAAAGCGCTCGAACGCGTGCTCGGACCGGGTACGACGGCTTTTGCTGCGGATTCGTGATGTGGTGCGGCCCGCGGCCTCCCACCTCAAGGCGTCGACGCAGGCGCTTGGAAATGTCCCGTCTCATGAGGCCCAAACTGCGTTGAGCTGCGTGTTTGAGGGCAAAGTCCGCAAAGGACTGGGCAATGGCCGGCGGAGGCTGGTACCCGCTTGCCCGCATGACTTGAATGGTGGCTCCGAAGTCACCTCGGTAGGTCTCAAATACGGAGCGTACGGCGTCCGCGTGCGCGTGGAACTGAGTCAGTCGAGTCTGGATCTTCTCTTCCGTGTCATCGTTGCGTTGCACGACACGGTCGACCACATCTTTCGGCGGTGGATTAAACTCGACGTGGTACGTTTTCCCCGTCACAGGGTCCACTCGTCTACCGGCGATACGACGTACCACCTCCTTATCCGGGACTTCCAGCTCCAATACACAGTCCGGGGCTGCCCTTCCACCTTGGGCGGAGAGCAGAGCTTCAGCTTGACTGGCGGTGCGAGGGAACCCGTCCAACAGCCAGCCTCGAGTCACGCAGTCTGACTCGGCTAGACGTCCGAGCACGACGTCTACGATGAGATCATCAGGCACGAGCTCACCATAGTCCATGTACTGTTGCGCCTTGAGACCCAATGGCGTCCGGTCTTGGATTGCTTGACGGAGGATGTTACCCGTTGATAAGTGCACGACGCCGAGCAATTCGACGAGCAGTTCGCATTGAGTGCCTTTGCCTCCTGCCGGCGGACCCAGAATCACCAGTCGAGGAGGTGAGACCTTGCTCGATGGTAGGTTGGTAGGGGATTCGAGTTGGGGCAGCGAAGGGAACGTAGCGGCACTGAATTGACGCATCGGCGTGAGTTGGGTAAAGTGAGTTCGACGCATGGGGCAGTTGAGACTTGCAGGGAGCGCGCGGGTTGTTTCTGCTTGGAGGTGAATTGGTGATTGAGGAATAAGCGGCACGGGACAACTAACGTTAGCTGAAAAACCGCCCAAATGGGAATGGGGGAAGATAAGAATACTGACTTCGCGTGCTGATGGCAAGGCGGTTTTGCAGCTGGATCCTTGCGACGTCGCGTTCGATTGAGCACTTGCGCAGTGTCAGGATTCGAAGTAAAACTACAACGGGCTTTGTAGCAAGACATGAAGTCACTGGTACATGTACTGACCTAACCACGTGAAGTACTAAGTGTCCGTGACGAAATCTATAGTATTTGTTGCGGAGTGCTGTGCGGAGTGCTGTATACTGGTTCCCACCATTGACGCCGTGGTAAGTAGTGTGCATATGTGGGTTTTTCACCCGGGAAAGCACCAAGGTGCTGGAGGTTTTCCCACAGTTGTGGAATTGTCCCCAAGAGGTTGTCCACGACAGTTGAGACAGTAAGTTGAGACCAGGCGTGAGGGAGAAGACAGAACAGAGAGAAACTAACCCGAGCTGCGAGCTCACTACAGAAAATACCAACTCCCTCACAGGCAGCGATTGCTACCTGCTCATCCATTTGCAAGTTCGTTCCTTCACTCTGCGTACGCGACTGTCGTTCGCGTCAGGTTATGAGCCCAAGGCTACGCTAGTAAGGAAAGCTTGTGATTGAACCACGATGGCCACTACGAAGAAGGAAGAGAAGGATGAGAGGAAGAGCATTCCGCCGTTCGATGGAAAGGATTTTGAAGTGTGGCTGGAGCGAGTGAAACTCAAGCTGCTACGCAAACAATTGTGGGAATACTGCACCAAGGACGTTGCGGAACCAGAAGAGAGCAAGCAATCGGATCACGACGAGTGGGTGAGTAAGACTTCGCGGACCAAGGAGATTCTGTATGAATCGATGACGAACCAGATAATGAAGACTGTCAAATACGAGGCAACCCCGTATCGTGTGATGGAGAGATTGAAGCGACGCTTCATGGGGAAGACATACTTGAAATATGCTGAAGAAAGGACTAAGTTGAGTCGACTCCGCCTTGATCCGAAAGGAAATTTGCCTGATCATTTAAGCGAGGTGCGTCGTATCATGGAGACTATTTCGGTAGTCGGGCGACCTATTGACGAGTACGCAAAACCAGCAATCTTGATAGGCCCGCTGCCCCGAGATTATGATAACGTGGTGCAGACGTTCCTAGCGAGTCACACATCGCAGAACCCCGACGACCCGCCAAACTATGAGCAGCTGGAGCAAGCACTCGAGATGGCCTACGATCACTCACAAGCTCGCAAGACGGACTCAGCCAAGGGTACGGAGGAAGACAGAGCTCTTTTTGCTGGAGGAGGTCGTGGCCGTGGACGAGGTGCAGGTCGAGGTGGTCGAGGACGCGGCCGTGGCAGGGGCGGTCGTGGCCGCGGCTTTGATGGTCGTGGAGGCGCTAATTCTGGTGGAGGTCGTGATGGCGGTCGTGGTCACGGTGGGAGTGACCAGAAGGCTCGTGGAGGCTGCTTTCACTGTCATGGCACCGGACATCGAGTGCGAGAATGCCCATACTTGGGTAAACGTCCGCCGATAGGTGACCAAGGCGGTGAACGAGATCAAAAGCGTGCAAAGACAAGTGGAGGCAAGAGTGCCAGCAGTAAGGGTCGTGAAGCAAATGAAAGTGATGGTGGCAGTGCTTATGTTGTGATGAATTTGATGAAATTGGGGCAAAGGTTAACTGCTCTTGCTCGTGATCGCTGGTACTTGGATTCTGGAGCCACAAATCACATGACGAACCAAAAGGATGGGTTTGTTTCGTTTACACCCTTGAGTTCGACGGTGCAAACTGGAGGCAACAATTGGCTAGAAGTAGTTGGCATCGGAGATGTGGAGGTGGAGTTGGTTACTTCAGCTGGCAGATGCAAGTTGCTGTTGCGTGAAGTACGATACGTACCAGAGTTGCAATGCAGTTTGTTCTCGGTGAGCAGACAAGCATCGCGCACATTAGCACTTGGAGAGCGCATTCGGTGTCACTTTGACGAGGCTGATTATGCTGATGTGATACTGCAATCGTGTCGGGCAAAATCATACAAGGACGACACAAACCTCTACTTTCTACCTCTGGAATGTGCGCCAAATGCAGTGATGGTGTCGATGGCTGATGGAAAAGAGCGATTGGAGTTGTGGCATGACCGGCTTGGTCACCCGGGGCGCAATGCGTTTAACGCGCTGTTTCGACATGCGCAATGGCCGATGAAGAAACTTGACTTGCGCTTGCCGGAAGATTTTCAGTGCGAGTCGTGTGTCAAGGGCAAATTGACTAGGAAAAGTTTTCGGTCGAGTAACAACGCACCGTCACGTGAGTGGCTAGTGGGAGAACGAGCACATTCGGACATTTGGGGGCCGTACGCAGTGAAATCGTACTCCGGAAAGCGCTACTTTGCAGCATTTGTCGACGAGGCAAGTCGCTTCGTGACTTTATTCCTGCTAGCAGAACGCTCAGAGATTTACGAAAAGTTCGGAATCTACTACGAGTATGTGAGAACGCAACTCAATGTGCGCATGAAGGACCTACAGATGGACAATGCAAAGGAGTACACAAAACTCGGAGGCATCTGCAAGACGCAGTATGGCATGACGTGCTCTCCCAGCATCAAGCACACTCCGGAGCAGAATGGAGTTGCTGAAAGGATGAATCGGACGATAACGGAGCGCATGCGATGCCTCCTCAATCACTTCCAGTTGCCGCAAGAGCTGTGGGCTGAGGCTGCCGTCACGGCGACTTACTATGTGAACATCGTGCCGAATTCGACGAGGGATATGGAGGTGCCTTATGCTGTGTGGTATCGGGAGCAACCTCCGTATTCACGATTGCGCACGTTTGGCTGCGCTGTATTGGCGTACATTGACAAAGTTGAGAGAAGAAAGATGGACTCCAAGGCTAGAGAAGCCATATTTGTTGGCTATAGTCGTGAACGACGAGGATATCGGCTGCTAGATAGCAACACAAGGGAGGCGTACTACAGCCACACTGTCGTCTTTCATGAAAAGAAGGCTGGCCGGATCGCGAAAGGAGCGACTCCAGAATTGGTGTCTGATGTTTCAACGCAGCAATATCTTGGGATTGATAGTGCAACAATGGAGACCATCCCATCTATGCTCGACGAGGCCCATCCCAATGAGCGCTGCGATAGTGAGTCCAGCGCCGTTGGCAGCGAACACCAGAACCTCCCAGGTGGGGCAGATGGAGCAAGAAGTGCCAGCTCTGGTGGGGCTGCCGAAGAGGCCCGGTCTGGTGGGGCCGTGGCAACTGAAGTGGCTGTTGAAAATACCCGGTCTGGTGGTACCGTGGTTACTCGGTCTGGTGGGGCCGTGGCTACTCAGAAACGAAAGCGGTCAGCTGAGGGCGCAGGTTCTGTGGAGGTGCGAGGCACTGAATCACAAGAAGAGAACCGATCACAGGCAGATCACCTGCGAGGTGAAGACGTGCCTCCAGATGCTGCAACAAGCAAGCCCAAGCGCAAAAAGAGAAAGCGCAGTGGGCGAAGCCGGAAGAGTCAACACTATGCAACAAGAAATGAATCGCCGGCCATTGTGCGGTCTTCTTCTTCTTCGAAGTCTCATGCGATTGAGACCGTGAGCTCGGAGATGGCGCAACCTAGTGATGGCTCAAGCACAGGTGAAGGTGTAAAAACCTCTCCATGCAGAGCCTTGCGAGAGTTCGTGCCTCCAGAAGATGCGAGTACAAAAGACTACCCAGTAACACGGAGTGGTCGTACAAGCAAGCCGCCTCCGTGGTTTGGAGATTACATTCATGTTGCATACTCAAGCACCAACACGGATGACTACGTGAGTGCATCAGCATCATGGGAGAAAGTCCGTGGAGAAATGCAGCGTGAAATGGCAAAGCAACACGCTATTGCATGGTGGCAAGACTACTGCTGCCTAACGATGGGTGTCATTCATGAACCCGAGACGATAAATGAGGCCAGAAAAAGCGAGTACTCCGTGCAGTGGAGCCAAGCGGCCCAAAAAGAGTACGATGCCTTAATGAAAAACTGCACGTGGGAGCTTGTTCCACGCGAGAAGTACATGAAAGTGCTGCGAAACCGGTGGGTTTTCCGCGTGAAGTATCTTGCAGATGGAAATATCGACAGATTCAAAGCAAGATTAGTAATAAAAGGCTTCATGCAAGTCATGGCATCGATTATCTGGAAGTTTACTCTCCGGTTGTTCGATTGGAGTCGCTGCGAGTGCTGTTGACCCTTGCAGCCGTGTGGAACTACGAAGTTCATCAAATGGACGTGACTACAGCCTTTCTGAACGGCAAAATTGACGTAGAGGTCTATATGGAGCAGCCTGAGGGGTTTAAAGTGCCGGGAAAAGAGAACTGGGTGTGCCGCTTGCTGAAGAGTCTATATGGCCTAAAGTAGGCACCCCGTGTGTGGTTCTAGCTGCTGAAGGCTTTTCTGGAAGAACAAGGTTTTGCACTTCTGAAGGCAGAAGCCTGTGTTGCTGTAAAGGTCATTGATGGACAACTTGTGTTCATCCCGTTGTACGTGGACGATCTCATCCTGTTTGCTCCTAACATCAAGCTGATCAATGAGATGAAGAGAATGTTCATTGAAAGGTTCGAGATGAAGGACCTTGGCGAACTGCACTATATTCTAGGATGGGAAGTAACTCGCAATCGGCAAGAGCGGACCATCTTCATCAGTCAAAGCAAGTACACCAAGACGGTGTTGGAGCGATTCAATACGGAGAAGTGTAATGGGTGCAAGACGCCAAGTACAGCAGATTTGAAATTGACGAAGGCCATGTGTGCTGCAGATGCCGATGAGAAGCTGCTGATGAATACCAAGCCATACAGATCTGTAGTCGGAAGTATGATGTATTTAATGCTGGGCTCGCGTCCCGATCTAGCTTATTTGGTTCGTGAGTGTAGCCAGTTTCTGGAGAATCCTGGGATCCTGCATTGGCGAGCAGCGAAACGAGGTTTGAGATACCTTCGGGAGACTTCTGACTGGGGAATTCGTCTCGGTGGAATCGAGTGGGCGAATCAGAAGTTGGGTCAGCATCTGCAAGCATTTGCTGATGCCGACTTTGCTAACCGAGTTGATGACAGAAAATCTGTGGCAGGATATTTGACGAAATTTTGCGGAAGTACAATATCGTGGAGTAGCCAAACGGAAAGAACCAGGGATCCTCAAAATACAATACAATCGAACTGGCCATTGTGTCTTCGAATAAATATTTGATCAGGGCGTTCGTGATATGCAAATAAATAACTGAAAGCGCACGCGAACGAACAGTAAAATACTGCAATCGTGTTTACCTAGAGACATGCATCTACCGTGGCAACGTTCCAAAAGCCCCCATTAACCTTTAGAAATAGGATCATTTCCAGCGTCATCGGAGAAAGTCGGTGGCGTTCGTGGCGCAGCACTGCGCGCGCGACGCTGAACAGCCTCTCGACCGTATTCGATGTTGGGGGGATGGCCGACAGGAGCTTGTACGTGGTCGGCTCAGTCGCAGTCTTGCGGCGCTTGAGAATCCGGTCCGCATAGCCTTCCTTGGCAGCGGCCGTCACCTCGGCGGAGCTACCTGGAGCCTCGTTCTCCACTCGGAATGGCTTTAGCTCCTCAGCCTCCTCCGCCGTTAAGGAAGCGGCCTTCCCGGCCAACACCTTGATCACGGCTGCTTCAAAGAGTGGTGAGTGCATAATGGCAGCTCGAGGAGCTATGGTAGTACACAAAAAGAAAAATAATAGTCAGCTTAAGTGATTCAAGCTTATATACACCCGAGCATGCACGTACCCAAATACTTGCCCATGGAAGGCCTTATCTCCAACAGGCCGTCGAACAAGTCGCGGGCGTCCAGAAGCGTAAGTCCATCAGCTTGCAATTTTTTGGAGATTGACTCGATGCACCCCAACTTGGACAGCAGATCTTCAAGTTTGCGGTGCGTTGACCTTGAAGGCAACAAGTCTGCCACGTCATCATCGTCAGCCGAGAGAAACTCTCTCAGACGGAAGTAACGCTCCAGCATCGTGTACGTTGAGTACCAGCGCGTATCCTGGCGGAGAACTGGCAGGAGAGAAGTCTTCATACTAGTACAAATAGAGTATCACATAATTTAGTCCGATACAAATATCAAGTTAAATTAGTGACACCCAAAATAAATAGTACCAACCTCAACTTTGAAGCTTGATTCAGAGTGCGCAGCTTGCGCATCAGCTGCTGGACTTCTTCGAGGGCGGTCTCGTAGGGGGCAAGGAAATCACGTACCGCAAGGTTCAGTCGGTGACTTGCGCAGCCAACCAGCGGCACCTTCATCAAGTTTGCGAGCCGCTTGTTGACTGCGCAGTTGTCGCCGACTAGGAACTTGCACTGGTCGATGGTCTTGCCAAAAAATGGCAGGAAACGCATGATCGCCCGCATGTGGCCGTCAGCATTCATTTTGTCGTCGGGCTCCTGCATCACTGGAGCCATGGACAACAGAGGGTACCGAGGTCCGCTCGGAGTGTTGTAGCATCCATAGACGGCCAGGTAGTGTTCCGTGCCATGGCTCCAGCCGTCGAGCATGATGCCGAAGTCTTCGGGCATCTCTTCGCCGATGGATTTCTCCACTGCTTTCGTCACACCTTCCATATTGGAGACCAGTGTATTAACACTTACAGTCGCCAACTTCGAGTATATAACATATAACAGTACACATGGTTAGATTGTAATTTGAAAATCATGAAGTGGCAATACGAAAAATGAAATGGGTACTTACTGACGCGTCTCCGTTGATTCGCAAAACGAGAGGGGCAAATTGCCCATAACGACCCATTTCATCCACGAGTAGCGGTTGGATGCCTTTTGGCTGACCCACGACACAAGCGTGCCGGTCGCCGCTGCAGATGCATCTCGCATCTCGCTCTCAAAACTTGGGTGCGCCGAGCGAACGTGCGACACCAAGTTGGTGTAGCCGCTCCTGGGCTGGTGCTTGCGGCGCTTCCCACATGCCTTGCAAGCATGGTACCCCGTCAGCTCGCCTTCTTCATCAAGCCAGGCTTGAAGAAGAACTCAGCGATCTGCCTTGGCGAGAAGGGCTGACGGGGCGGGGTTGCGGCGACGAGGTTGGCGGACATGGCGTGGGCTTGGTGCGTGGGGGCGGGTGGGGGCTTCAGTGAAAGTTTGGAAGTGAGCATCAAGGCATGCAGGACCTCGAGGGTGTGATAAGCTTCGAGAGCTCACAGCGATCCCTTTGGTTGGTCGTGGTTACTTCCAAAAATTAAGTATCATATTTTCAAAGTAGGTAACATAAATTATGTAAGCAGACCAAAATGGTCACAAAATAAATAATTGTTCTGGACAATAAAAATATACTGTTTCCGGTATTTATTTTTGAGGATCCCTGGAAAGAACGGTCGCTCTGCATACAACTGAGGCTGAGTATATGACCTTGAGTCTCATTGTGCAAGAAGTCGTGCATCTTCGGCAAATGCTCAAAGAACTACGAGTGCTGCAGAAGGCCCCGACGGAAGTTTTTGTGGATAACGAGAGTGCCAAGAAATTGGCAAGCAATCCAATTTTTCATCAGAGAACTAAACACATCGACGTCCGGCATCACTTTGTTCGTGAGCGAGTGCAAATGAAACAAATTGAAGTGCTGCGAGTTCCAGGCTCCGACAATGTAGCAGATGCATTCACCAAGCCCCTTCCTCGAGCCACGTTTGAGAAGCATAGGGCAGCAATGGCCCTCATGTCGAGAGAGGAGTTTGAGAAGCCAACGTGCAATGCTGAAAACCAGTAGGTGGGGCTGTTGCGGAGTGCTGTGCGGAGTGCTGTATACTGGTTCCCACCATTGATGCCGTGGTAAGTAGTGTGCATATGTGGGTTTTTCACCCGGGAAAGCACCAAGGTGCTGGAGGTTTTCCCACAGTTGTGGAATTGTCCCCAAGAGGTTGTCCACGACAGTTGAGACAGTAAGTTGAGACCAGGCGTGAGGGAGAAGACAGAACAGAGAGAAACTAACCCGAGCTGCGAGCTCACTACAGAAAATACCAACTCCCTCACAGGCAGCGATTGCTACCTGCTCATCCATTTGCAAGTTCGTTCCTTCACTCTGCGTACGCGACTGTCGTTCGCGTCAGTATTTTATTTCCTTAGTGAAAAGTTGACAGTACTGAGGGAAAATGAACCTCAGAACTCAGAGGGCTCATTTTATTTTTCATTGGAGACGACCGGTGACTTAATTTTTAATTACTTGATAAGTCTCGCTTGTTTCTTCCAACTTTCATAGTCGAACTCGACCTCTCCACGAAGCATTACGAGTGTGTTGTCATCTTGGCGAGTTAGTGCAACGTACACATACCGTCCTGACCAGACAAAAATCGTGACCAAGCGACCCAAGAAGAACGGGGCAACGTGAAATTGGGCTCGATGATTGAATATTGAGATGTCCAGGAACACGCGGTCCTGGAGGTTCCAGATGCCGAGCTGCAGCATATCTACGAGCAGCAGCATCTCCACCGCCCAGAAAAGTAGGATCCCAGTCACCGGCATCCAGAACTTATAGCACAAGTGGCGCTTCATGAGCGGAGTCAACGCGTCGATGGTCAAGATTGTGTACGCTAGAAGCAAACTGGAGGCCACGCCACACGCAGGAGCCCACCTCCAATAGAACATGTCCATGACGCACACACCGGTAGATAGGATTTGGGCAGCGAAGAACATGAAGTGGAAGGAGGTAATGACACGTTTAAGTAGTTGGCGTTCACAGCAGCATAAGTAAGTTCCACTGAACACGGCGCTCATTAGCAGCCCAGAACCAGCTATTATCTCTGCATTTGGAAGAAAAAGCGCGAGTACAGCAAACAAGCCGCCCGTAGCTCCACACGAATACAACAATACTATTTTCCAGGTAGCGGCGGGCTTGAACACTCCATTATTAGGCCATATTGTGTTCTGAGCGTCGAATCTTGTCATTCCGGTAGCGAGATACATCTGCAATGGCGGGTATTTGCCCCTTTTTGAAGCTAAAACGTTAGTGTCCACTCGACTTGAGTAGGTTCTTTCTCGTCTGGGTCGGATATCTAGGTGTGGCATGATGTCGCTGTTGGCGGATGACACTGCACGGTCGACCTCACTCAATGCAATCTTGCATCTGTAGCCTAGAGCTTGCATTGCCGTGTCTCGCTTCTTCTTTTGGCGTCTGGTATGCTGATACCTTCGGTAGAGATGTCGTAATGCCACCATGGCCATCGTTCCCATTGTATTCACCAGAATGTCTTTAGTCGAGAGTGTATGGCCGCGAGCAGTGACGAATGTGTAGTGATGTACATCTTCAACAAGCCCCACAGCCAGCCACACCATCAGCAATGCGTTGAACAGCCACTCAAACAGTGTAAAGGTTATCATGAACACAGTATTTCGGAGATATGTTTCTTGGAAGAGGGAGTTGGTGAAATTCGCCCAACAGACAACGACGAGAACCACTCGGACGTCTTTCAGAACGACACTGAACGTAATAGCCCACAACGTGTTGGCGGCTTGTAAGAAGCAGAAGTCAAATGTCGGTAGGATGATCTTCAGATACTCAGCGCGCATTCCCGCACCAAACACCACCATGCCAGGAATGTGCAGGACCGCTGAAACCACAGCAAAAGGCCGTCCTAATGGCGCCACTGCCGCGAATGCAGCATACCGCAAGCCGATTGCTACGATAACAGATTGGAAGAGGAGTAACTGGAGCTTGAGTACGGCGTCGTTGAATTGTTTCAACGAGTTGGGGCTCAGTGCGACCGTCTTCAGCATGAGGAGGGGGTCAAAGGCGGGTAGTTTGTCACCACAAGCTACGATCTGATACAATACACCTTTAGAACAAGAGCTGCTCTCGCTGGTGCGCTCCGACGGATGGATCATGTTGCGTAAAGGGAGCAATGAACTCGATCAACACCAGCGGATGCACGTTAACAGGCTTCTACGAGCTCAGCAATCACATATAGTTATACTATCTATAAGTGTTGCGAGTTTAGCGCTCAAAGATGGCATAAGGCCGACCAACAAACGAGTGCAAATTTGTTCTTGGTGTTCGGATGTCGAAAATATCGTTTTCTACATGTAAGGCTGAAATATCGGGAAAATATACATGTATATCAACAAAATATTTAATGCTAGAGTCTATGTTTGAAAGTTTCTACCTTCAATTTTCATCTAGCGTTGATCAAGCTTGGCTTGCTTCTTCCACTTTTGATAGTCAAATTCCATTTCTCCCCGAAGCAAAATCAGGGCATTGTCATCTTGACGCGTAAGCACCACATACACGAAGCGGCCGGACCACACGACAACGGTGAACACGCGACTTGCATAATCCGGAATCACGAGAAATTTGGAGCTCCGACCCAGAATTTTGACATCCAGAATGACTTTGTCCTCCAAGCCCAAGTGGCCGAGCGTGAAGGCATCCAAAAGTAATAGCACGTGAATCAGCAAAAAAGTAAAATACTGTGGACTGACATCCAGTACGCGAAGTGAAGTCTTCGTTTCATGATCGACGTCAAGGCGTCGATTGTCAAGGTCGTCTGAGCCAGCAAGAGGGAAGAAATTGCACCGCAGGCTGGGACCCAGCGCCACCGAAAACATTTCCAGCATCAGCAGACAAATTGTGAGGACCTGAGTCCAAAGAAATAGGAAATGAAAAGAAGTAACGACGCGCTTGAGCAATTGACGCTGACAACAGCAAGCATAAACCCCACTAAAACTGACAGTCGATATCAAGCCCGATACAGCCACAAATTCTAACCCCCGCGTGTTTTTCGGTAAGAAGATCAACAGTACTGCGAATGTGCTACTAATGGCACAACACAAGTACAGCGCGACAATTTTCCAGGTTGAAAGCGGTGCTAATGCTCCGACGCGAGGCCACAAAGTCTGTCTTGGATCAAATTGATCGGACTCTGCACAGAGATACAATTGTAGCAATGGGCGTACATTTATGCTGGCAATTCGGGATGGCGTGCTTGTTGGGTCTAGGAATCTAGCACGAGTTACATCTTTACTGTCATTTTGGGGCACAATATTGTTCCGAATTGATGCCCCCAACAGACCTGAAGAGCTTAACGCAATCTTGCTTCTGTATCCCAATGCTTGCATGGCCGCGCCCGGCTTAGTTTTCTTGTGCTTGACATCCTGATATCTTCGGTATAAATTACGCACCGATACCGATGATATTCACCAGAACATCTTTCGACGAAAGTGTGCGACCGCAAGAGGTGATCAAGTCCACGAAGTCGAATGCTATAGCCATCAACAGCACGTAAAACAACGACCACAATCGCGTGAGAATTTCGGAGATATGTTTCTTGGAGAAGTCAGCAGGTAAAATCAGCCCAGCAAAAGACAACTAGCACTGCGCGAAGGTCATTCAGGGCAATGCTCATAACGACCGTGCAGGTCGTGTTTGCAGCTTGCAAAACCCAAAAATCAAAGGCACGCAGGAGCAGCTTCGTGTACTCAGTGCGCAGTTGGGCGGAAGTCGTGACCATCCCGAACATGTGTAAGAACGCCGAAATTGGACCTAGCAATCGCCCTACACGTGCTGGCGCCGCAAATGCTGCGGGGCGTATCGTTAGTGCGATATACACAATGGGCGTGAGCAGCGGCAGGATGGCAGACACGATCCGGTTGTAGCGCTTGACGGACGTTCGGCTTAGCAGAACCGTTTTTACCATAGGCAGGGGGTCAAATGTAGGCAGATAATAATTCCAGGGGACGATCTGGTAGCAGACACCACCGCAACATGGCGGATCGTCGTTAGAAAAGGGATGAATCGCGCTGGACATGCTGGGACCCACGAATTCGTTGATGCGGACGCAACGTGCTAAACGTGCTATCAATATGTCAGTACTTGGCAACTGACGCAAATGATGACAAGCGCGATAAAGCAGAAAACGCTGTATTTTGGACGAAGGGTTTTCACGAGAATTGACAATGGTTTGTTCTTCCAGTCAAATTCAACATTTCCACGCAGCAGGATAAGCGCATTGTCATCTTGTCCTCTTTGGCCGAGAAAGCTTGTCTTAGGTCGGTGATTACTGCGACTTCATCTACCAATTCGAGCAATAGCCAAACCAGGCACTCCCCTCGATTAACTGGGGTAGTATTTTTTATCTGTTGCTCACCTACTGACCTACCTGTTGCCGGCAAACGTGCTGACAATCTGTTGTCGGGCCCGGACTAGAGGGTTGGGCTGGTAGCGCGTTCTTTTAAAGCTACGCTTTCAATTGCAAGCGCTGTGCCTTCTGTTCCGCAATACTTTGCTTCACTTTAGCGAGTTTTTCCTGTGTACTTGTGCGACGCTGTTCCAGCTCACTGAGCTTGCGCTTCCTCGACTGCGACAACTACGACGGGAAGGACCAAAAGTAATTGCCCGACCCGATCAACACAAAATAAAATGAAAAAATATATTAGTTAATTGGCAGTGAATCATATAAATTATCTGCAGTTAGTGCAGCGCCTTATCACAGTTCACCAATGCATCGTCCATCAGCGCTTGGTTCACGTCCGTAGGACTATAGAAAATATAGGCAATAACGTGGTATCTTAAGTTATAAAAATAATAGTTTCATATCAGGATTCCTAGGGCGCGGTGCAGCCCACGCACCGACGCCAGCTTTGGAGCCGAGCTTCTCCAGCTTCTTAAGGTTAAACACATCCTTGGACTCGTGATAAATCCGCAGAATGCGCTCGCGCTTCTCCTGCAGAGACACGCCCTTGCGACCCATAGCAAGTCGCGACTGGGTCAAGAAGGTTTTGTGTGCATACCCCGTGCTGGATGCAGACGTGCCGCCAATTCCGGTTATTGGCCGTTTGGAGCCGCCAGGAGAGTTCCATACGAGAGTTTCTGACACTACTACTAGTAGAGATACCAACAATTGGGTAGTAGTAGTAATATTAGTAGTACTACTCCAATACTACTACTTGAGCTACAGATATTAGATTAACATATTTGTGGGAAAAAATCTTGCACATTTAATAATACCAGCGCTCGTCGTATACCGTACTTCGTAGTAAATTTATTACAAACTCCTGAAATTGCTAATATTCCCACTATAAAACTTTATAATATAAAGTTTTATAGTCATATTATGAGCTTCATCACTATCACTGCCAATGAATCGCTGGTGCTCCCACACAATGTGTGGGAGTCAAGCGTGATCCTTGTATCATGTCATGATACAAGGATCACGCTTGACTTCATCGCCTTCCTGGTAATCCTTCATAACCAATGCTTAATTTGTTGTGCTTGACGCCGTTTCAAAAGTTGTGATATATCCCGAGGCCTAAATGAGGGCCTAATTCAGAGCCACTCAAACTAAAATTGCAAGATGAGAACCGAGTTTGCTCGTTTAGGGCCCTTCAAAAGTAATACTTGAAGAGTACTATAGTACAGACCTGATATCACTCATATTGAATACCGCACCGTACGGTAGTAGTATTACCATAAAAATGGATAGTAGTATTACCGAAATATACTATTTTGCAAGTACTACTAACCCCTGTCCATGGGTTTCTTAGGAACTATCCGGAGGAGGGTTCCCGGAATTCTGAGCCGAAAAGGTCAAGTATCAATCAAAGCACTATCAATCAATCTAGTGAGTAGGCTTGGCCACCACCACCGCCACCAGTCTAGCTTTTCGGTCGCCGCAGCAGCCCCCCCCGTACCCACGGTTCAATCTCGGCTGCTGGGGTGCCGAAACAGCTAGACTCACCCCAGTGCCAACAACGCGTAACCAAGACTCACCCTAGTGCTGTTCACAACGCGTAAGTAGCTAGACTCACCCAGTGATGTTGGGGGATAATGAAGAGGGAGGCGAGGAAGAGGGAGACGACGAAGTGAGAGTGAGGGTGAAGGTGACGGTGAAGGTAAGGGTAAGGAAGTTGAAGCCGAGAGCGTGTAAGCAGCCTAGGCTCAGCCCAGTGCAACGCGTAACCAAATCATCTACGCCACCGTACGACCGTGCAAACTAGACCGGCTGAATTCACCGTAATGTTCACAACTACGCCGCCGGCTAGATTCACAGTACTACCCACAACTACATGTACTCGCAACCATCTATAGATGGTCATTTAGTACGGGTAAACAGGTCAGATATTGTAGGCACTCGCCGGTATATTACTAGCAGTGTGCGTAGACAATATTACTGTGGTCAGCAATCAACGCTATCTAGAATATCCGCACGCCAAAAACGCAGGCGCACTGCTTTCTTCACAACTCCAAACTCCTCAATCTTATATCTGTGTGTCCTTGACACCACATAACCTGTAAAATTAGATATCAAAACGTGATTTTATAAGCGATTAATCTTGAAAATTGTATTGATCCACTAAGGTACGCTTATGTGGTCCACATATTTGAATTAATCCCCTAAGGGCTGTCCGTACAACGTACCCGTTGCACTACCAGGAATATATGGGAATCGCTAAGGAGGGCCCTCTGCGAGAGGGCCCTCTGCAAAGGCAGTGCATTTGGGAAACAGATGACAGTAGCTAACGCCCCAAATGGGCAGCCTGTAGACCCAAAAATGTTGACCCACGTTGGCTGTTGGGGGTCAACCGCATCCACTGCAGTGGTGGGTCAAATATTCCAGTCCAGTACAAACCGCGAACTCTCGACGCCAGATCCCGACGCTGGCATCCCAGGCGACGGCCAAGATGCTGCTCATGGGCAGCAGCCAGGACGACACGGGCAAGGAGACCTGCGACGCCAGCGTGACGATCGCGATGCTGCTCATGAGCAGCAGCCAGGACGACACGGTCGAGGAGACCTGCCACGCTAGCGTGACCGGGTAGCTAAATCTTGTTGGGAAGCTTAGGTTGGCATTGTCGCTGCTTATGTTGTAAAACTATATATGTTGTCTGTTACTTTTTATTATTTTTGTATTGCGCTTCATAACTAGAAACGACTCTGGTCTGTCATCACTTGAGAAACTAGGACTATACCGTGCAACTTCGTCCGAGATGAATACTCCTTCTGTGTACTCAGCTGCATTCGCCATGCAAGCCAACAGTGCCGAGCATGAGAATATCTCGTGCGCTTCAGCAAGCGACGTTCAGCCATACCACCGGTTCAACGCCGGAAACGACACCACTCGCCCAAGCTTTGACGACGTCGGAGGTTGTGATATTGAGCGTATGGACTACGAGGGCGATGGTGGTGACGATAGTGAAGACGGCGATGACAACGGCCACCTCGTCGAAGACGATGATGGCAACGACGACGCGTGTGCTGATGGCAACGAGGACTGTGGAAATGAATATGGGAATGATGAGGTCGTTGACATCAGAAACGTAGCATGTAGTGAATTTAACTTTACCCCAGAAGACGGTGCTACACTCTCGTACGAGTTTGATTTTCCAGATTATTTTTCAGACACTGGATCAACTTTAAGTAAAGATGACGACGCACAACTTCGTGTGGATGAGTCGCTACTCGATTTAATTTGTAGACATCAGCTAGCCAGCGCTGATGACACACTCGCTTCCAGAAACAATGACTTTCGAAACAGCACTGATGATTCAGTAGACCCGATCAATTGTGCGATAGGTGGGTCAGATGTCTACATTATAGCGCCTCCACCCGAGGCCGTGTATGAATCTCACGATGCCGCTGAGGCTGCAATACATGAATGGACTGTAGCTCATCACTTCAACATTTCACGTCGCCGTGTGCGGAAACTTCCAGGTTCAGAGACGATTTGGGCGCGTAATTTTGAGTGTGATCGAGCGGGGAAACCGAAATTTACACAGCATCTCGTAGATGTTGAGCGAACTAGACAGATGCGGGGATCGAAACGTTCGGGTTGTCCTATGCGACTTAAAATGTGTGCTGTTTCAAAGAATAATGTTCACGGGCCGTGGCGAATTGAACATACTAGCTTTAAAAGTGAAGTACACAACCACCCTCCGTCGGTCGATGTCCGTGTTCATTCTGCTCACCGACGACGAGCAGCAGGCAACACGATAGCTCGTTGCAATGGTATGGCCTCTTTTATAGATGGACAAACGGCAGCCGGTGTATCGGTGGCTAAGATTCGAGCAGCAATTTTGCACAATGATCCCAATTCGCTCGTGCTGCCTAAAGATATTGGAAACTTCAAGTCAAAAACGAGAAACCAGATCGTCGCCACGCAGACACCGATTGAAGCTCTGTTTTCTCTGCTGCGTCATCATAATTTTTATTACCGCTTCGATGTATTCCCCGGCACAACGCAGCTCCGTTATCTGTTCTGGGCGCACCCTGCAACAATTCGTCTGTATAAGCTTCACGGTGATGTTTTAATTGCAGATGGGACGTTCAAAACAAACAAATATGACCTCCCGCTTATCAACGTCATATCAATGACTGGTATGAATACTGTTGTTCCCGAAGCACAATGTTTTCTTTCCGGGCAGACCGAAGACGACTTTCTGTGTTTTTTTCAAGCTTTGCGTGGTATGATGGAGAACCATCAGATTGAGCTACCCTGTGTGATACTTTCTGATCGAGAACTAGCCATTTTGAACTCACTTTGTCGAGGTTTTCCTACCGTTCCTTCCCTCATTTGCAGGTGGCACCTAAATGAGAACGTTCTGGCTAAAGCTAGAGAGGAGCTCGGTCAAATTCGAGTGGATAATCCTCTTCCAGGACAAGACAAACATGAAAATAGCTGGCAAACTGAAGTGTTTATGCAGTGCTTTTACGAGACTGTGGAATCAACTACTGAAGTCGAGTTTGAGTCACAACGCCAAAGGTTAGAAAAATTGTCTCCGACGCTGGCTTCGTACTTGGATCTGCATTGGTGGAAGTTCAAGCACAAAATTGTGAGATGCTGGACGAACAGGTACTGCCACTTTGAGTATCGTGATACGTCCGCTGTAGAAGGAACTCATGCACAGTGCAAGCGATGGCTGCAGAACTGTAATGGAGATCTACTGACAGTATTTAAGCGCTTGTTACCGTGGTGGGTGGCAAACGTAAGTGCCGTGAGTATTCGTTCCGCTCGAGATGCAACTATTCTGCCGTACCTGTTGCAGAAAGACCGCTACAACCAGGTAGCACGTATTATCACTGTTTGGGCCCTGCGCAAAACTGAGGAATTGTGGAAAACCGGCATAAAAGTGCTGTCTGGATCTCTACCGATTCAACCGTGCACAGGAACCTTTCGAGTAGTAAACGGTCGGCCCTGTGTTCACGAGTTGATAATGATTATCCGATCCAATGGTACATTGAAGTTGATCCCAACTGCATATCACTCTCACTGGTGGATATACAGAGACCGGCAACACAATTGGAGACCGCGAATTCAAGAGCCAGTCAACTTACGAAGAAAGCGCAGACACGCCAGATCTCATCGAGCTAACCACGGAGCTTCCGGAACCGCTAGGGATCCGATCTTATCAGAACGAGTGGATTTAAATCATCCTGCTAGACCTCCATCACAGCAAGGAGTAGCCGGTGATGATTTACAGGATAGCACGTGGTTGTTACCACCACCACCCATCGTTTTTCCACCGATACAAGCTGGATTTCAAACGACCGATCAGCTAGTAGATCAAGGCCAGAATGCATATGCACATCCGTCGATCCCTCCGCGCTCTCGGGGGTATGCTAACAGGCATCCGTTTTAGTTGTTGTGTGGAAAAATGCAAGGTTGACACTTAAATTAGTTTACATATCTATCACTTGCGAATATTTCAGGTTTACTTCTATAGAATGTAACCATAAATTCAGCTGTACTGAAATCGCTTATATACTTCCAAATGTCGAGTTGGGATTTTCTGAACTGAAACACCTCTGAATTAGCTGACGTATAAAATCCCTGCAGTGAAATGAGTTTCAAACATATACAGTTGCAGTATAAATCCCTTCATATGTACAAGTTGAAAATATTTACGGGTTGCAGAAGTGTAACATCTCTGTAGTTGCAAAAGTGTAACATATCTGCAACTGCACAAGCATTACATCTCTGCAGTTGCAAAAGTGTAACATCTCTGCAGTTGCAAAAGTGTAACATCTCTGCAGTTGCAAAAGTGTAACATGTCTGCAGTTGCAAAAGTGTTACATCTATGCGAGTACGTATAACATATAAACTGTTGCAGATATGTAGCATATCTGCATGTATCAACCTTCAGACTTCTAGATACATGCATTTTTGTTGTGCATTATTTATTATATGATAGATATATCCAAATCAAAGTTAATGTTGTATTATGCATTGATGTCAAGCCTTAATGTCCCGAATCAGCTCTGGGCCGTATCACCCAAAATAGTACCGGTGCCTTGCTTTCTTACGCACGCATTCCCGCGGTGTCTTCTTAGCATTCTCAGCGATAGTACGCTGTATACTTTCAGCGACACCACCATCCTCGTCGGCGCTGTGGGTTGTCGTCTCAGACGCATCATCTCTGTGAACGCCATTAGGCTCACTACATGGAACAGACTCATCCGCTTCAGACATTTGAACAAAAGCCGCCGAATTATCAATCCACGAAATATCCTGTAGAAAGCGCGTTTGTGTTGCTCGAGCAGGTTTTCGGTCTTGATAAGCTGATTTGTAGCGCAAATTAGACTTCTCAGCTGTCGCCACAAACTCACGCAGGGCAGCCTTAGCCTCGCTCACCGCACTGGTGGCCGAATGAACTGCATCCTTTGCCTCCTGGTCGGTATGCAAGCCTTCGTGTAGTTGCAGGCGCGTAGCGCTCACATACTTGCTTACATCCTGAGCAATACCTAAAACAGTATCTCGGTAGTCATCGTGCGCTGCGCCGACCACAACTTCACCCAAGCAGTCAATCACCGCAGCTGCCCGTAAAGCGACACCGTGCGCATCATTCTCACGCACCGCCATGGCCATGGCGGTCAGTTCAGCTGTAAGTGCAGCTTTAATAGCTGCGTCCGTAAGTTCCCGGTGGAGCTTCGCAAATTGGCTGAATGCCCGATCAATCGGGGGCGGCCGGGCAATCGATGGCGGCGTTGCCGGAGCAGCATGCTGCACGACGGTCGACATGTCCACACTCCCGGTGCGCTTAGGGTAGCAGCTTGCATCTCGCCGATCGTCAAGTATACCCGTGGAGTTGTCTTCGAGGGAAAAGCTGTCATCCTGCACAGCGAGAAGTCTCCGCGCGCTCCTCTTTTGCCAGTAGCCCCCACTTCGTCCTTAGGGTTTTCCCCTGTCTGTTCTTCAGCCACCCGTCGGTGACAGCGGCGTCGTGACCCCCGTGTAACTCTGCTTTTGCGAAGGCGATTCCCTGTGGAGATGCCTCGGGCGGCAGTAGAGTGGATACCCACACGAAGAAGGCCTTGTGGGCACGCATTGCGATTGCTTCGCGATAAGTGATGATGAGCGGTCTCCTCCAATGCTTTGCTCCTTTTTGGGCACTACCAAAAACAGACGATTACCCAAATGCACTGCCTTTGCAGAGGGCCCTCCCGCAGAGAGCCCTCCTTAGCGATTCCCGAATATATGTTACCCTTGACGGATGTTTTTTGGAGCCTACCAGATTGGATGATCAGGCTCAGGAGCTCCTCGTTTGCACCGCCAATTTCGCTTCGCTCATGGCGGGCAAGGCGTCGATAGAAAGATTATAACTCCTTGTCAGGGCACCTGCTCCGGCCCACGCGCCGACCATTGCAGACCTCCGCTACGCTTCGGTTGCAAACGGTCTCTCTGAGGCCTCTTTGGCCATCTGTCAACGGCAACAGATAATCCGGGTCCGACAACAGATTGTCAGCACGTTTGCCGGTAACAGGTAGGTCAGTAGGTGAGCAACAGATAAAAAGATTTTCCCGATTAACTGCAATTATGGAGATGCGCGTTGGTGAAAATTATCCAGCAAACTAAAACTGTGACAGATGAACAATGAGATTATTCCGGTGGCTTGTAGAATACAGTACTACTACGTAGTACATATACGTAGTATGTTTCGGCGACGACTATGTTTCGACTCTATCGTAGGCATTATCCTCTTGGTCGATTGACGGGTCCATAACTTGTTCGCTTTTTCCAGCTTTCATAGTCAAACTCAACATTCCCACCGAGTAAAACAAGCGCATTGTCGTTGTGGTGTGACAGTGCCACGAACACGTAGCGTGCCGACCATATTAGAACTGTGACAACACGGGGAAAGGTGCCACGCGAAATTGGGACTGTGTACCGAGAACCACAAAGTTCAAGAAGACTCGGTCTTTCAGATCCAATTGACCCAGCACTAAGACGTCAAGAAGTAGCACCATTTGGACCAGCCAGAAGAGCAGAATTCCGCCAACTACCATCCAGTAGTTGAATCGAAGGCGCTGCTTCATGACCGGTGTGAGCGCATCGACGGTCAGTACAGTGAAAGCCAAAACACAACTGCACATGACGCCACACGCGCAATGCCACCGCCAACTGAGCATATCGACAACGCATACACCAATTGTGACGATCTGGAACTGCAAGAAGAGGAAGTGGAAGGATGTCATGATGCTTTTCAGCAACTGGATTTGGCAGCAGCACAGGTGAACTCCGCTGAAGAAAAGACTTGCTATAAGCGCGGAAACAGCAATTTCTGCAGCCCCACAGGCCCCTTCCGGTAGGAAAACTGAGAGCGCTGCAAGGCCAGCACCCATGACTCCACAAAAATATAGCACTACACTTTTCCAAATCGCAATGGGCCCGAGCGCCCCGATGCGAGGCCACACCGTTTTGTGAGGGTCAATTTTTGCGTGTTCCGCTACCAGATACATTTGCAACAGCGTACGCCTCTCAGCTCGACTTGGGTGTGACTTTGCCTTGATTAGTGTGAAGAATGGGGTGCCATTCTTCGTGTTGCTGCCTTTGTACAGGATGACACTACCTTGAGATTCAGCATGAGGCCCCATGATGCTTAGCGCGATCTTGCATCGATACCCTAGCGCTTGCATCCGCTTTTCCGGGGCGGTTCGTTGAAGCTGGACGTGGCGATGCCTTCGGAACATATTGCGTAGCGCCATTGTTGCCATAGTTCCCAGAGCATTGGCCAGAACGTCTTTAGTTGAAAGTGTATGACCGCGAGCAATGATGAGAGCGTGGTTTTGAACGCCGTCAACTAGTCCCAGAGACAGCCATAGCATCAGCAGTACACAAAACACCAACTCCCATGCCGAGACTAAAACCATGAAGGAAGTTGTGCGCAGATTCGTTTCTTGGAAGAGAGAGATGGTGTAAACAACCCAGCAAGTCGCCACAAGGAGTATTCGAAGGTCCATTAACACTGCAGAGAGAGTGATAGCCCAAATCGTGTTGGCAAGCTGGACGAACCACAAGTCGAACGTGCGGGCGACGATCGCAATGTATTCCGTGCGCATACCAGCCGCGAACACCGTTAAGCCGGGAATGTGAAAGACAGTAGACATCGGAGCGAGAACACGCCCCATTGATGCTGGGACGGCAAATGTTGCAAGCCGCAAAGCGATCGCAGCAACAACAGTCTGCTGGATGAGGTGGCTGTACTTCGACACGAGAGAATTGTACTTCTTCACGCAACTTGGACTCAGTAGGACGGACTTGACCGTGAGAGTTGGATCAAAGGCCGGTAGATGGCGCCCCAGAGCAATGATCTGGTAGTTTCCGTAGTTCGTGCGTTGACTAGAAAGCTCCAGTGGATGGATCATGCTCGATGAGAAGGTCAAGTGCAGCCCAAGGCTGATGTGCACTATCAAGGGGGCAAATGATCCATAATTACATGGGTTCTAATCTCGTAAACAGGAAAAACTAAAGTTATCGTGCCTCGAAGCATAAAACTGTTGATGATCCATAAAAAACTTTTAAGTATTCGATGCAGCCGACAAAATAATCTTGACGTTGAGTTGAACGAGCGACACGGGGAGATCACTGCGTTGCACTGATGGCTGCTTCGGTGCCTTTTTAGTCCGTTCACTCCAGTGGTGTGAGGACAAATGCGGTTATCGTATTTCAGGTTTATCAGGAAACCTTGGACATGCGGGGTGTCATACTCCAGGCAGCACGCTTGACAACAAACAGTCGCGACGTAGTGTCCCGAAACCTCATTACGTCGCGCAACACGATTCCAGTGGCGACGCCCATTGCGGGCGTTGTCACCGTCCCTGGAATCGTCACGCTGTCGCTAGCATCTCCCTGGCGTCAGTCGCGCGACTGATGATACAGTAGTGGTTCTCAGTTCTGGCAGCAGCAAGATAGCGCACAATCAAATCGAGCGGTGATTGGTCGAAATACGGTCGCGGTCTTGCTGCCGACCACTTTCTATCCTGCCTCGATTTTGGTGCAGCATAGCACGGCAGCAGCAACAAGGATGTTCACCATCAAAACGAATATGCTGTAGCACAAGCACCTCCCCCCCTTTCAGAGCTCGCACCCTCGCGGCACCTGTCCTCGACGTGGAAGAAAGCCTAGACTACCAACGCATGCTGGGCGACAGCGATGGACCTAATGCATCTATGAGACCGCTTAGTGTGCAGCTCTCTAGTCAGTCTCACGGCGGAGAAGCCACGGAAAAGAGAAGCCGAATCGGCTTTAGTGAAATATATGGAGGTCCAAAATGGATATGGCAACGAGCAGTGCCCCAAGTTGCTGCGTAGCGTGCATGCAAAAGGGGTTCTCAGTGAGGGTGAGAATGACCAAGACTCTGATTGGATGAAACCCAGTGCCATTTGGTTTTGCGCTATCTTGCTGCTGCCAGAACTGAGGACCACTAGTGTATCCTTACCGAGTTGAAGTTGTCAACACACCGAAACCCGAGCCTCTCCACTTTCGTCTACAGCGATACAGTCTCCAATATCCATACAGTTGAAGTACATAAGGAAGTGATATTGCTGTCATTCATTGTACACGGGCTTGTCTCTTACTACTGCAACATGGATCTCTCTCTCACATCGACATCGTTCCGCCTTCTCCAGCCTCGGCGTTCTGCGCCTCGTGGATCTGGCACAGCAGTCCGCGCCGCACCGCGCGCGAGCAGTCCGGGAACTCGCAGCGCTTGCCGCCTCCGTGGGCGATGCAGAAGCCGTTGCCGCGGTCCTTCTTCTCGCACGCGCCGTACTGGCACTTGCGGATGCCTCCGTGGACGTAGCAGCGGCCTTTGCGCTGCTGGCCGCGCGTGCAGCCCGGGAACTCGCAGCGTTTACCGCCGCCATGGGCGCGGCAGAAGCCTCCGCCTTGCGAGCTGCGATTGCAGCCCCCGGGCCCGGAGTACTGACACCTCGCGCCGCCGCCGTGGGCCTTGCAGCGGCTGTTGGACTGCGCGCGTCGCGTGCACGCGGCCTCGATGCACTTCTTGCCTTTGGTGGCCCGGGCCTTGGCCGCGACGTTCCCGCTGTGGTTCTCCTGGCTCACGGGCGAGTCCGACGTGGTCCGGGCCACTTTGGCCACTCCTGGCTCGGTCTTCATGGCCCGCGGCCGCTTGGGCCGCGACATCAAGGGCGGCGTGGCCAGGTCGGCCGACACGATGAGCTCCTTGAGCGCCTTGTTGGTCAGCGAGGCCGGCGGCGAGATGGTCAGCGAGAAGGGCGGCCGCTCCACCGACGTCTTGAGGGCGTCTGGGGCTTCCGGCTGATTGTCCCGCACTGTGGAGACCCAGAGCCCCGGGTGCGGAGGGCTGAACATGTCGACGGCCCCTGGACTGGGCTGGTGCTGCGTCATCAAGGCCGACAGGCCGAGGCCCGGGCCGGCCATGGCCGTCATGTACTTAAAGGTGTGCAGCCTCTGGAAGTCCTGGCCCTGGTCCTGCGGCCACGAGTGCGTGGCCGGTGGGGACAGCGGCGGGTAACCGGCATAACCCCATTGGCCGCCGCTGGCCACGGGAAATACTGGCATCATACTGGCGTCCAGACCCAAGTTGACGTTGACGTTGAGGTTACCGACACCGGCACCGGCCGTGGCCGAGCAGATGCCGCGCGCGCGGTACGGCTGGAAGTGCGTGTCGGCCACGCTGTAGAAGGCGTCTTTGAAGGTCGTGGGCGGTTCGGCCTTGGGCAGGTCCAGCGGCTCCAGCAGCAGCGAGTTGCTGCTGGCCGGCGGCTTGCGGAAGTCCGGGAAGTCGTGGTCGTTGAGCATCTGACTCAGCATGTCGTCCTCGTTGAGACGCACGAACAGCGGCGCGTCGTCGGCGGCCGGCGGCTGCAGCGTGAGCTGCTGCGAGAAGGCGATGCCTCCGCCCAGAAGCGAATTGGGCGGTGCCGGCACGGAGCTGCCGCTGCCGGGTGGTGTCGGCACGTGGCCGGCCAAAAGCGCCTTGACTCGGCCGCAGGCCGGCAACGCCGGGCTCGATGACGGGAAGAGACTCGAGGAGGCAACGACGGCCGACCGCATCTCGGGCGCGAATAGCGATTCCACAAATGCCACCTCGTCCATGCTGGCCGTTCCTTTGGAGGTAGATGGACCTGCGGTTACGTCTTGAAGTTGGCAACGAAAAACAAAAAATCGATGGAGCCAAAGAGGATTAATGTATGGCCCCAGCCTCATGAGAAACTTCGAACCGGTGCGCACCTGATTTTTAGTGCAAACGAAGCGGGAGAGACTTGCTCTTGCCTGTTTGCTGAGCTCTTCGATGTATCTCGCTCGGGCGTTGCGTGTTGATCAGGCCACTGCTGCTCGGTGGTGAGCTTGCTGGATGAATTAGCCGGCGGCGAGGAAGGAGTGGAGTGGGGTGCCGAGAAGCGCGTCGGACAGTGGCAAGTCAACCCAGAATGCCGGGACCCAGCTGCTGGGCGAGCACATGGCAAGAAGAATGCTTGTCTGAACCAAAGTTTGGGCGACTCGGTGAAAGGGACCTGCTTGGACTCGAACTCGGAGGCCGCCGCAGCAGCAGCGCGCGCTAGCTGCTGCGCCGCGCCTCTTCAGAAAATACGGGCGCAGCGTGCCGCGTGGTGTTGTACATGTAGTTGTAGGCGTACCTACAACATGCTTGTAGGTCGGAGATGATCACCTCGATACCAGGTAATAATGGCTTCTTGCTGTGTCGACCAGCTGCAGTGCCGACAGATGCCGCACGCTTGCTGAACTGCCCAGACAATCGCCAGCATGTTTACCAGACGCCCTTGATGCCGGGCAGCGTCGGGATTGCTGGGCCAGCAGTGCTGGCACGCTGTCTGGACCAAGAGACTTCACGTGGTGCGTTCCTTGGACCATGACTCATAGTAAGCGCATAACGTCGAGGTGCATCGGTGTTGTACAACAACTTGTAGGCCCAAGAAGCTCAGACTTGTGAAGTGCAACTAAGGGCTGCAGACCCCCAAAGGTGATGGATCACGTATGGCGCGTGTTCGCGGATGCTAGTCGTCAAAGTGTGGGATGCCCAAAGGATCAGGAGACTGCGGCGTTGTCTTCATAGCGGAGCCCACGGGCACGGCTGGTCCGACGAAGAGATCGAGCATGGGCAGTCTTGATGCAGCAGCTGCGGTGCGGTGTCCGGGGCTGCGCTGAGTCTCGGTGGCGTGGCTAACATCATACACGTACATGTAACTGCCAGCATTTTATATCGGCGGCTTCAAGTTTGTAGCGTGGGATCACTCCTGGTCTGCCGCCATTGAACTAAGCAATACGCGGGAGAGCAGGAGGATATCATATCCTTCCGCGCTACGCTGGCAGTATCCTGATGGCAGTTTGAGTTCAGCCTGGCCAGTGTGAAATGCCACGTTGAAAAAGTGGATATTCCTCATTGAAAGTTTGTCGATCGTTGGCTACACGTTTTGTGCGCACCGACTTCGCGCGCGCGCGCGATCCCAAGGAGTTCAACTTGAATGACAGCGGTTGCGTGTGCTGGCCAGGGGACGGCCCGGCGCAGCGCGTTGCCGTCCATCGTGTTTTGATGGGCGTCAGGCACGCCAAAACTTTGCTTTCCAGGCTCGTTTGCTGCCGCCAGCTCAGTGCGCTTGTCCGAAAAACATATCATTTCTTATATTTTGACTTCTACACTGGACTGATGAGGCCACATTGCAGTAGCGTAGCATATTCCGGCCCCGATTGAAGCCTCACACTCACTCGGCAAAACGCTTTACCGGTATCCTCGTTGAGCTACAGTACAGTACACCTGCCAGTTCTCTGTTGAGTACATGTGTACCGGTACATGTCATTAGCATGCTCTTGTTTCAATTGTCCAGAAGGGGATGCGACTTTCTCGTGTTGAAACATGTGAAAAGGCAACAAGTGTGAGTAATGTGTGACTCAATGATCGTTGTGTGCACGTCATGTTTGCATTGAGGAGAAGCCTGGCGTCGGATTCAACGCCAACAGCAAAGTTTCTGCGTTCGACTGGGCAACACCTCGCTCGCCACCTTGGACGTCGCGAGCCAAGTTCTTCCACCATGTTCGCAAGGGTCTTGTCATGGGAAGATCCGCGCTATCTTACTCTTATCCGTTGCGTTGCCACGATGTTATGTATTAATCCAGCTAGATAAGGGCCAGTGGACAGCCCATGCACTGCCCCCTCCTTTCCCTGCCGCTCACACTTCACATCAAGAGCAAATGCCGCAAGATCGCCACTCGACCTCACGGTGACGAATGCCTTCTACTGATTGGCCTCGCGGGCCGCACATCGTTTTGAAAAAACCCGCCACATTTTCCATACAAATTTCAAGACCTTTTTCTGTCTAGTTCATGGATATTGGATTCGTTCTTCTTGCAACTATACAACCAGCAAAAAACCATCAAACTCAGGAAGAAAAATAGCGGTATCGTACACACACTGGAGCCTTGGCGCCAGTGCCGGCACTCAACGGATCAGCAGCATCCAGTCGTGGGTACTGCCGCGCTCGCATGGCGTCGCGGCAGGTGCTGATTGCCCCCAGGTGGGGGCGCCACTTGGCATTTTGCCGAATTCATAGGACACCATCGCCGGCTGGTCAAGTTGTGCCCGCACATAAGCGTAGCGTGCCACCATCTTGCCACAAGGCTCGTTACTTCACAGTCACAGTCAGCCCACAGTCAGCTCACCAGCTTGCCCGGCCGTGTCGGCCAGTGCCCCCCGGTGTCATTTCCAAATCCATCGAGCGCTCCGCACGACAGATACCCACGCTTTGCACTTTCGAGAGCATTCGTACCCCACCAGCTCCGCAGCCCACAGCATGTTCGACCCGCGCCTGATCTCCCCTGACTCGCCCGTTGACTCCGCCATGTTCCCGCCTGTGTACAACCGCTCGACGTCCTCGTCCTCCACGGCCTCCATGTCGTCGTGCCCCGACCTGCAGCAGCCGACCAGCGCCGGCATGCCGGTCAAGCCGGCACCGGTCGCCGGCGTCTTCAGCTTTAAGCATGAACCCACCTCCTCGTTCCGCGGCGAGCTTGAGCCGTTCGAGTTCCGGCCCAACCCGAGCTCGAACCCGACACCCCGGACGCAGGCTGGCACGTCGCTCAGTTCGGTGTTCGGAGACCAAGACCTCATCGACGCCATCATGTGCAGCCTCACCACGGAACAGGCCACCGGCACCGCCGGCAGTGCCGGCCATGTCGGCAACCGCAACATCACTATTCCTGTGCTCAGCCCAGTGGCGTTCTCGATGCCGCGCCGCATCCAGCACATTCAGGTCCCGCAGCCGACGTCGTTCACCGCGCTCATGCAGCAGCGGCCGCACTCCATCCCGCTGATCGGCGCCACCGGCCGGCCGGCCATGACCGGCCCGTGCCTGCGGAAACCCGGCACCTTCCTCAACAAGGACGGCCGCTGGATCAAGGGCAAGCCCTGCCGCATGGAGGGCTGTGATAAGCGCGCGCAGTCCAACGGGCTCTGTAAGGGCCACGGAGGCGGCGCGCGCTGCAGCTTCTCCGGCTGCAGCAAGTCCTCGCAGGGCGGCGGCTTCTGCCGTGCGCACGGCGGTGGCAAGCGGTGTATGCACGAAGGGTGCGAGAAGGGCACGCAGCGCAACGGCTTCTGCTACTTGCACGGCGGCGTGCGGTCCTGTAGCGTCGAGGGCTGCGACAAGAAGGACCGGGGAAACGGCAAGTGCTTCTCGCACGGCGGCGGCCGCAAGTGCCAGGCTCACATGTGCTTCAACACGATCCGGCGGGGCGCCTTCTGCGACTTGCACAACGGCAAGCTGGCTAAGTGAAAGAGAGGACCGGCCACGCAGACACTTTTAAGTTAAGGAGAGAGGATTGTTCAGCAAGTCGTGGCACGTTCGTGAACATACTACCTAACTCCCATTCCAATACATGTCCATAGTGTCATGATATGTAAGACCGTTGTTTATTTTCCACCACACATTGCATTGGTCTTGTCAAGCGTAGCGGGCCGCTATCCTAGCGTAGCTGGCGGCCAGCTGAGCTGGGCCGGCACGCGGTCGACCACCAGGCCGGCCGGGCCGGCGACTCGGCGAGCTCCTTATCCGACAAGAAAAAATCATAAGGATGTCGACACATGGCGCTCGGAGGCCGCAACCGGTGTGCGTAGAAGTAGCAATCGAGATGGCGTTCATCGCGATCTGCTGACCCCGCACCGCAGCCCAGCCGGGCCACCGCATGCGCGCAAAAGCTTGAAGTGTGAGCATCACTCACGCGAACGAGCGTTGAAGGCCGTGATTGCCTTGATTGCACCATGCACGGTGCTGCGGCCCCGACCGCGCAACGAGCGCGGCGATTGCAAATCGACTGCGCTGTCTTCGGCCGGCGTGGGATGCGGCCGACTCACGGAAGATGGCGATAGCCGCGAGGAAGGCCGTGGACTCGCCCGTGCAAGTTGCAGCAGCCAACGCCGCTGTCTTTACCGAGCTTCTTGCCACATTAGGTCTCTAACCCAGCTACTGAGTAAATCGAAAAATTGTCGCCACATGATCGATTGTGCATCACTTTTGTAAATTTGCACGGCTATCGATAAAGTCCAGTTACAACGCCAAATACGCAGTAATTTCCGTAAAGTAGTCTGTCTTTGAGATTTGACTGCGTCTTCTACTACACCTTTGCCTGTCCAAAGCGGTGCCAGTCCAGAGCAAAGCGGTGAAGTAGCAAAAAATATCACAATAGCCTTTTATGTTACTTTACAATTTTGTGTACGAAACATCAAACGGAAACCAAACCGGATTTTGTGGAGATCAAACCGGTGGACACGAAGTGGACTGCCTGCGAGTTCTTTCACTACGCTCACTTCCTGAATTTGTGGCTCCAGCTAACAGCATCTCCGCCGATCCAACTCTCCTGCCTGCGCACCATGCCTTCAACGCCGCACTCACCAGTAGCTCGAGCACGTGTCCTCGCTAGCTACCGAGCGGGGGAGGACTGGATGCTCGTCGCTGCGCACAACGGCATCTCGCCGTCTGCGGCCCGCCGGATCGTGACCAGTGGCCGCGAGGAGCCTCTGCCCCGTGGCGGCTTGCGGGGTGCGTGCGTGAAGTGCACACCGCAGATTGTGGAGGCCCTCGAGGGGTACTTGGACGACGACTGTACTTACACGCTGCAGGCGATGAAGGACATGGTGGCTTACGACTTCGGCGTGGACATCAGCACGTCAACCATTTCGCGCAAGCTCATCGGTATGCTGTACACCGTCAAACAGGTACATGGGTACATGTACATCTCCACATATACGTACACGTAAACGAAATAACCGCTCATATTATTTACGATGTTGGTCCGAGTTGAACCAATGACTTGTAACAACGAACAGAACAAGACAAAACGCATGGAGTTTGCTAAGAAACTACGCGCTCACATGAGTGCTGGTGACTTCATCGTTTACTACGATGAAACTAACTTCAATGTTTACTGCAAGCGCACCCAAGGCCGCGCGAAAATTGGCAAGCGAGCGACCGTTGTACTGCCCCCGTCGAAAGGAGCTAATCTCCAAATCCAGTGTGACGTCTCGACCGAGATTGGATTGGTACACCACCGACTCGAACGTGGCAGCATACGGATGGATGTCAATGCCGCATTTGTTGACGCTATCTACGAGAAGGTGAAGGCTTCGCCTACATACCAGGAGCACTTTCAGGGCAAGAAGGTTGTCGTCGTGCTCGACAACGCCCCGGCTCATAGCCAAACGGAGGATCGTGTTGTCGAGCACGACGACCTCGAACTACTCCGCCTGGGTCCTTACTCACCCATGTGCAACCCTATTGAGGGTTGCTTCAGTGTTCTCAAGGCTCGGATCAAGGCGGACCTCGCGTTGTCCCGTGAGGAGCTGGTAGCTGCTCGTCCTCGTGGCCAGATCGCGGAGGGGCGTATGCTGATCTTGGAGCGCGCCGCCAAGCGCTGCATTAGCTGCATGGACCTTCGTCCCGTGAACAAGATGGCGCTGCACTGTCAGCATGCTGTGGCGGCCGCTGAGCGCATGGAAGACATGCAGTACGGCACTTAAACACGTTGTACACAGGTCGCCAGTTGAAGGCCTCACCGTTTTGCTCTGAGATTTAACTGCTTTGGTCTGTGATTTCGTAATGTCAAATTTCAATTTCAACTTTCACTGTTCATATTTTTAAAAATATCCGCTTTGCTCTGGACTGGCACCGCTTTGGACCGGCAAAGCTGTAGAAGATCGATGCTTTGCCGATTGGCAATGACTAGAGGTACAAACGAAGTTTGTACCTGTCGTCAAACGTCGAGTGGTAACTTAAATTCTCGATTTTAGATTTTTGAAAAAATCATTGCGATCGTCGGCCATCCGAATCATTCTCGATTCTCCCGCTCGACCGATCAAGCGCTTCCCGCCCAACCAAGCCACGCGGCGCGAATTCATTCCCTGCCGCAGTCATCTCTTGGTACGTAGGTTTGTAACGTGTCCACCCCCCCCTCGTGCGCAGGGTTTCTACACCTTTTCAACTTCAAACTTGCAAATTTCAAGTTCAATACTGCAAAATGTAAGATCAAAACAGCAAATCGTGCAAAACCTATGTGAGGCTCTATCTACTTGAACTGGGAACAGTGCACGTGTGGCGCGAAGCGCTTCGCACCAAATCTAATGGACCGAGGCACTCATGCCGATGCAGCGCTTCAAGCGCCATTCCCGAGTAAGCTAAATATAAAATCTGACATCGGCCTCTGATCACGATTTGCTGTATTGAACTTACATTTTGCAGTATTGAACTTGGAATTTGCAGCTTTGAAGTTGAAAAGGTGTAATGTCCTCGTTTATCGTGGATAAGGTCTGCCGATGGTGCTAAACTCGCCTAGAGAGCAGCCCTCGGGCGCAGAGGATCCTGTACGAGTTGATTGCTAGCCCATTCGACGGGTGTGGCACGAGAGTTGGGAGACGTTCGAGACGTTTTAACACGAGCACCAGCGAACTACAAACCAACTCTTGAGGGTTTTCTCCTCCACTCCATCAGAAACGCGGAACAAAACGATCAAGACCAAGGAGGTATAGTCCACGGACGAGCTACTTTCTGAAGGTATCGCCCCTACTACAAGAAGTTCGAATGCACGCACGCAAAGGATCAACATACGCGCGGCGGGGGTCGTCGGAAGGGAGCACGCGCCATGACATCTTTACCAGCTTGTACCAGCACTTTCACGAGGTCCGGGCGGTGCTTCTCGCTTGTGACGCGGAGACATCGTTGCGCGACCGCACATAGAATTCATTTTCTCCTAGCTCGAACCTCCAATCACCTTATTAATTCGGTTTAAACATTATTCTCTTCTTACACGATCTCTTTCTTCGATTACTTGGTGCCGATGCTGAGCTGCGCCACCACCTTGTCCCTTGACTGCAGACTCCGGGAGCAGCTCTCACCGGCGTCTAACCGCCTCTTCGTCTTTCTGCTGCGCGTCCGGTGGCCACTCGCGATTCAAGCAGGTGACCCAGGCCTCCGCGTCGCCCGCAGCGTCCGTCGCTAGCCCCACCTGCAGCAGTAAATTCATGACGTCATGCCCCCCAGGAGCTGTAGATACCGGCACATTGCTCATCGAAGGACGGTCTTCAGTCACGTCGAATGCTGCGCCGCACGCACAAGTCTTCGCTACACTCACACAACATGTGTGTAGCCATCGTCGGTAGGCGCAGCATTCACGTCACTCCACGATCAAATCCCGGTCAGCCTGCGGTCCGAACCGTTTAACCGCGGTCCAACATGGCCTCGTGACCAGTGAGTGAATCTCTAACTTTGCCGTAATTTTTGAATCTGAAGCCGTCATTTATTTATCTTTCAGCTGGGCGTTTGTAAGGTTGGTCTCCGTTTGGTCATCGTTTGTCTCGAGTTGTCCTAGATTGTACCTCTTAGCATGTCTTTAACACCGTACCAACGGTTCGTTTGTACCTCTAACAAGAGTCTTGCCGATTTACCGACTAATTCATACCCGCGTCTTCGCTTTTAGTCAGTAGAAACATGTTTTTCGCGGCTAAGAAAATCCTCGCGTTCCCCACTCTCCTGTCATCCCGGAAACTTGCAGACGGACGCCCAATTTGCATTCGGCGCAAGCGCAACCTGCGCTGTTCGCGGGTGCGCTTTTGAGCAGCAAGGCGCTTCGCGCGCATTTTGTGGCCGATCACGTGGAGACGCACAGGTAGTTCTGGTACATGCAGTTAAGTTCATCGTCACTGCGAGCAGGGAGGAATATGCACTCTTGCTCGACGTGCTTGGCGGTCATTACCAGGTTGAGCTGAAGGGGAGGCTCCTTGGGCGACTTCCGCCGGTGGCAGCTGGTGGTTCAGCGCCTGGCTTCGCCTCCTTTGGGAGGGTGCCATGGTTCTTGGTTTAGTGCGTGATGAATTAATAAATGAGTGAGTCGTTTGGTAGAATGGTCGATCCTCGCTAATTATCGAGTCCTACCTACTTCACTCGGTGCTCAGCGATTCGAGAATCTTTGGTTAAAGATCGAGTACTTGATCATTCTAGAATCACTTGCGGGAAAGGTGCCCTGTTTCGTAGCGTGCAACATCTTCCTGTGATTTGCCTAGATAGTCGCCTAATACTCAAAATGTGAACTAAAGGTCTATTGGACTCCGGCCGGCTGGATGCAGCCGAGGCCGGCCGAACGACGCCCGATGCGCGCATCCCCGCAGCAATCACGTTGATGGGACTTGCAGTGCGACTCGTTGCAGTGCAAGCGCGCGACGCGCAAGGCTGTGATGGGGCGAGGTGGATACCTTGTAGCGATCTGTCATCGGCACGAATCGGGCCGCAGGGTCGGTATCGGAGACTGTACGTCGAGTTGAGTCAACCGTTGACTGCGGGTGTCCACTTTTCACGGGCGTCGGCGCTGGCCTCTATTATACACTCGGCCGAGGACGCCGGCCTTGATGCCCGTGACGTCGAGCTGATGGATTCTCATCGTGCAGCAAGCCGCCGTCGGCGGTCGTTGTCGCGAGGTCTCGAAACCTAGCTTCGCCGGCCGGGCGACGGTCGCCAAAAGCGTGCAGCGGCGTGCAGTCACAATGTGACTCACAAAGGGTCGGAAGAACTCGGCCTGTCCCTGGCCTACGTTGCAGAGCACGGCCAGCGTCGGGCCACCGACGGGCCAGCCTACAGCTTCAATTAAGTGCCGCACCCAGCTGCGGCACATCGGACATCGCATCGTGGTGCCGGGCTCCTGCAACTTGCACTGTAACGTGTCGGCACTCGCGGCAGAAACACCCGGCGGGAGATCGCGGGTGCGCCGCGGGTGCCGGCCAGTGGCCACGTACGTGCCGGTCACCTATGTAAATGCCTGCAGCATTCTTAGCTCCCCGGTGGTCGTTTCTATCGGCATCGGTAAAAATAGTAAGGCCATCACTGTCCACAGTTAGTGCCGGCCTGCGCCGGCAACATGCCGGCTTGTTCACGGCCGACTCGACTCTGACGCCGCTTGTCGGACATGATCCGGCCGTTCGCGACCGGCGAGCCTCCGCCTCCACTGGCCCTTAGCTACGAGACCGTCTTGTGCACGGAGTTGCCGGCATTCGACCCGGTGCCGACACTTCGATCCGTCCTGTTGAAGCCGCCGCACCTCAAACGGTTCGAGTACTTCCTCCGCAAGACGGGGTGGCTCACGATGCCCATTTACGGCTGCGGCCTGATCCTGCGGGTGGTCGTGTGCTCGGCCCCGGCCCCTTTGGGGCGACTATTAGCTCCGTGGGCGGCCATTCTACACATTCCTCCATGCATCGTGTTCGCGGCCGGCATCCGAGTGGAATTCGTGAAACTCATTCTGTCGGCCTTTGACTTTTGGTTCCCGTTCGCAGCCAACACCATGTTCATGATCATGTTCAGTATCGTGCTACGAGATCTTCGAGTTCTGCTGGTGGTGCTGGTTTGGGTCGCCTTCGGGTGTTCATTTCTACAGGAAACGTACTTCCGAGATTCTCGAAATATCGCCATGTCGGCTTTTGTCGAAGCCTTCCTGCTCGTGCTGCTTATGGGCAGCATTTCGCTCAATATCATGGACGAGGTGTATCATACCGACTTGATCGTCGCCGGCGGCCACAGTCTTTCAACGAAAGACGTTTTGGTCAATGTCATCGGAACCATGGCGACTTTAATGATTCGTACTATGTACCGACGGCTACGACTCATGAAAAGACAGAGGAAAGTCAAGGGCACCGCAGTCCAGTCACTCGGGTATCGGTGCTTCATCGCGTTGAACCCGGTCGGACCAGGGGTGTCAGCGAACAACCGTGTGGTGCCTCATCCGCTGGGCCCCATGCTGTTTTTCTCGTCCAAGTCAATGCTAGTTCGGAAAAAGACCACGAGGCCTTGTGCGGGTGTAATGGACAGCAGACATCTCTCAAGCTTAGTGCTGCCTCCATTGCAGATACATCTCGTCAACGATTCAAGGCGGCACGACCCCCGAGATACACTTTGGCGACGAGTAGGCTCGCTGGACACTCTCAACGGGTGGCAAGTCTCGGGACTTCACCTCTGTGCAGTTACTGGGTTTGTACTTACGGTCCCGTCGATTTTCATCCCGCCATCCAGGGCTTCGGACGCTATAGGGACATTGTGTCTTGTAACTACAGCGTTATTTCATGGGGTGAGCATGAGCTGCTGTCAACGCGTGCTACTTAAACGAGTGGGGGTATCGTTCGACTATCTGTTTCTCGTCCTCCAGCTCATTGCTGCACATTTGTGTCTAGCCGACATTTTCTCTTGGCGATGGGCGTCCACCTGCGGCGTGGCAGCCAGCTATCTCTGGGCCCAATGGACATTGACGATCGACTCCCTGACGCCGACTATGAGGCAGCGACTGCATGTGAAGAGCTGGATGCCCACGTGCTGCATCGTGCTGTTCATCGTCATCCAGCTGCTGGTTCTGCTCGACATGATGCTCTTGGACTTCTCCAAGATCCGCGATCGCGTGTTCTGGGACCTGGAGTTTCTCGGCCGCAGGGCCCAATTCCGAGTCGTGACGTTCCTGTGGAGTCGAGTCGTCACCATTTTCATTTGGTACGGCCGTCTTTTGTACATTTTGGTCACGCGAGTTCATGAGAATACACTTATCATATTGAGGGGCAACGTTGAGTTCGACTACCACACGTGGCGGCTGCAAGCGAACATGGCCCGCGAAACTCGGAGAAGAGCCAAGTGTGTGATTTCCCCCGTAAACTCGACGATCCCGGAGTAGAGAGAGCCATCAAACAGAAATCTGCCCATACGAAACGATAGATGTAGTGGGTTTTGAAGTGTCAAGTCAGTAGATTTACTCGATAGGTGTACACTTGCGCGCACAAGTCCCGGATCCACTGTATTGTTGATTCTTGTCGTGTTGCATCTACGTTTTGACACTTCGAAAGTACTAGAACTGATAGAACGTATTAGGTTGTATAGTTTATTACTTCTTTTTGAAGTATTCTCTACTCGGTGATCCAATAATCACGTGCACGACTGAGACGCAGCATCTACCTGTCGGCCATGTGCAGTACATTTACAAGATTGTCGCGGGGGAAAACGAACTGCCCACGTTCGACCACTCAAGATGGTCTTACTGCGTCCAGGTCCTGGACTCCAGGATCTATGAAAACCTTCAACCGATTCCTAGTTCTGCTTCCCCATTCCTGGAGCCGTGCATGTCCACTTACCTCGTGCTTGCGGTTTGCCGCATTTATACTACCGACCCCCAGGTTGAATTCTAGCTCCGATTTCAGCACCCAGGTATGGTTAATACGCTATTTCATATGCGCACATTCGAGGGTCGTCAGGATCTGTGTCGTCTTGAACATCCGCACGATCGGTGTGCTGACTTCCTAGTTGGCTCAAGAAACGTACCTGCGCAAGTCGTACCTCATCATCGGTGCAGATCTACTTTTCGCGCTTGAATGGCAGCTCCAGGTTTCAGCTTTCCGCTGCCGAGACTTTGGCATCGGTGGTGCAGATTTCGCAGCGACAACGTCGTCATTCCAATAACATTCGCGAGTACGTCTTTGGTCGAAAATGATGGACTTCATCCAGCGGATACAGGTGTAACATTGTACTTGAGTTAACCAGATGTGTCCACCCTCAGAGGCATTTCATCCCCACAACCGTGTTAGGTATGTCAACCCAACGGATATCTTGCTGTGTGGCTCATTTTGCCGTGAGGAGAGGTCGAATTTGTCCACGAAAGCTGAAAAAAAGCAGGTGGGCCTTGCTTCACGTTGGGTGAATTACGAACACGCAGGATTGAGGTTCAAGCAAAAATTTGTGAAGTCCAACGATAGCGTCTGCATTTAGCTACTCAAGACTGAGGGCATTATAGATAGGTCAGACCACACACACGACCGTGTTGCACCATGATCGAGCCATTCGACCCCGTGGATGCCAGGAAGCGACCTCAACCTCAGGACCAATGGTTCAAAATCGTCGCGTGGGACGATGACTTGCCCGCTTTCGACCCTCTGGTCATGGTCAAGACTGTAGTGCTCAGCCCCAGCTCCGTCAAGAAGTTCAATCAACTCGCGTTGAAATTTGCTCGAGTCACTGAGCAGTCTGTCATCTGTGCAATTATGTTGCGGTCCGCCACCTTCGCGTTACCAGCGGAACTTGGGCGTAAGGTTGCCCCGATTGCAGCTCTCCTGCATCTCCCAGGCATGATCGTTTTCACCGCAGGATTTCGGACCGAGTACGTCAAGATCATCTTACACACATTTGATTTCTGGTTTCTGCATGCCACCAACACGATCTGGGCCGTCGTCTTCAGCATTGTCTTGGGTGATGTTCGGGCGTTGCTTGTGGTGGTTTGCTGGGGAAATTTCACCAACGCGCTGCTCCAGGAAACTTACTTACGCAACACAAACTTTATCATGATGATCATGGTATTGGAGCTGGTATATTATATACTGCTGCTGCTGTGGTTGTCCCTGGAATTTGTCGACGGACTGCACCATTACACAGTGACAACCGCCCGCGGCCAGACATTGTCAACCAAAGACATCCTGGTCAACGTCCTTGGAACGCTGACGATGCTGCTGGTACAAAATCTCTATCGCAGATTTGCGCATGCCAGACGCCAGTACAATGATCCAGGGACACTAATGCAAGCTCTAGGGTACCGATGCAAGATCGCTCTGGGCACTGCAGAGCCATCGACGCCTAGTATTGCGCCTTCTCGACATAGAGAGCAACAACGTCGTGGGATCCACGTTGATACAGCGACTTTGGTTGCTGTACTGAATCAACGTTCCAAACTTCCACCGCTGAAAATGCGTCTAACCACGGAATCCGTCCGGTTTGATCCTCGGAGAACCGTTTGGCCTCGAATTGGAACCCTCAGGCCACTTTCGACCTGGGAATTCGCTGTCATTTACTCATCTGGAACAATGGGAGCGCTGTTTGCAGTCCTTCCACTCTTTCTACCGAGGAATAATGATGCATCCGGAGTGATCGCAGTGCTTGGGCTGGTGATGACACTGCTCTTCAGCGGAATATTCGTTTGCTGTTATCAACGTCAGCTGCTGAGACGAATCGCCTTGTCCTTCCACTTCATCTTCTTCGCCACGCAGATACTTGCCACTGGGTTTTGTGTCATTGAAATTTTCAGCTGGGAGTGGGCCCCTTCATGCGCGGTGGCCAGCCTTTTACTGCTTGTTTTCACGATATTGACTGTTGATGCGCTGACGCCAACCATGAAGCGGCGACTGCACTTCAAGTTCTGGATGCCTGTGGTTGGTATCATCCTTTTCTGGATGGTAGAAGTGGTGCTACTGGTCGATGCCTTGGTCATGGGCAACTGGGATCTGCAGGACCGAGTGTTCTTGGAGTTGATCATCTTCGGTCGCCAAGCTCAATTTCGGGTCGTTTCGTTCTTCCTGAGTCGAATACTGACCATCTTTGTGTGGTCTGCGCGGTATGTGAACATTGCTCTTTCTCGACAAAATGACAATGTATTGATTCTGCTGCGTGGTGAAGTGGAATTCGACTATGAAGGTTGGAAAAGACAATCCAGACTTGGTCCTGGCGCGAAGCAGACACGACAATTTTGTACGTAGACAACAAAAGAGAGGATAATACCGTCAAACATACGAGGAAAATACATTCTGCTGCGGAATCACTACGTTTACTAGAGGGTTGGGCTGGTAGCGCTGGTCATACATAGTCTAATATAATACTTCGAAGTATGTTATAGTGCTCGTTTAATAATACTACGACTAAAACACTATTAGCACTAATATATTACTATTGTATTACAATACATTACTATTGATTTGAAACATATTACTATTGTATTAAGGTATACCATATTATAGTGCTCGTGTAATGCTACATTTTAATAAAAATGCTACCGCGCATCTCCTGCGCCTGCTTCGCAGCCGCAGTATCTGCGCGACATCCATTAATCAATCGCGGAACCCCCCACGGATTTCCTACGACCTATCCGTAGGAGAGGGTTCCCGGAATTCCGGCCAAAAAGATTGGTTTCTTTCAAATCACTATCAATCAATCTAGTGAACCGACGTAGGCCGCCACCAGCACCCTCAGTCTTGCTTTTCGGTCGCCGCAGCAGCCCTCCCCCGTTTTTACGGTAAAACCTCCGCTGCTGTGGCGCCGATGAAGCAAGACTGAAGACCACCAACACCGATCGCCGGCACCCCAACCGCAACACCGTTCACTCCAACACCGACACCGGGGAGGCCGACACCGACGCCGTGACCATGCACGCCGGGGCCGTTCAAGTATGGACCCACTGCGACACCGATGATCATCTCGCCTTTGCTCGTACATCTGTCAGACGCTGTTGGCGCCGTAGGTGGATGGTTTGATGACCGCCCATCTCCGAAAGGTGAGAGGTTATATGCGTTATGTTGACTCACTCGACTCCAAGTCTATTTTTTACAGAAGCCTACATACACTATCAACAAGTGCTGGTTTAGCTCAGACCCCATACGGGGAGTCAATAGATATTAATAGTAGTAATATTACAATACATGTAATGTTGGTAATCCTGTATCTGCACGCATCATAAATCCCAACACTATCTGGGCCACACGCAAAACAGAGGCTTTCAAAGCCAGGCCCGGCATCATCGTACTTAACGTTTTCTAGTCATCTCCGGAATCGTATATCCTACTCAAACAGTTGGCAATTTCACGCGAAAGCCTCTATTTTTCCGTGGATTTTGAGAAAGCATTCGGTTTTTGAGATTATTAAACTATTTAACTTGAAGTTTGTACACTTTTGTTTCGTGTGTGTCACATATGGCGTGCCCCGAATTAATCCTGTTTGGGCTGTACGTACACTTCGTAACCGAAGGCACTACCAGTAAGATGTAAAATATGACCCAATCCCGATCAGTTCTCTGGATTTTATCCAGAGTCCTAGGCGGGATCGCACTGACGTACGATTCTTCTCTGATTTAATACCTGTCGATTACGATACGTCCACTAATGAATTCATAAACGCAGAATACCTGTATATTTAATTAGCCCGTTTGATATTCACATTGTGCTGGTATGTTGACCCATCCAGTTGAGATTAAGATAAAATACCTGTTGGATTTTGTAGCTTGCGTTTAGCTATAAGACCTGCGATATAATGTCTTTATAGCGCTGGAGCAACACGCACCAGATTTTCTTTAATGCAGACGTTAGAATAGCCATTGATGTGGTGTCGGCCGGCAAGAAGTCCACCGCGAACATCCCGCCGCATGATGTGGTGTCGGCCGGCAAGAAGTCCACCGCAAACAAGAATGTGATCGACAGCCACTGCTTGCCGGTCCGACCCGCCCAATTCCTGCTTGATGCATTCGTTAGATAAACCTGCACGGCCTTAATCTATAGTAGTTAATGCAGGTGCGGGAAGGGGGTGAGTTCTCTGGATTTTATCCAGAGTCCTAGGCGGGATCGCATTGAGGTACAGTCGTACCCCTCAATATGCGCACCCATACCTTCCAGTACCCTGTCGTATCCGATTGTATATATTGGGGTTCCGCAGACAATCCGCACGATGAACTGTAGATTCCCTGCCAAATCGCTTTGAAACCCTCCTGCGCATATTGAGGGGTACGACTGTACGGTTATTCTTTGATTTAATACCTGTCTATCACGATAAATTAATACTGGTAGTGCCTTCGGTTACGAAGTGTACGTACAGCCCAAACAGGATTAATTCGTGGCACGCCATATGTGGCACACACGAAACAAAAATATACAAACTTCAAGTTAAATCGTTTAATAATCTCAAAAACCGGATGATTTCTCAAAGTCCACGGGAAAATAGAGGCTTTTGAGAGAAATAGCCAAGTATTTGAGTAGGATATAGGATTCCAGAGATTATGGGAAAACGGTAAGTACGATGATAACGGGCCTGGATTTGAACCTCTGTTTTGCGTGTGGGTTTTGTGATGCAGTGAAATTATATAGACTCAAGCGAAAGTTCTAACGTGTTATACATTATGTATGCTAGTAGCACTGCAGATGATGATATCGCTACCTCTAGTAAAAACAAAACGCATACCGCTACATGTACCGGTGCCTACGATAGCATGAGGTCGTAGTCTGCGACCGACAACTAGTAGTGAGCGGATCAGCTTCGCCGGGCCTCCAAAAGCGTCGAAGCCGCTGCTCTCTCCCTGGTGCTCGAGCTTACGCACGTCCTCCAGCCTTCGCTCGCGCAGTCAGTTGGCAGCGATGCGGTCCCTGAGCCGCTTCGGCACCTTCCCGCTCACACGAGACATTGGCCGGCAGCTTGATGGCCTCGCGTTTGCAGCGCTTGCGGTGTCTGCCCTTTCGACGACGGAGAAATCGATAGTAGCGAGTAGCTGTGCTTCCGTCCCGAGGTGAGTCCTGCTTCTTCGGCGCCACAGCAGCGAAGGTTTAGCCGTGAAAACGGGGAGGGCTGCTGTGGCGACCGAAAAGCAAGACTGGGTGTTGGTGGGCGGCCCACATCGGTTCACTAGATTTATTGATAGTGATTTGAAAGAAATTGATCTGTTTGGCCGGAATTCCGGGAACCCTCCACTACGGATAGGTCCTAGGAAATCCGTGGGGGGTTCCGCGATCGAATAATGGATGTCGCGCAGATACTGCGGCTGCGAAGCAGGCGCAGGAGATGCGCAGTATTAAAACGTAGCATTTCACAAGCACTATAATATACTTCAATACAATAGTAATATACGGTAGTACTATAGTAATATATTATAGTTCTGCTCAATAGTAATTTTTAAAACGTGTAGTATTACACGACCACTATAATATATAGAAGTATTATATTAGATTTTGTATGACCAGCGCTACCAGCCCAACCCTCTAGTTGGGTTGGTCGCATATGCAAAATACCTGTAGCTGTTTATAGTCTTTGTGATACTTAAACAAGATTAAGATTAAATCCCTGTTGCATTTTGTAGATTGCATGAAATTATAACACATGCAACAGATTATGTGTTTATAGCGGTGGAGCAACACGCGTAAGATTTTCCTGCATGTATGCCTGGAGCAACACTTCAGATTTTCTTCTGCCGACGAAAAAAAAACTCAGACATTACGGGATTTTCACTGCGGGGCGCTGCATTATATTATTATATTAATTATAACGCAGCGCTTAATTATAACGCAGCGCCGGCTTATAATTAGAGCTGTTAAGTGCAGTGCTGAAATCTGCATTAAAGTCTTTCGTGCACTACACGAAAGTCCATCCCCCTTTCGTGCAAGGAAACCACGGTGGTTTATTACGATCATAGCCCAAAGCAAAACAACTCGAAGGTCAAAGTTTTACTGTCTGTAACTTCCGCAAATTACAATTGATAGCCATACTCGCATTTCTTCCCAAAATGCAGAAGCTCTGAAATTTTAGCTGCGATGATGTGGTGATCGAGTGTTAATTAGTTAAGAAAAAGAGAGAGAAAGCGTTGCTACGCTGTGTGGACGCAGTCACGCTCTAGTTGTTGTAGTCGGCGAGTTTCACTTCGTTCACTGCTACTCCAGGCGCGAGCAGCAAGATGCAGTCATCTAGCCTGTTTGCCGTTCAATAAAATTGTCCGGCCATCTCTCTGGATGAAATCTTGAAAAGTATATCGTCATTTCACTGCATTTACATGAAATTGCGCTTCTCCTGCGCCTGCTCCGCAGCCGCAGCATCTGCGCGCGTTTCATGCAGCATTTCCTAATGTTGTACATTGTACGAATGCTAGGTCAGCGTAGTAACCTTACCGTGGAATTAATCCGCACTGCACGGTATCCGATAACAAACGCCACATGGGCTAACCTTCATGCAACATTGAGCTAATGCAATTGGCTAATAGTTTTCAATAATCTGAGCTGATTGGCTTATATATTTCGCACTTAGCTGAGGTGGACGACACAGGTAACATGCAGGTAATTTATCGTTTTGCGCAGGATATTGTATCCAACAAGAACAAGAGAGCGGTAATCTCTGCAAAATTTCTGACTGATTTCGCAGGGTATTGTCGTTTTCACCCAAATTTGTAGAACCTGGAGGGAAATGGGGAGTCCTCTGAATCGATTCCAGGCGGTTTTGACCAATTAGAGGTGGCATACGTCTCTCGGACTCAGACACACCACGTGATGTACGCCACCTCAGACTCTGAATTGAAGTTGGTGGTCGATTGGTGACTTCTGATTGGCTGACTATCGTGCGAATCGATTTGAAATCGATTCGCGAAATCGATTCGATTCAGGCTATCCTCACAAATTCGAATGAAACTCACAATATTCGACTCGCAAAATCGCACACCAATTCGCACCGCCTGAAAATAAGTTTCAGAGAATTATGCACCTAATTAAATAGATGAATCGGCCGATGCAGACAGAATGTACATGTAGACATCGCACCAGAAAAATATCCTGCGTGGAAGTCATTCACGGCCATTTTTTTAAGAACCCTCCTCCGTTAGACTTAGCAAGCGCAGCGGGCCGACTCCGGCGCGCAAGCGCGGTAGGGTTCATGCCTTTCAAGTTTTGGGCTCGCGCGGAGCGCGTGCAGGGTGATACTTTATGCTGTTCGGTATGCACCCGCTGCCGACGGCAACCCGCCTGCGGTTTGTGAGCCGTGCGCGCAGCGTGCGGGCGTAAACTCAGGACAAACAATGTCATCCATATCGTGACATCCCCTCCTAGGCCTTTATGTGACTGGAAATACAGGTTTGAGATAAGAATTAGCTTTGTATTGCTCACATCGCTCTCACAATTGTCGTCCCACAACGTAAAAAGAAAATGTGTTTAAATCCAGAGCTGTTCCGGGCAACTACACGGCTTAGTTATCACAAGGTATTACTTTATAGCGGTGTCGAAAACGCGGTGCAGAACTGTACATCACCTACCTCTGTGTCGTCTTCGTAGCTGCACTCCGCAGTATCTACCAGTAAGGTCTGCGACCAATTTCGTAGTGCCAACCAGTTTCGTGTTAGGATCAGTATTACCCAATTAGACGTCGCGCATGAGAACACACGCGTACTATTGGCAGAATAAAAACAAGGCTTCTCAGCCTGTCATTTTCTATAGCAAAGCACCGCTGATTTTGGCGGGCGCCGATGCAGTTTGGCGCCATTTTGCGAATGGCCTCGAACTACACACAAGATCATCTAACGGCAGCAGTTGAGCGGGTGCTCAGCGGGAATCCAGCTGCAAGAGTCGCAGCGGAGTCCCAGACACCGGTCAGCACCTTGCGCAAGTGGGTCAGTAACGCAAAGAAGGGCATAGTAAGGCAGCGTCGAGGGCCGAAGCCGCTGCTACCTCTCGACACGGAAGAGGCGATCCAAGATTGGATTATTGGCCGCCAGATTGTGCGCCACCCGGTTGGACGCGCCGACATCATGGAGAAAGCAATCGAGATATCGGAGCTGGTTGCTGGCCGCGCTGTCACAGACGGCTGGTATACCAGGTTCAGGCAGCGCCATCGACCTCACCGATCGAAGTGCTCAAGTGCTTTCGAAGACACGGAACACTGTCGACTTCAACGATGCGCGCTTGCTCTTTAGCTCTCTGGCCAAGGCGATTATTGAGTCTAATGCATCTGCCGATCAAGTGTTCAACATGGATGAGACCGCGTTCTACAAGGCCCCCAAGAGCAAGCGCGTCGTCGCCGTGCGTCGATCAAAGAACGTGTGGATGGCTACACCTACTACAAGCTTCCACATGACGACCATTGCTTGCGGCAGTGCGGCTGGATTTGTGGTACCCCCGGTCTTCATCCTACCAGGAAAGACAGTAAGTTTGGATATCCTGCAAGGTCTTGAAGTGCCTGGCGCCGGCGTCACGGGAACGCCAACCGGATTTCTCAACATGGAGCTGTTTGATCTGTGGCTCTCGTTTTTTGCGACGTCGGTACCGCCGACCGTAAACGCCCGCTCATTTTGGTGATGGATGGTTGCGGATCGCACTATTCGTCAGCAATTATCGAGCATGCTACCAAGTTGCAGGTTGTGCTTGTGTGTCTCCCGGCAATGCCACGCACCTCTTCCAGCCACTGGATGTGGCAGTGTTTGCGTCGTTTAAGGGAAAGCTGCGCGTCCTCAAACGAGTTTCTGGATGAAGATGAAGCTGGTGGCTACTCCATTGACAAGGCTACTGCGGTGAGTATTGCGTGCATGGCATGGAAAGGTATCAAGTTTGCAACAAAAGTGAAGTCGGGATTCGAGGTGTGCGGTCTGTTTCCTCTGTCTCTTGTGAATATGCAGCACAGAATGGACATCTACACACGCAACGGCACACCGGCAGACATTCGACTGGCAGCCTGGCTTCAAGCTGAGCTGGCTATACGCCGCGAGATTTTGACGCTTCCGCTACCGGCCACGAAATCAAGAGAAAGAAAGAGAAAGACTGCGCCAATGAGCGGGCAGATTCTCACGGCTGCCATGATGAAGAAGATTGAGGACCAGCAGCAAAAGAAGAAGTCGAGGGGCAAGAAGTCTTCCCCCCAATCGGGGCTCGTAGATATCGTTGAGTCTGTTGTCGTCTAGGCTGCTAACCAAAAACCTAATTGCACAGACGTTGTGTTAGTTGACGACTCAGTGCTCGAGAATCAATTGATTTTGCATGCACATACTTTTTCGCGCGGAGAATTAACCATGCAAATGTGCACAGCGACATACCCTGCTCCAATGTACTCGCGGGGAATCGAACCCGCGTCAAGTGCATCGGCCCTCAATAAGCCCCGCTGTAAACCGGCTGAGCTGTCAGCGCTTGTTCTCAGAAAGGGAAAGGGTGGACACTTCAACATGTCTGACCTCACTTAATTTATACCCCAAGCAATGTGATAAAAGAGGCACATGTTCGATGCCTTCTACTCACCTAACCGCGGTGACGTTACATTCCACTTTTGAGCAGAATAATCGGAATTGCCATGTAGTCATACTGAATGTAAGACAAAAAGCGACACGAAACTGGTTGGTGTCCTTTTGAAGGCGCTCTTAATTTCACTCACCGCTGCTACGTAAACAGATGCACATACAGCAAGCGAATATCACAACAAGCGCAGAGAAGTGAGCTTTACAGACCTGTCAGTTTTAATCTCCATTTTCTCTTAGTTGACGAGAAATTGGTGAGCAGAGAAATGGGTTCAAAATCGCCACGTAATTGGTCGTAGACCTTAGGTCTGGACCGCGTCTAACGACGCCGACTAAAAAACCTTACATATGCCGCCCTCACTTCTGACACCGTGTTTAACCCATAACTTGTAAGTCACATATATTATTATTTCCCGAATGCAGTAAGCCCGCGAAAAGGAATTGGTGGATACCGCGCCGAGGGAGCTGTCGATGGCACTGCATAGGTCACTTCACAAGTTACCCCACACCACTCAAGCAACCACACCCCACGTCCCCAATTCAGACGAACATGGCACGCTGGATGACCATCGACCAGAAGCATCATATCATCGCCAAATCTGTCGAGTGCCCATCCCTGACTCACGCGGAGCTCGCAGAGTGGGCGGCGATTACTTTCAAGTTGCCACACAAACCAGCTCGCTCCACGATTAGCGGCATACTCAGCAACGCCAGCCGTATTACCAGTGATGCGTACGGCGACGGTCGTCGTCGGAACCGCTCAAGGTGTTGTCGCTGAGACCGCCTGGCGCAATGGTTCAAAGAGTATGAAGACAAGAATCTCTATCTATCCCGCCAGCTCATCCCCATTAGGGATCGATATCGGCAAGGCGAACTCTGCGACGCCTGGGACCTGAACCTATCGGACTGTTGGTTGTGGTGAGGTGCCTTCCCAGAATCCCAGAATTAGATTCCCAGATCTCAGTATATCACCAGAATCCCAGTACCCAGTTCCTTGATCCCAGAATCACTCGACTCTCGGATGAGTCGAGCGGGCGTGTGCGCCTCGCCTTGCAAATCCCTTGACCGGTTCTTGACTATGGATACGCTGTGGGCCCAGACGCGGGTCGGCCACACCAGCTGCTGCTTGATCCCAGAAGTTCCCAGAAACTACCCGGGCGGAGGTGACTCTCGCTCGGTAGGTCCCAGTCTGCACGCGTTGATCCGAACTCGAAATGCCCCGAGTTTTCTTCTTATATATATCACATGCGACTTCTTACACACACTCTTGTCCACTTCTCTTCTCAGGCCTTGGACACAGGCCGTACCAGCCTCCACCTTCCGCGACTCCGGCTTCGAGTCGACTCAGTCACTTCACTTCCGCCGCGGTTCAGACTGAGAACCGCTTACCGGGATCTTCACTCGCTCCTCGATCCAGAGGGGCCAAGAGTATTGACTCGAGTTAGAGTCTGTCCTTGATCGGGGTTCTTCTTCTGCACCCCGGGACTCCACTTGCTGGGACCTTCACTCGCTCCTCGGTCCAGAGGGGCCAAGAGTTTTGACTCGGGTTAGAGCCTGTCCTTGCTCGGGGTTCTTCTTCTGCACCCCGGGACTCCCGCGCACCACGCCGACTTGGGCGGCGAAACAGCAGGTCTGGGAACCACTATCCCAGTTGCCTGCACCACACGAACCACCAAAGCAGTACTGGGAACCACTATCCCAGTAACCACTTCCACGAAACCTCAGCGCCGGTCACCTCCGACGCGAAAATATGAAGTACCACCGGAGACCAGACCGAAAACCGACGACCAGTGAGTAGGAACACGAAATAACAAAGCCAGAACAGCAGGAGCCGAAATAACTTGGTTAACGGGCTTGAATTTTATTGGATGGACGAATTACACTGTCAGGCACTTGATCACTGCGCTGCTTGAGCACTTTGCGAATCCGCGGCACTCACTTGCGTCTTTCGGGGCAATTCGAACTCTGATTGAATCTTTACACATGCAAACGGAGGCCTACCGCGCCAGGGCGCCCCTCCGCCTAATAGCTACAAACTTACTGAACTGAATGACGAGCGGCCAGCATTCCCATCCCAGGATTGGCTGAAATCGTGGGTTCAACTTGATGTCTGGCACGTAATCCGTGACTTGAGCAAATCCGGGTCGCTCATTGGCTCGAAGAAGTGAGGTCATCGACTCTCGCCTGGGTGCCTGACCTGATTTGCACCCATCGCGACCGGCTCCCAAACGGCATTCCACGCGAGGGGTCGCTTTCACCGCAGATCTCAAATGTGGCCCAAATGACATCTCTGACACACCAACGTCACCCGTACACCATGGTCACATCACACACTGGGATCCGAGTGAACACACTGGGATTCCCCAAATGACTCTGGGATCTGCGATAGCCTGTGCACCGGTGCCATGCGCACAGCACACACTGGGATCCGAGTGGACACACGGGGACTCTCCGAGCGACTCTGGAATCTGCGGCAAACGGCTAACCAATGTCGTGTGTCTCGGCACCATCCTGGGACCCGTCGACATGGTCTGGGATCATCTTCGGTCGCCCGAGTCCCAGAAGCAATACTGGGATCCGAGAAACCAAACTGGGATCGGGTGTCGAAACTGGGACCGGCCATCACATACTCAGATGCTTCCGCATGAGGCGTATCCCAGAACATCCATGGCTTCCATCGAAAAGTCCAACGGGAGCGGCAAACAACGTGCGCAACGGGTCTCGAAACCGGGATCCGGGAGTGATAGGTAGTGACCACCACGCTTGCACCTTGCTATGCCAAGCAGTTCCGGAAACAGCTCGCCATCGCGGTATCGTTCACATCCGGGGGTGGGCGACAGGTCACAGACATCCGAGTGATGGGCTGCAGCGGATAATTTTAGTCAACCTTATCACATGGTTCACTAGCTTATGCGTCGCCACGGTTTGCGGTCGCGTCAGCACCATGGCGAAGCCGCTTCTGCGGATTCAAAGGTAGTTCATCGAGGGCTGCAGAGCCTACAAGAGATAACGGATTTGTACGCCCCTGCCGACATCTACAACATGGACAAAACGGGGCTTCCGCATGAGGCGTATCCCAGAACATCCATGGCTTCCATCGAAAAGTCCAACGGGAGCGGCAAACAACGTGCGCAACGGGTCTCGAAACCGGGATCCAGGAGTGATAGGTAGTGACCACCACGCTTGCACCTTGCTACGCCAAGCAGTTCCGGAAACAGCTCGCCATCGCGGTATCGTTCACATCCGGGGGTGGGCGACAGGTCACAGACATCCGAGTGATGGGTTGCAGCGGATAATTTTAGTCAACCTTATCACATGGTTCACTAGCTTATGCGTCGCCACGGTTTGCGGTCGCGTCAGCTCCATGGCGAAGCCGCTTCTGCGGATTCAAAGGTAGTTCATCGAGGGCTGCAGAGCCTACAAGAGATAACGGATTTGTACGCCCCTGCCGACATCTACAACATGAACAAAACGGGGCTTTGCTATGCGATGGCGCCTGCGCGCATCACTTGTACGAAGGGAATGCGAGGCGTGAAGAAGACAAGACCATAATCACACTAGCGATGACCGCCAATGCCGACGGCTCCCATGCCCTACCGATTCTGTATTTGGGGCGCGCGAAGAAACCCCGCAGCCTCCACAGCAAGAAGCCTGGCTTGAAGTACAGAAGCAATCAGAAGTCCTGGACGACTGGGGTAATCTTCCGCGAATGACTAAGCGATCTCGACCGCGATATGCGTGCCACTGCTAGGCATATTTTGCTTCTCGTGGACAACGCCTCATCACACAGTACGGGCGACCTCGCGCTCACAAATGTGCGGGTGCGCAAGCTCCCGCCAAACACTACCACCTACCTACAACCGATGGATGCCGGCATCATCGCAGCTTTTAAGCAGCGCTATCGGTGCAAACAACTAGAATGGGTGTACGGCAAGATGCAGCGTTATGAAGATGTCGACAAGAAAGCATACACAGCCGATCAGCGGCGTTCTATGGAGTGGATCAACGAGATCTGGCAAGACATACAGAAGACACGCACAACAAGCAACTGCTTCCGCCACACCGGAGTTGTCTTTAATCGCGTTAACGAGAACCCTTGCACGAACGGGGACGAGAACGTGACGGAGGTCATTGTGCGTGCGTCTCAGCTAGAAATAGGAATACCTTATATAATACATGTCCGTTGGAATTCATGACAGTGGTACCGAGGTCAGAAGTGAATATGAAATTTGTATGTATTACACAGGATTTCAAAAGTATTTGCGGCCAGGTCATGGCTACGACAATGCATACTCTTCGTTAACACATACAGGCACCCCCCCCTAATTTTCAACTGCATCTCTCGATGTACATCGCATAGGAAGTGCGGGTCGTTCTCAAGATTTGAACATGTATGCACTGATTTAGATGAGGTAAAACGGTGAAGTGTTTGCGGAAAGATACCTGCATGCGCAAGTTGCTGGAAATACATGTACGTCAGTACAATCACATCTATTCGAACCCTTTGCAAATCTTGCAGCTTCGCAGTATTAATAAATACCACTCCAGAAAATTAGGCTGGATGTATGTCTGACAGCGAGCGCCCCATCCCCCTTCGCGCTCAGACACGTCGTATTTCACCTCTAAGCGTCTTCATTGAGCTACCTTCAATTTCTACCTCGTAGCTGGGCATGACTGATGATATCTCTGCAAATATAGCAAGTGCTAATGAGCTGCACCAGGCTGTTATGAGCGTCATGTATGACCCGACACGCATCTATGAGACCAATAAATACTATCAAGCAGTACAAGAGCAAACAGGATGACTTTTGCAAGTGGTGCGCGACCATTTATAGTAAACATGTTACCTACACAACGTGCATAGTACGCTACACGAAGCCCAGTCGGTATGAGAAACTGCGTAGCAGCCTTAACGCAGATTCGAATACCGTGTCTTACTCCTTCTTTCTCTTGGTGTAGCCCTCCAGCCACACTGAGTACTGACCTCGAACGTAGGAAGCCATGATGGCGTCCGGCTCTCACGACGAGTGGCCATCACGAATGTGATGAGCTCCACTTTAAATGGGACGGTCTTGGGGTTAGGTGATGTTCTTGTTGGTGCCTCTGAACGCAAATATGCCCCACTTCTTCTTCCACCATCCATTGAGCGACCACCGCGGATTTTGTATCGACCTTGCAGCTTCGTGCTGACTGAGACCTTATATTATTAGAGACTGCCTGCAGGCACTGAGTGAGATCGTAATTAAATGAGATGATACGGTTCGTCTGGCGTAAAATACATCGATAGTTTACGGGTGTTTTCGAAATTTCAAAATTTGAAAACGAGACCCCCCTCCTCCCCCCTTTCTCCCGTCCTCCAAAGATTCACTGGCTCTCATTTGGAGTTTCTTCGCTTTTTGACCCAAGGTGTCAGCGTGGGCTGACACCGCTAATATCGGCGTACGTGCGATTGCTGTACTTGCTAGCTATGTATGCCGCTTTAATGTCTTGATGCGCTGTCCGCTGCAGGACGATGAGTGGCAGCGATCCAGAGACACATGTGCCGTCGGTTGGGGTGTGGAAGAGCTCACCGATAACTAAGGAATGGCACGAAAGCTGGGAGTCCTTCTACGAGTACCTGAAGGTGTACCAGGCGGACACACACCAGCTCTTCCGACTGCGCAGCTCCACATCCGTAGCCCGCCGTAACGCAGAAATCAAGGCACAAGCTGGGGCTGATTTGTCGCCTGAGTTAGTCCCGGAAGAGTTCAAGACCTATTGGGTGAAGCTCATTTGCACGCACGGATGACGTCGCAAGACTAGAAGCACCGGTCAGCGGAAGAACATATTCAACAAGTCGACCCAGTGCAAAGCCGACGTCAAGGCCGCCGTGGCATGGAACAATGACAAGCAACAGTTCATGATACGTACCACGGGCTACTCGACGGACCACAACCATCGGGTTGACGCGGCAGCGTACGACAATCACCCATCGAATCGGAGAGTTGAAGACCCTGTGCTTCTTGCATTTGTGGATCTGCTACAGTCCGCCGGATCAAAGCCCAAGCGAATCGTGCAGTTTCTTCGCGCCAAAACAGGTAAAGTGTTTCAGGATGTTCTGTTATTAGCGATTATCTTATCATCTTCTATGCTTGATTTATTGTGTTGTAGGCAAGAATGTGACCCTGCGTGATGTCCACAACATGGTCGCGAGGATGAGGGAAGAGAGGCGTGGCTGTGAAACCGTGGAGCAACGTCTAGAGACAGTACTACGAGGATTCTGCAAGCGCCGCGGTAACCGGGCTTCTGTGTATGTTGATGACCGGTCGTTGGCGCAAACAATCACGCTGCAGACGCGCCAGATGCGGCGATGGTTCAAGGCGTTCCCCGAGGTTTTGTTGGTGGACGCGACCCACAACACGAACGATTCCAGATACAAACTCTTCTCGTTCATGATACATGATGTGTACGGCCATGTACGTGAATGTGCCTATAGGCACATGTAGGTGTCATTTGTACATTTAGGTGTACATATATGTACTTCCATGACGAACGTTTGTACTAATTGTACTGTTTGCTTGACAGGGTCAATATGTGCAGAATAGTTTGATGGAAAACGAGAGCGCGGAGTGTCTGACGGATGCAATCGATGCGTTCAAGTTTTCGAATCCTTCGTGGGATAAAATTCGTGTGATCTTGATTGACAAAGATATGGGTGAGTTGAGCTTGCTGGAGTCGCACTTTCCTCAAGCCAAGGTCATCTTGTGCCACTCCCATCTCAAGAAATACATCCGCACGGAAATGGCCAAAAGTGAATACGGCGGGCCAAGCAGCTTTGACAAGGACCAAGTTGAAGACGCGGTTGGTATGATGAGAACTTCGCCGACAATCGACGAGTACACGAAGTACCTCAAGTACCTCTATTTTCTGCTGGATAACCTTCACCTACGCTCAGAAGACGACATTCCGGAGCCGAAGCACCCATTTCTCCGGTACTTCATGAAAAACTGGGATCAGCAAAAAGAGCGTTGGGCTCTGTACGCTCGTTCCGACGTGCCTCATCTCGGTAATCACACCAACAATAGGTAAGCGCGCGAGCTATCAATGCTGCTGTTACTTGGCCTTCTAACGTGTGCTTACTTTATGTGATCAGGCTCGAGACTTCGTGGGGCCATATCAAAGAGATCCTGAAACCCGAGATGCCTCTTGATGAATGTGTGGATACGCTCATTTTTCTGCAGGCTTTGGCAGAGATGGAGTACAGTAAGAAGATCACTGCTGTCGGATACATGCAGAATCAAGGAGCTGACGAGGAACTAGATCGGCTATCCCGAGAAGTCAGCACACATGCCTATCGTCAGATCGAAGCGCAGTGCTGGATGGCAAAGGATCGCTCAACACACTACGATATCAGCGAAATCACGCCAAACATGTTCGTCGTATCGGGATGTGACGGGCGAAGTTACCACGTCGATACATCGGTACGTAGGTGAAGTTTTCACTGCTAAATCGACAACGCTGACTAATATTGCTGTAACCTTTGATCTTTGACATCTACGTTACCTCAGAAATACCGCTGTTCCTGTGTGTTTATGCGCACTACGCTTCTTCCATGTCGCCATGTTATGTACTGGAGGTTGATCAACAGAAAGAGCGCTATTCCGATTCGGCACATCGCGCCTCGGTGGAGGCTATTATGCAAGTTGAATCAACCAGCCGAAGAGGAAGACGTTCCCAAAGATCAAGTGGCTCGTAAATCCTTTCAACTTCGGGAGTCAATGATAGTAGCGAGAAGGCACGAGGTCCTTAACGGTACCACCAAGTACACCACAGCTTGTCGACGAGGCAATCAGATCGCCGACATCATGAGCAGGAATGGAACTACTGTCTTCAATGCAATGCTGGCGGCTTTGGACAAGTTCGAGGAGATCATTAAGGATGGCATTGCGCCATGTGTGAGCCGTGACAAATCGCTGGTGGATACATTCAAGCCGACACAGCCTGAGCATGTACCTGTGAGTATGACTGATCAAACAACAACGGCTCTCATTGACGCCATATCCGGAGATAAAGATCCCGTTGAGCTAGATGAAGAGGTTTTGAGCGATGAAGTGCCCAAGACGCTGTCCGCGCTGCATGATACGCCGGGTGATCGTTCGCCTGCGACTGCAATGACACAAAGGAAAGCTCAAATGGTTACAGGTGTCAATGGAGTGTCTACAGGCACTGGAAGTGCCGAAGATGTACCTACAGGTACTGATGGTACTGTTGAAGTGACTGAAGGCACCGCTGACGCGGATGAAGTGCCAACAGACACTCAAGGAGACGCTGAAGTCCCTACATATACTGACAGGTTGATAGCCGGCATGCGTCAATCCAGCATCTTGACCAAGCGACACCCCGCAAGTTCAGCGAGCGAAGGATCAGATTCATCTCACCCTACGTCATTCACTCTCACCAAAAGCTCCAAGAGCCGAGGCCGTCCAAAAGTGAGAAAGCAGCAAAAAGCATCCGTGAAGAAGAGCAGAATGGCTCGTGGGAAGGAGAATGCTGCCAAGTTGGTTCAAGGAACACTTGCACCAGTCCCAAATCTACAACATCTTGCGAAGCGACTTGATGAAGACTACAGCTATGATGGCATACAAAAGACAATGCAGACGCTCTGTGAACGATCACTGCCCCAATCGAGGAAAGCTATTGCTGGGATATTCTCAATGGAAGATTGTGAAACCGATATTCGCTATGTATTTCCACGTTGGTTTGTGACGAAAGCTCAAAACGCTATCACCCAGTTCCGAAATGGTCTTGCTGTTGACTGTGGCGAAGATGTTGTTGGCGTCCGGGTCCCTCGGTTTAGCATTTACATGCTCAAGGACATCAACACCATGGGGCGCTGGCACTGCGTGATGGAAAATCTGGAGAAAGCGGAAGAAGCCGCTAATTGGGCGGTTAATATGGTCACCAAGCGCATCTCAGTTCCAGCTGAGTTGTCGAATGGTGTCAGCGACGACACTGATGAACGCGAACATGCAATTAAGCGAATGATGCTACGTGGTGGACGATCTACTTTATTTGGGAGTTTGCCCTATGCCTCGCTACTTTCACTGTGCGGAAACCGTTGGGCAGATGATGCTTGCATGGGCCATGGGCTGGCTTTGCTTCAGCGCGAGCACAGACAGATTGGGATCATCGACCCTATTTTTCACCGATTTCAGGCACGGAAAGACAAGCTGCGTCATGTTTCCACGGGGGACCCCTTCAACACCGCAAACAGCTTCGTGCTGCTGGCGCTCCATGTAGATAACAGCCACTGGTGGGGCGTCGTGTTCGATTTTCGTCAACAGAGCAGGTCGATCACGGTGTTTGACCCTCTCCAGGCACCTAAATCCAAGTACTACAGCATGTGTGATGTGCTGCTTCGAGACCTTTTCGGTGGAATGTGCAAACTCATGACGATCAAGAAAGAAACTAAGTCGCGGCAGTCGGACGTAGCCAGCTGCGGTGTCATGATGCTGATGTTCTTCGAGTGCTACCTTCGCGGTATTGAGATGCCTCGCAAGCCAAGCCCAGTGCTTCTTCGATTCATGAGACTGCGCTATTTACTGAAGTGTATCCCTTAGTACTAATGAATACATCGTTTGCTTCGCTTTATTCACCCAGCCAGTTCATGGTTAGAAAACGCATCATCGTAGCTATACCTCCGCACGGAGATGACACAAGGAACCGGTATTATGCGCATTCCCGTACTGCTCACTTGCGAACAGATATATGCACTTGTAGTCGCCTTCCTCACAGCACCTTGCCAGTACATGTAGTCTGATCCGCAGTAAAATCACAGAGTCATCTGTACATTCAAGCAACAACACATCAATCCGACTCCTTCCTTCAACACGCGGCGAGCGAGGCCGCCAGAGCCACTCATCATAATCTCTACGTTTAATGAAATATATGAAATCTATTCGAATATACCCCCCCCCTTTTTCTGGTTTCGGTAGCTGCTCAGTGCTCCTCAGTGCCTGTAGACAGACTAGTGCCTCCAAGCACACACCTCGGGTAACGTGATGGACCGGTTATGTGCACTCCAGTCAGTGCCTTTAACATCGATCATATTATTATTACTGTATGCCGTTTTCGCTCCACTGAGTAATATATTTGACGTTTTGTACACTGGGAAACACCTCATCAGCGAGGCTCACTATGGCAGGCTTTTCAGCCCGCTACTGCGCCGAGTCGGCTGTCAGGGGCTCCGAGGGCGCTCGACGGCTGCCGCAGTTTACGAAGTTACTGACAGAGAAATGGCGGATGCAGTGGGCGAATAAAATCAAGATTTTTAGTGATGTGATTGGTTAATAAAATAGTCATGAACGTCATATCTTCACACACGCCCGTTTTACGTAAACTGGCAGTTAGGTTCGGCAGTTACATTCTTTCCGTCGGTGGTACTGCGACATCACTCGACAGTTTGATACTGGCTGTCTAACTTGAAGACACTGATAGCTAAAAAGCCGCACGACTTCCATGTTTTGTGACCGAATGCCCTGGTTCGCTGCCTTCAAGTCGGAGTACTCATGCACAAGTGATAGCTGAGCGCCATCTCCATTGGGGAGTACGTCATGGATTTGATCAGCATCCCCCCTTGCGCACAGTCCAGATGAAGTCGAGCGCAAGTATTGGATGGCACAATAAAAAACATGACCAACAAGGGAGAATCACTGTTAGTCAAAGCACGAAGTGCGATCTTACATCAAAAGAAGCAAAGCGGAAGCCCAGACGCTCTGGGCTACTCAATAAATGTTAGAGAGAGTTAGTGGAAGTCCAACGTGCTGCGGTTAGTGCAGTGCACTGCATGCGCCGAGTAGCGACGTATTTATGCCAGCATGTTTATTTGCGATACGGCCCAAACAACACGCCTGTAGCTCGATCATGATATTGAACCACTAATTAGCCTTCGTACCGTGATCTACAGCGCTGGACACTCCTTCTGGTCGAGTACGCGCGCGCTGGATGAGCGCATAATTCTGCTTCGGCATTGTGAAACGATACAGAACGAGAGTAGTGACCAGCAGTTTTTTTTAAGTATGAAGGGAATTGCTCCCCATATTAGCATACACCAAGGAATCTAGGTTACTGGGAGTATGTTTGATTTTCGACAGTTACTTCAATTTATTCATGGTATTTGATTGGCCACAACGGCCGAGCTTACGCCGACGTCAGGACCATGACGGATAAATCAGGGAATGTAATGGCATCCCCATACTATGGTGGAAATCACGGTTCCCGACACAAAAATCCAGAGGGCAAAATGCTAACATGATTGGCTAACTAATATGAAGAATGTGCGAAGAACGCCGTCACAGCATTGATGAGAACCTGGAGATGTATTGGACGGTTGTGTACAACAACTTCGAGCAATTCGTGGATGCAGTGGACAAACGATTTTGTGGTGAGTATCTTCGTGCTCCGAACGCATCTGGTATGAAGCGTATAGTGGAGGTCAGTGTGAGCCGGGGCTTCGTGGGAATGTGGTGCAGCATCGATTGCATGCATTGGGAGTGGAACAACTGTCCTGCAGACTGGGTGGGGCGTTTAAGCGCTAGGAGAAGAATCCTATAATCGTTCTAGAGGCTTGCGCCAGCCAGGACCTATGGATTTGGCATGCTAGCTTCAGGTGACCAGGCTCACTGAATGAAATGAATATTCTTGAGAGATCACCTTGTTCGACAACCTGATGAACGGCGATGCCCCCCTGAGTGGAGCTCAAGCTCAACGGCTACTCCTATTACATGGCGTTCTGCGTTGCAGACGGTATTTATCCAGATTTGGCTGTGTTCGTGAAGACTTTGCATCAGCCGCGGGGAAATATGCAGAAGAAATTTGCTTAAAAGCAGGAAGAGCTGCAAAAGATGTTGATCGGGTCTTCGGTGTCCAGCAAGCCTGATGGTGAATCTTGGCCGTCCCTTGCAATATTTTCTCACGGTTGGATATAAACAAATTGATGCGGGCTTGTATAATAATGCACAACATTATATGCTAGGAGAATCGACACTCGGATGTCGGCGAGCATGCTTATCTGGCTACCAGTGACGACGTGGAGAAGCCAGCATACTGCTTCGAGTGAGTCGGCCATCAACCCAGATCTATTAGCGATCTCATGCCACGTATCAACGTAATCGAGAAGTCTTCGCACCACTTCATGTTGCAAGATGATGTAGTGGAGGATGTGTGGCGACGCTTTTGGACAGGAAAATGAGAACTGGTTCAAAACCTCGAAGGCTGGTGCAAGCGCTGTCGCACGTGGAACTCAAGATGATAAATCGAGAACAACTTCGCGCATACATTGCACCAGCTTACCGCCTCGCTCGTCATCGTCACATCCATTGACGGCTTTATATTTCTGGCCGGTTTACTCAAGTCTTCCTGCTCACAGCGCATCTCCTGCACCACGGCGTTCTACAGCGTGCGGATCACGTGTTTCACCGTCACTTCCCACGTGATCATGTGCGGTCTGGCCTTGGGCGGGTAGATGTACGAAGAGGCAGTAGACGTGAACGAAAACAAATGCGTGAAGTGGAAGCAGTAAACATATTGCGCTCTGACTTCCCAACACTACTAATATCAAGCAACAATGCACGTATAATTTGTTTTGCTCAATTTGCTAGAAATAAGTGGTATGAAACGTTGCACCACACGCCCTCGTACTGTTCAGGATTAAAAATCCAATACGGACATCCCAGTCATCGACTCATTTCTCTGCGACGGCTGCGACAGTTGTGGGAAGGTTAGTGCCGTCAATGAAGTCCATGCCGAAGAAAATGAAGATGGTACGTTCATAAGCAGCGGCGTTGAAGAATCAAGAATTACAGGAGACGATGGGCAAGAATTCTCAGTGGGTGATGGCGTTGAACGCTCAGAAGATAAAATACTCAAATTTGACGGTGACGAGCCTGCATTGAAGGGAGAATCTGCGAAATGCTGCTGATTCGACGACGATGGTGGGGCCGAGTCGTCATTGACAGGAGGCGCTTCGTATTGCTGCAACGGCGGTGACATGACTCCAGCAGGCTTGAATGGTGGCGGCGATGTGTTTTCACCAAGCGCATCCAGGCGCCGAAGCAACCCCGCCGGACGCATGTTAAGGTAAGCTGCGTGGTTCTAGTTCCGTCCCCGCTCTACCTTTTCTCGCGCTGGCATCCCTGCAACGAAATAAATCAGCAAAGTCCACCAATCGCATGAAAGGTTGCCGCTCGCCGTTCCTTTTGTCTGTGACTATTCGGCAGCTATCTGCCAGCTAGATCTTGTAGGAGGATCGCTGTGGAATAGTCGTCGACGGAATTTAGTACGTGTTTTGTTGAACTGGTGTGGGCGCAATAAACACTACCCGTCGACAAAATATAGTTTTTGTCGGGGTATTGTCGCAACGAGTGAAAATGCTCTAAAGCGTTATGTTTATGCATGCCAATCCTTTCGTGAGTCTATTGCATTAAGTATACTATACAAGCTAAGTAATTAGCTTCATAAATGGCATACGATTCGTCTTTTAACCCTTTCGCGGAAGAAGGGCACATTCGTCGCCCGTTTAGGGTGTTTGCAAAACAAGGTGTGAAATCACCGCCTACAAGGGATCATCCTGTGCCTTTTGCACAAGTTCAACCGTAAATGCACCGCGAAAGGGTTAATAAAATTACGGTACCGGAATATACGAATTTCCTGCAACCGAGGTAAAAAATAGATTATTGGGACGTAAAAAGTTTAAACACGTAAAAAGCGGTGAACAAGGCTCCCTGCCCACGGCACGGATAAAGAAATTAAACTCGGTCCCCTATACGACTGGCTGACCCAGTCTGCGGGCTGAGCTGAGTCGATCTCATTTAAGAAGAGCCACGCGCTCACGCACGAGGTGCTTCACAAGAACGCTCACCGCCTGGAGGCGGTCAACGCTGCAGTCGCTGCTGGCGTGTCCACGGCCCTTGCCCAGGCCAGCGGGTGCCACAGCACAACGCTCTACCGCTGGAAAAAGCGGCATGAAGAACTTGCGGCAGCCGCTTCTTTCAACACTGTGCTGAAGCCAGGCCGACGTGGACCCAAGATCCGTTTCCCTGACCTTGAACAGCAGTAAGGAACATGAATTTGCTTGAAATTTATCATTATTCATTGTATTTACTGTATTGATATTAAATAGGTTGATGGACTGAGTCAAGGATATGCGGCGTAACAAGGTTCGCGCCGTCACAACGCGGTGTTTGCTCGTGGTGAGCATCAAGCTAGAGCCGCACACTCTGGAGGGGCGGTCTGAGGCCGCTGCTATTCAATATCTTTGTCGCTCCCGCAAGCGAAATTGGCTTTCGATTCGTCGAAACACTCACAAGGGATGTCGAAAGAGGTCGGAACTCCAGGTGAACATTTATTGTTGATATTTTTTTAAATGAAAAACTGTGGATACTAATTAATGTTGTAATAATCATTTCAGATTGTAGCGGACGAGTTTGGACACTCGATGCGGTACGAATTAGAGAGTTGTTCGGGCGTGCAGGGATACGAGAAATATGAGGACCCCTTTAACATGGTCCAGACTTCGATTTACGGGGATATGCATCCCAAGACGACGATTACTTTCCAAGTCGATCGAGATGTTGACGTTGGTCAAGGTATGGTTAACACTTTCGTGGTCAAAGGGCTCATTTTGCCCCCTTTCGTGGGTCTACCTTGGAGTACCACTGTATCCACCTACAAAAGGGCGCAAAATGCGCCCTTTCATGATTTCCCGCCCATATGGGCAGTGTCTCATTGGCTCGCAAATATTGTTCAATGATTTGCGGAAGATTTGTAGTAGTACCGTGGCCAAATAAAAGGGCGCAAAATGCCCCCTTCCATAGTCTAACATCTTGGGTTTGTATAGTATTGTTTAAGTAAGACAAATACACGAAAGGGTTAACCGGTTCTGCGGATTTGAGATTTATTTATCTGTTCTAACGTACGCTCTTTTATTTATGTGGTAGGAATATCGGAAAATTCATTCCGCGCATGTGTGTTTTTGTGCGCCTCGACCACCGGTGTAAAATTACCCCCGTTCATCGTATTTGCCGGGGTACATGGGTGCAAGGTCGAAGCTGAGGTGCACATGAACATTCTGCACAAGGCAGAGAAGGTCGTGTTAGCAGTGCAGAAGAATGCATATTGCGATGAGCGAGTCATGTTGGAGTGAACCAAGGAGGTTTAACATTAATGTATTGCTTTTTAAGTACTTATTGTAATTGACTTGACTTTGATGTAGGTATGGAAGCCGTCAGTGACCTTCTGTCGTGTGCTGCTGTTGGACAGCTTAAAGGTCCACAAGCTGAGCCCATGGACGACCACGTCCATGGGCTGGGCCAGCATTGTGGCACCTGGTGGGACGAATTCCACGTCCGTCATGGTGTCCTCAAGCTGAGCACACATGGTGCTGAGCTTGTGGACCTTTAAGCTGTAATCGTGTTTTTGCTTCAAGCAACCACTTCGAGGCTGAGATCGTTTCAGTCATAGCATGAGACGTTTGCATTTTGATAGTGGCGTATTGTGATTTTAGCATTGCCTTCGCCAAATTGATCGTAACATGCGCAAAGTAGATTCCGCACGGAAATGCAACAAGGCTCGAATACACTCAATGCCCTCCTTGTATGTGCACACGTCCTCGGTGATGATGGTCCCAATTCGCAAACCATCGGTTAGCATATCTTGCATCATTTTCACAATTTTATACAGCAATTATTCTGCACAATATGAGTCCTTTTAAACGAAATGACCGTTAACTATTAAACCTCAAAGCTAACGTAGGAAAAGCCGCATCTGCTCTACACGATAGAGCTATCAGTTACAGAAACCTTGGGTAGATCAAATGTTGAACCCGGATGAAAAAATATCTCGGAGCAGCCGGGCGAAATTAATTTGTTTTTCCCTCTTCTGATGTTTAGACGATGGGGTATCAAACAGGGGAGCCATAACTCCCAGCTCGCGCTTAAAGAGCTTTTATATCGCACACGAAGTAACAGTAACATTAATGTTCATTTCTTTTGGAAGTTTTAGGTTTAAGTTGAGACATCATTAATGGCTACATTGCCGCCTTTTTTGCCTACTTCCGGGTCGGAATCCCCTCTAGGGCACTTTGCTGCCCGCATTGAGATTCGCTTTGGTTGTCGTTTCGCTGCTTGTTTTTTACTTTCTTGCCTTTTTGATATCGTTTGCTCTCTCTGTCTCGGTTGTTGTTGGTTCTCGATAAATTCAATCGTTGCAACATTCATCAGGGACATACGGCATGATCTTCTTGTAAATGCCATGAACTTTTTCCAGATTCAGAGCAGGTTGAGGCAGGGTCGTCAGCTTCTCGAGAATAAAGACTATGACAGAAGCTTCCATGTCATCAGTACGACACAAGTTGACTGTTGTGCTGCTCTATCTGTCCATTCGGTTGAACACGGCACTCAATCACTCCAGGAAAGTCTTGGGGTATACGAAAAAACTCGAACTTCTTGATGAGTGGGGGATTTTTACAGAATCGAGAGCACCGACTTGTAGTCCTTGAATAGTTCCGAGACGTTCTGCAACATCACACACTTGGTTCCCACTGATGACCCCTTAACTAAGTCTCCAGCCTGAGCAACTTTGCAGGATTCGTTTCGATTTTATTGCGCTGGATTTGTTTAAAAGTTCGGTTGCAAGAGTTCTCTGTGTGTCCTTTGACAAAGAATTCCACGGTAGCCTTTTGTAGTATGCCAGTATCTACCAGCCATCAGCAGTACATTATCACGAGATTGTTCTTATTCTGGCCGGTACAATTATCGGCGTAAAGCACCACTGAGTTCTCGTCAGGTGGTGCTTCAGGGATAATGTCTTCGTCGCATAGCAAACGATGCAGCATGCTTATCACTTTAACTGCTACGTTTGGCACCTTTGAGCTCGGAGTACACACAATTGATTTGGCCATGGTCATTCGTCACATCAATTTCAGACACTGGGTAGCTAATCAGCGACAAAAAATACCAGGCAGAGCGAGTCTACGGGTCGTTCGTAACGTTTTGCGAAAAAAATCAATAGTTAGGACAAAATTCGTAATTGCAGCTTCTTTGCGGTATTTTCGATACTGGGCTCTAACAAAAGTGAGATAAACAAATGTCCAAAATGAAATGGTCATTAACACCTCATACGAAAATTAAGTCAATTCAAGCGTACTTATCGCATAGCTCTGGCTTTATCCAGGTGCCCTCCAAACTCTCGACCCTGTAGTTCATTCTCCTCGCTATTGCTCATGTGCTTTGCTCTCGTCTTGAATATTGATCAGCGATCGCAGACGTTTGAGCTAGCAGACCGGATTCGTGTATCGGGACATCATTCACGAGCAATTTCGTAAATGAGGTGAGTCCTGGTTGATAATCGCGGCCAGAAGCAGGAACTACTTCGTTGTAGTAAACTAGAAATTCATATTAAAGCCGATCCCAAACTTAAAAGTTTAGTTAACAGTTTTGCCGTCGCGCTTCTTTGCCTCTCGCATCTTGATCGGCACCATCTATCCAACCGTTCCGGCCACCTCCTCAAGCCAATCGTGAATTAACCTCCAGTCAACTCGTGCAGCGTTCAGGTTAGCCGTATTTTCATGTTTCAACAATCCAATCGCCCCGTCCTAAGCTGACTTAGATATCGAATCAACGATGCGTCAAAAACACCATAGGCTGCGCTGAATGCTCTACGACATACTGGGACAAGTAGAGGGAGGCTGTAGTAGATTTGACGGTACTCTGTGCTTCTATGGTGGTGAACAGACGCCTCGGCAGGCTTGGCTACTGAAAGAGCACTGATCAGCATCTCGGCCTTCGTCATCCGAGCGAGAGACTGCAATATCATGGCGATCTCGAGTGATTTCTCATCGAAACACCCACAATCACATCCAGACCCCTCCCCCACAGATGCAAACGACCGAGGCGGAGAGGTCTCAACCACATCTTCTTCATCTGACTGAGACTTGGGCAGCGGATCCAGAATCGCTACCGCTGGAGTAGTCGAATTTAGACTCATCCTCGAAGACGGTCTCATCATCGGAACTGGCCATCCTGACTCGATTCACGTTTTGCCGTTTTTCTCCGTTCCTATGCAAGCCCGATAAATGGACGCTCCAACCTCAGAGCCCCCTATTAAAAAAACTCAAAAAGTCCGTAACGCTCAAAATGTTTTGAAAGGGCTCATATATGCCTACTGTAATTGTGTAATTGTCGCGTGAATGTTGCCTACGCACGCGACATTTGAAGTGGAAATATCAACACATTATGTAAATTGACTTAAAGTTACTACAGCTTCGGCTTGGGACAAGGGTCGGCAAGGTTTTGCGAGAATACTATCCGCTGAATTTGACAGTAAATGGATGAGAAGTTTGTTGAGTGATGTATATTATTTGATTTCTATTGTGATGACATTCGTTGCCACAGATGTCGTGCGTTGCCCGGGAAACGCTTGATATTTACAACTAGATGTACAATATGTTTCCTTCGCCATGGCTTAGCTAAAAAGGATACATGCTTCACAGCGTGGTGTGTAAGGTACAGAGCATCAAAGCAATGCTAGTTATACATAATTCAGCCAAAGCGTTTGTAGTCTATCCCGTATGCGTCTATAAATTAAAGAATGTAGTCTGGTGCGTTCGTTTTAACCCTTTTAGTCTAAGAGGCTTACAGGCACCAAAATGCCTATATTTGCTCTCTGGTTCGAATTTTGATTGGTTAAAAATAGAAATCTAGATGAGGCCATGAGCGATTAAAGACTGTATCTAGTATGTAAGAACACCTGTATACCAACATACACAATAATACTGACTTTTAATAGTGATGTTTCTAAAGATGGCGGGAATTTTCCACATAAGCTAAGGGCCCGTGTCGGCGGTTGCAACTGCTGTTGTTTGTTGCGCTGCTGCTACTGCTAATACGACTGATGCTACTGTTAATGCTGTGTCTACGTAGGTACGCACTAAGACAGTCGACGTGAAACCCCTCATTGCACCTTATGCAGCCCCAGAGAATTTTGCAATTCAAGCCAACTTCTCGACAGAGATGGCACTCAAGAACGCGGCCATTTTTGTTCATAGTGATGTAGTGAGTTGAAGTGTCACAGGAGATAGCACTGGTAGTCGACTGAGCCGCAGGAATTGGTTTCTCGATGGCTCGCTTCTTCTAGCGGCGTGCTCGCTCCTGTGCCGTCAACGCCTCAACAATTCTGCGCTTAAACTCCCGCAGCGTCATTCCCGGAAAATCAGCGCCTTTAAGACGGCGAACAAGTCCATAGACGTTCACGACGCACAAATCCAAAGCCCACGTGAACAGGGTCGGGTCATAGATAGCCGTTTTTTTAATTCTCTGGGTTCGGTTGGTGCTCATTAGCTAGTCCACACGTCCGATGCTATGCTTGAAGGTGTTGTATGCTACAACAGTTGATGGCGCTTGCAGAACACCCCCGTGCATGCCGTCCAGCGGTTTAATGGCACAATAACATAAACATAGTGATCAGGTTCTTCGCTATCCGTCCCTAAGGCCGAGCTGTAGTTGTAGCAGCCAGATCATTCGCATAGAATACGACGACTTGTTTATCCTTGAAAACGACGTACCCAACACTCGGAGCAAATCAAAGCGGAACTTTGAATTCTGAGCGCAAACATTTTTTAATGCAAGTCGCTTTTGCCGAGCTGCATGTTCTTCCTGTAAATCGTTCCAGTTTGATACTGGCTCAATAGTCGCGACTAACTCCCAAGCTCCGCGTGGTACGTTATCAACACGGTTGGTGGCATCTCGAACGCCCGGCTTATCCTACGCATCGACAAAATTCATTTGGACGGTACCTAGCTTTCGTATCTCGCCATCCGTCAAGGTTCGAACAGCAGAAGCTATAACGTGACGCATATAAGGGTTGTCACAAATGACCCAACGCCTCCTAGTTAGAAAACATAGGCATTTTGTCTGGCGTCCAATCATTGCTGCCCAAACTGCAGAAGGTTTCTTGATATACAAAATATACAAAACAACTCCTGGCTTTGTTGATGCCGTGTACGCTGGCGTCCGTAATGCTGGAAATGTCTGCATGTACCTCTGTGCAGGTGACAATGACGAAATCAGCATAGAGCTGTCGTACCATAGCGTGTGGATATTATAATAGGAATCAACTTGCCATAGCATAGAAACAAATTCCATACATGTCCGGTTTTGAGGGCATAAAATACTTGTCTTTTGCACGCGCAGTCGTGCGAACGGAGATTTCATCCGGGACCGACGTTCTGAGCGGTGCTGCTGTGGCAGCAAAACGGATTTACATCTGAGGAATAAGAAACCTGGAGCGCCAAAGGGGGTCGCGATCCTTTTGCTCAGGTGCTGTGCTTGATGGCGAAGATGTTGTGACTCTGGCACGAATTTCAGTGAAGCGGTTTCGACACTATTACTTTAGGGAAGTCACCATGACCAGGAAATGGTTTCTCACTCAAGTAGTCATCACTTGTTAAGCATTGTTTTGGGGGTACCGTTGCGCAGGTCCAATTTGGGTCAACACTTTATTTGGGCTAAAATTAACCAAAATGGGACGACCACTTTCCTCGGTCAATATTGAATCAAAAGTTATCATCAGAAAAATATCCATTGAGATGTTCGAAGATAAACGTTGTTGAAGAAAGAATTTAGTTTGCTGAGTAGTTGTGTGTTTGGAGACCATCGTGTCGTCGTGTATGGTTCTCTCGTCAGTCACTACCTTGTTCGCTAATCATGAACCTGTTTCTCCCACCAAGAGCCTCGGCATCCAGAACCTTTTTTTATTCCAGACGACAGAGAAGATGTCAATCCTCCTGTCCGTGGTGAGGCAGAGCAAGAAAATCCGGATCAGCTCTATCGATATATAAGAAATGCTCGATGGTTTTATGGTGATCATGGTGGATTGCGGGCTCGAGTGCAATGTATAGATTATATGTTGTTAGCTAGGTATCTCAACCGAGAAGACACGGCAGCCTACTTGCGTCAAGACCAAGGACAAGCCGATGAAGTGCTGCCTCAACTGATCCCGCAGCAGCCGGTATTACAAGACGCTGGTTCGCCTCAACAGGCGGACCTCGTTCAGATCTCTGACGGCGAAGACGAATAGGTCCGTGGCGAAGCCAGGACCGCACTCCCGCTTGAAGACCAACCAGCACGCCACCGCTACGTACGAAACGTACGATGGATTTACGGCGAGGACGAGTTATTGCGAGCTCAGGTGCATTGGGTGGACATCGTTGAGATCGCAGCAAACCTAGATCCGTCCGACGTTGCGGACTATCAATGTCAACAAAGGGAGCGGCGTCACTGTCAAAGCGGGCGAGGAGGAGGGTAGCTACCACCACTCGGCCGATAGCATCGCGCAACTTCTAGCGATTCACCACCAACTCCGAGAACGAAGGCGGCCCTGCCACACGCGTAAGAACACTTTGGGTGCGACCGCACCCGCTCTTGTGAAACCGGCACCGGCAAAATTGCTTTGTAGCTTTGCTCAGCTCACCAACGTATTGTTGTCAATGAATTACGTGGTAACAAGCGCTTAGCGCGATTTGCCGGTCAAACGACACGCCCGAGACTTTGACTCCGCGAGTTTCACATGGCAGTCGTAGGAATCTATGATGTACAATACAGGCTCCCGATATAACTGCGTCTCCTTCCAGCACAGTATCGGCGTGAGCGAGAACAAGTCATCGTTCCACATTCCGGTGTGGTTAACGTGTATCAACCCACCAGACATGCACTTAGGCTTGTTCTTGAGCTTAGCGAACATAAGGTGCGGTTTCAAAACTTTCCTTCACCCGTGATTGCAAAGGTCGCGGTGAATCGCTTGTGGCTTGACCCGCCCTTTCGCAACTGCACCTCGCGAGATCCACGCGTGGCAATCGTGGACTTTGGCAAGGTTTCAAAGTACCGGGGAACCCGTTCCATGTTAACGATATTCCTGGGCTGAATGTCGTGCTTGGCAATCAGGCGATGAACGCGCTGGATGAACGCGCGACAGACATCCGGAGCATCAGCCGGTAAAGTACGAGTCGTAGTTTGGCGGCGTGATCCCAAGTTGCGTCAAGATTTAAACAGGGCGAGCCATCCTGAAGACGCTTCAAAGCCGGTGGCGGCGTCGCCATCCAGCTGCCGATGAATGTTATTGGCTTGGAAGCGGATGTACGAGTCCTTGACCCGCAAAACGTTGCTGTTTCGGGCTTCGATCCAGTCATAGAGCCTGGCCTCGAGCTCACTGTAAGCTGGGCGTCGACGTTTTTTTTTCTCCCTCTCAGACACACTCCTCGTTATCGCCTAACAAGGTAATGCGAGCTCAGTGACAACACCCATCCGGGCTCTTGTCTGGCGTGTCATTTGACCGGCAAATCGCGCTAAGCGCTTGTTACCACGTAATTCATTGACAACAATACGTTGGTGAGCTGAGCAAAGCTACAAAGCAATTTTGCCGGTGCCGGTTTCACAAGAGCGGGTGCGGTCGCACCCAAAGTGTTCTTACGCGTGTGGCAGGGCCGCCTTCGTTCTCGGAGTTGGTGGTGAATCGCTAGAAGTTGCGCGATGCTATCGGCCGAGTGGTGGTAGCTACCCTCCTCCTCGCCCGCTTTGACAGTGACGCCGCTCCCTTTGTTGACATTGATAGTCCGCAACGTCGGACGGATCTAGGTTTGCTGCGATCTCAACGATGTCCACCCAATGCACCTGAGCTCGCAATAACTCGTCCTCGCCGTAAATCCATCGTACGTTTCGTACGTAGCGGTGGCGTGCTGGTTGGTCTTCAAGCGGGAGTGCGGTCCTGGCTTCGCCACGGACCTATTCGTCTTCGTCGTCAGAGATCTGAACGAGGTCCGCCTGTTGAGGCGGACCAGCGTCTTGTAATACCGGCTGCTGCGGGATCAGTTGAGGCAGCACTTCACCGACTCGTCCTTGTTCTTGACGCAAGTAGGCTGCCATGTCTTCTCGGTTGAGATACCTAGCTAACAACATATAATCTATACATTGCACTCGAGCCCGCAATCCACCATGATCACCATAAAACCATCGAACAATTCTTATATATCGATAGAGCTGATCCGGGTTTTCTTGCTCTGCCTCACCCCGGACAGGAGGATTGACATCTTCTCTGTCGTCTGGAATCAAAATAGGTTCGCGATGCCGAGGCTCTCGTGTGGACGAAACAGGTTCCTGATATGGTTGATCTTGCATGAGTGAAGTGGTCTGTCGTATCAATTCTTGTTGAGGTGATCCATCCGCTATCGGTCCTTGAAGCGGGGGTGTTCAGACTTCTTGCTCTAGTACTTGCATAACATGTGTTCCCCCGTCTGTATTATCTCTTTCGTGAGGAAACACACGTCGAACACCACGCATGCAGATATGGCCTGGCGGTTCCCGTAGTAAAACATTTATAATGCGGACTAAGATCAGCCACGTGCGTTACCCCCCCGTGAAATTAAATCAAGCCGTAACGCGTCCGTTGCGCTTCCTTCCATGCTCCGACCACGGGGCCACATTCTAACGCAATTTCTGGTGAAACCAGCGACGTGACATTGCTATCACAAGTATCTTAATAAATGCCGACGGCAGCTTGATCTTTTCTCCCAACCTTGCCCCGGAGCTGAATTATTAATATATATATATCTCAGACACACTCCTCGTTATCGCCTAACTGGGTAATGCGAGCTCAGTGAGTGGGTGCTTCCACCAACAATCTTTTGGAGCAATATCACCGTCGATTGAAACTGGAATGTCCCGACGGTCGTCAGACCCCAGACGAATTGGTCAAAAGTTTGAATAGCGCGCGTATCGCTTTTGTGACCCTTGCCGTCCGGTTTTGCAATTATGCGAGTGTATCAGAACGTTTGATGCTATTGTACCGTCTATTGTGCAAACAAGGGTATATGGAGGTAGAGGGCTTGCATCCTATTGGCACCGCCGCAGCAGATTTGTACCGTGTCAGACAGCGCCCCTTACTACTGACAGCAACTGAAAAGAAGGTTGTGAAACAAGCGATCAAATCTAATAACGCTAGGCGCAAGCAGCTTGAAAAATGCTGGAGGGTAGCCGGGTTGTGGATACTAGAAGCAAGGTTTGTCCCTGCCTGTACTTTGTTAAGTACGGTCCGTGCTGCCACATAATTGGTGCGTGTATCCATGCTGGCGTTCACATGTCTGGCGTTGGAAACAACTGTCGGCAATTTGTTCACCCAACACATCGAGACGCGTCATCCTTTTAAAACACCATCATGATACTGAAACAGATGCAGATGCCGGGCATGGACCGGTTGACTTCAGTATTTCTCTGACGCCATCATACGTAGAAGAGGAACATGCGGAGGAAACCCGGAGCTCACGCGATCCGGACCCTCAAATCATCAACCATAATTACCTTCCTGTCCGCCAGCCGGCTGGACAGCCTGGAACCCGACTTCCTGTAGGCGCTGTGACCGAAACCACATGGCGTCCGCGTGCTGGAAATGTAGTTGTACCTGTAGGCATCAGACCCCAACCATCTCTCCAACGGTTCCCAGATGGAGAAGCAGCCGGAGGAGAGCCTCATACGGTGCAACCTCCACTGCAAGCTAGTCCACAGGTTCGCGGTCCGCTCCTTCATTCTAGTTCTGGTCACATTAGACCACAAGTAGAATTACGACGATCGCGTCGTTCACGCAAGCCGACAAAGCGTGCCGCAGAATCTCGCCTGCAGAACGGCTCAGCCTTGTTGCTTATCTCGAAACCGTGACGCCATGATGCCCCTCCCCCTCACTATGACTGATTGCTTCATCTCGGGAGCCAGTGGGACGGACAGCGTGTTGGGCGGTACCGGAGGGGGCTCGCACGTCGCCAGCGGTTGAAACTGTGACGCCATGATGACCCCCCACTCACTATGGAAGATTGTTTCATCTAGGGATCAGGCGGACAGATAGCCTGTTGAGCGATACCGGCGGGAGTCGGTCTTGTTGCTCTCGGATATCTGGTCTTCGCTGAAGTTGTCGCTCGCTTCGAGCCCGATAGTACGAGCGAACTCGGTCAATGGTGATGTCACCATGGACATTGCTGAATGCCGAAGTTCTGACTCCACACGGGCAGCAGGTAGAATTGCGAGTGGTAACGCCCGTTCTGTGATGCGGGTTCCCGGCCGCTTCAGCGTTTGGCACAAGTGCTCCAGACGCGAGCGACTGACAAAGGCCTTCTTCTGTTATTGCTAGGGCTGTTTTATGCAGTGCTCAAAAGTACACGAAAGCAAATTAGTGCGGACTAGAACATAATTGTATTACGATGATAGCCCCCCTGCAAATTTTGGATTGCTTGTTAAACTCTACTAAGTACGAAGCGAATTTCCAAAATGACATGAATATCCACGCTCTGGGCGAAAGGCGGAGAAAAAAAAGCTATCGTCGTTCCCCAAGCAGTTCACCTGTGGCCGGCGTTGCTTCGTGGGAGGTGTATCAGCACCGCCACACTGGTCACCACCACCACCTATAACTAATTTTAGGGCACCTTAATACGTGTAACGACGCACTAAACACAAAAGTAGAGTATCCACACTCATGGGAATGGTCACCACCACACCACGGAGAAATACCACCCTCGACAAGAGTACGGACATCTAATAGATCATGTCGACGCATTAGACCTCAGGAGCAGAGCTAAATTGATGTTTCTACAGTCAGAACGCTGCCGGTTCGATCCTGAATCGCACACCGCCACTACCGATCTACGCAACGACGGAGACCGCGACCCCCCCCCCGGTTTATCAGTTTGAAAGACGTGAAGCCCTTTGAACAAAGAGGGCTGAAAAACTTTGAGAGATGCCTCTATCAAATGAGAAAATTCTATTCACTCGCTCTTTTATCTTTAGCTGCAGACACGTACACTATCTACTTCTACCCCTTGGTTTTGTGTGTATCTGGTCGTAGACGCCCATGTGTTCACGTTGCTCTGGTCGTAGCCGGTCGACATGTGGCACTCCGTGTACTCGGACTCGGCGAACCACCACCTGTTGACGTGGTAGCCACTCACAACAATGGCGGGTGTCCCTCTTTTGGAAACGCCAGCTCGCCATGGACGGTTGCTCAGATACGACCGGCCGTGTTCCCATAATTTCTACGTATCCTGGGTCGAGTCGCACTCGAAGTCGCTCGACCGCAGCAAGGCGTTAGCTCAAACAATCCCCGCCAGTTTACATCACCAACTCTTCACGTGCTCGAACGACGTCGTAGTCAGCAGCACCTCGAGCATCTGCCCCCACTTGCTCCCCATGGCGTCCTTGCTGCTGATACTGCAGGTGCTAACCATGAAGTACACTGGCGTCTTGGACGTGTTGCGCAGCACGTACAAGAGGAATCACACGCCGTGCATGAATCTGTCAGCCCCGCGTGCCTCCAGAGTGTGCAGCTGCTCTCTGGGCGACGGGTCTACACGCTCTATCTTGATGGTGGGCAGCTCGCGCGCCTTGATCACATTGCGCACGTCTTCGAGCACGCCGGACAGTGAGCGCACGTTCGCGCCGGAATGGCAGAGAGCCTGTTGTACGTGCTGTAGCCTCAGCACGTAGCTTTGTCGGCAGTGCACCTCGACGGGGATGGAATCGGCGGTGCACGAAGGTGGCGCGAGCATGCGCATGACTCAGTCCTTGAACCCCTCGAGCAGCATCGTGCGCGGGTCATTCAAGTAACACAAGAAGGTGAAGGCGTGGTCGTAGCGCCGGCAATGACGTCGACCGTTCTTCTCCACCTCCGTCAAACCGGCCACATCGTTCGTGTCTCCGTTAGGTACTCGTTCAGCACGTGGTCGACGATGTCATGCCTCTTCAGCGTCGCCTTGTACGACGCCCACCGCCTGTGCCGCAATGTCTGTCGCGTCCTTGTGTTGCGCCAGTCAAGCGACGAGCAGGGTCATGTCGTCCAGTGTCAAGTCGTCCTGCAGCGTCGAGTGCATCGTCGCAGCAAAGTAGATCACCGTCGTCCGAGATACTGCTGGGCATATAGAAAACAATTCCATCATCACGGTAAGAGTCCGCATCCTCGCCGCTGCTGCTGCGGCTTTCCTCGACACCATTCAGCCTGTGGGAAGAAGGTCATGCAGTGATGGTCTGCTATAAAGTGTATGTATTAACCGTACAAAGTGTTGTCCTAGAGTCTTACATCAGTTCCTAGACCGCTTCCCGCTCTGCAGGCGAGATTTCACGGAACGCTTTGTCGGCTTGCGTGTATGACACGATCGTCGTAAATCTACTTGTGGTCTGCTGTGACCAGAACTAGAATGAAGGAGCGGACCGCGAACCTGTGGACTACCTTGCAGCGCAAAATGCACCGCATCAGGATCTCTCCGAAACATTCTCCATCTGGGAACCGTTGGAGAGATGGTTGGGGTCTGATGCCTACAGGTACAACTACATTTCCAGCACGCGGACGCCATGTGGTTTCGGTCACAGCGCCTACAGGAAGTCGGGATATCCTCCCGGGATATAATACGCTTGCCATTTAGAAGAAAAAAGCGGGGTTGCAATCCACTGCTTAATCACGTGATCTATAAGTTTTCGAACTGCAGACCCCGCAGCGAATCCTCTCCGTTTCACCAGAACACGTTCTTCGGTCGCCGAAAACTGCTGTTCTGTTGCATAGTGCTTGTCGTATATATCCTCGAACACCATACTTGTATCTTCGAAAGATACCCGGTATTTGACTGACATTCTGGGTCACTTGAAACTAGCACATAAGAACCGTAGAATGTGGGAGCTCGGTCACATATGCATTGAATTGGGCTTTCTTGGCGTTCATCATGACGTACTCATGCGTGAAAGAAGCCCCGCAGATTTCAACACAAATGCGTTTAATGTAGCCAATGCACTAACCAATGTCTAATTTTCGCTTCTGTGATGTACAAAAGTACACAAAAAGGATGAAATTGCAGCTTTGGTCAGAGTATCCACAGGCAAACACCGAATATCCGTGTATAAACATCTTGTGTGTTCTGTCAAAGTGCAACATAGTCGTACAGTCGCTGCAGCTCTGGACGGTAATATATATACGGATTAGCCGAAGACAGGACATGCCAACACGAAACGGGAAAGCGGCGGACCCATCTCCGAAACATGATACGGTATCGGAACTACCTGGATGCACACCAGGCTGGGTGTCACAAAGGATGATCATGTCGTCTTCAACCACAGACTGCATATCTTGCTGGTCGTAAAGATGCCCATCACAAATTTCGATCATAGTCGCCATAGAATTCTTAGGATTGTTGCGACGCCAGTTTTTCACAAAGTCAACAACTTGTTGGTCTGTAGGCGCGGGGCCTCTCATTGTATTATCGTGCACCATAGCGCCAATAACTGCAAACAAGCGGGCTGCTGTAGTCTTTACGCGAGAATCGAGTTGCTCCACAATAAATGTATTCATCTCTGTGGTCAATTTCCGTTGGACGGGACTGGATGACCCGTCGATGTCCGCCAAGTGTGACGCGTGCTGGAACACCTCGCACGATCCTGACGATTGGTAAACCTTGAACTTGTATCGACACGGGCATTTCTCACCGCTACCAGTACCTTCGTCGGAGTCTTGATCTTCGGAGTGCGATGGATGGCAGCGACAAGATCGGCATTTCGTTAGTTGGTCACACATAACGTGTACAGACGCAGGCAGAGTGTAATTCTTGTCAAATCAATGGTATATTGTTCATGTAACGGGGTCACTTTTCTGTGTGCTGTGCGAGCGAAGTGTGTCTCGAAAGCTGTCGAACGAATCAGCAGCAGTCGATCTGTCCAGCGTGGCCTGCGGCGGGTTTCAACCCCATCGACGCTGTAAGAGTCAGATAAGCCATTCCCCTGTGTTGGTCGTAATGTCACCATCAGCAGTCTCCATGATGAATTGAAAACTACAAACAAATTCTCGCTTTCTAAATGCACAATATACTATTGTACTATTGATAGTTTCCTATGTTGAAGGTGTATTATGTGTTTTTGTCAGTGGTTCCCCGTTTATTTTCAGGAGTAATTCATTTTTATGCGGTAGGTGATCCCGCACTATATTTCGGTGGTGGTACACTTTTAATGGATACATCCGACACTAACGATCGGTGCAAATTATCTCCACTCCGTCGCTTTAGTGCCGCCGTGGTGATCGGTGTTGCTTAATGCCACCATACTGCTGACTGGCGTTGCTTTATTGCCGTCGTTCTCCTGTCGCTGGCGTTGCTTCAGTGTCGCCGTCGTGATCGGTGTTGCTTAAGTGCCAACCGGCATTGCTTTAGCGCCGTCGTGCTGCCGACGTGTTGTTAACCGGTGTTGCTTCAGTGCCGCTGTGTTGCGTTTGTTTTCGCCCCAGCACCACCACTGACATGGCCGGACGCGCACCTTCTACTGTTGACTTCAAGCCTAGCGAGCAGAGCGCGAATGTCGTACAGATCCAGACGGTAGCGCTTCAACCCCCCGTACGCTAGATCACGGCGCAGAATCATCTCGCGCGCTACGGTCTCTCAACCTACGCGCTGTTTTTATTCCTTTGTCTTTTTGGAGTAAAGTGGTCGTTTGTACGAACGCATACGCAGATGCCAGTGGTAGACCATCGGCGAGGCCAGTAACGCTAGATGAACTTATGAAATTCTTGGGCATTTTGTGAGTGGATGATGAAGAAGCAACTATCTGTCCTGGTGCTGATGTTACCGGCTTGGAGTAGATTATGACATGTAGATTCATCTACATTCGCAGGAATTTGAGTTTTCGATCGGGCGTTACCACCGCCGATTCACAGCCAGATCCAGTCGCTGGAATACGACTTATTATCAGCATTCTCAAATCGTGATGTTTGCGCCATGTAGACGTTGGTCAGAATGTGGCAGTCGACGAGGCTAGTATTGCGTTTCGATCCAGATATGCTCGGCACAATATAGTATTACAACCGCAAAAGCCTACGGGAAAGTATTATAGTAAGTTGTACGCTTGCTGCTGCTCAACGTCGTGGTACGCTGTGAGTTTCGAGTTACACTGTTCCAGCGAGCTAGGCGACCGAATGAAGGGAATAGTCTCACGCCCAGACATTTTGCAACACGCTGATCTCGCTGCGAACTCGTCTGAAATTCGCTCTCATGTCATGAAAGTTACGGCGTCTTTGAAAGGTTTTGTTCAGATCGTAAAAAAAGACAATTTTTACACCTCAAAGTCTAAGATCAATTGATCGCTATGGACGCGGTACTGTAGGCTCCTTCAGCAAATTGTTCCCTCATTTCACAATGATATGAAAGATGCAAAATTGTGTGGTTATATGAAGCAAGGGGGTTGTCTAGCAAAGCATATTATAGCGGGTAGTTGGGTGGATCGCTCAATCGTAAATGTCGCCTCCAATGCCGATGCCTATAGTTGATCTACTATCTATCGTCGAATTAAAGACGATCAAGTCGCATTCACCGCGCCAACTTGTGTCGGTGAATACAACTCTGCTATGCAAGGCGTCGACCGGCATGATCAACTGCTCTGGCGATTTTCATTAGCCGATGGTCACTCCTTCCAGAAGTGGCACAAGAACCTCACCATGACCATGATCGATATTGCCATGTGTAATGCCTACATTTGCGATAGCCTAGCGCACAATAGCAGTATTGATCGTCCTTCACGAGATTGCAATGATCATTCGAGGCCCAGAGCCCGGGGCAGCTACCGAACATTTGTGGCGTCACTAGTACGAGAGTTATTCGGTGGGGACCGGAAGAATTGTATCAATTCTGATTGCGGTATGGTGTACACTACCAGCACAGCAGTGGCCCAACGTCACCTCAAACGTCAAATTTTGCAATGACTGCGACTCCTGCGGATCCACCACAGATGAGCGCTGCCAAGGAATCATGGATGGTACTACAGGGAAGAAGCCGGTCGGAGCGCAAATGCACAGTATGCAAATTTGAATGCATAAATGCTATCCAAAAGACAGATTACTGTGAATCGCATGTAGTTTCTCTGTGTAAGCGCTCTTACCCCGTTGACCCCACAAAATCGCATCTGTGTCAGTAAGAAACCTGGACGTGCTGGCAGGAATATTATTGTTTTACTTGCCCAATCAAGTTCATACAATTGACAGCAACTTGAAGCGGACATCAGCGATTTATAAAGCCCAGCATCAGTTCCTGAAAGAACCCCAAGGTCAGCAAAAGTCTAACACGGATCGTGAAGCATAAATACTAGCCGTTTAATGTATTATCACCACGGACGATAATAACATCACATTTCGCATTTCTATAGGCCACAGCTTTGTTACGTTGTCTGACGAAGCTCACGCTAAGGTTGAGGCCATTCGCATTGACGTCGTCAGCTCCGATGATGAGCTAAATCTATTCAGAACCGTTGCTCATACGGATGATCATGCTCGCGATGTACACCACCGGTTTGGCTGTCACCGTGGCCAGCTTCTAGAGTGGCAGTATTCGTGTCGAGTCGTCAGAATGTACATGCTCCACGTGCTCGGAGGTAGAATCTCGCCGACAAGTACCCGTCGTATCGTAGACGTTTATCTAGTTCCCGATAGACTCTACCTTCTTCCGGTAAATCCGCGCGAGATCTTTGCGAGTGCAACCGAGACATTAAAACCAAAACAGACAGTTCAAGATTGTATTCGGGTGGGCGTGTTGTCGTGGGACTGCCTCTTCCGCCTTGTACATCAAGGATTAATAGGTAGGCCTGTAGGGTTTAACAAACAATGTCACACAATCACACCATGGAAGTAAAACCAAGAGTGCACAATTACAAGGACTGCATAACCTCAATGGCTTCTGTGTCCGGCAAGCACAACGATTTCTCCGTGCAGCAGCTGCTGCAACGATGAGCCTCTGTTTAGCTGGTGAACGCGGCTTAGAAGTCGCCACAATCTTTGCTTCACTGATGTACTGACATGACGTGGCTGCCTTGATCTTGCTGCTGCACGCAGCAGGACACGCGAGGCAGGGTGGTCGTGATGCTACACGCGGCTACCTTGATCTTGGTTCTGCAACCGGCAGAACACTCGCGGCAGAGCAAGCTTTGCTCGTATACGCACGCTGAGAACTCCCGACAACGTTGGATTTGCACGAGCGGGAAGCTCATGTATCGCTGTGGTGGCAAATAATGCATTTCTGGACAATCAAAGTAAAGCGTCAGTTTTGAATTTGAATTTGAAGTGAGGTACATTAAGGCCATTTAACGTTCGCTAACGCCACCTAATGCCTATGCCCTACCAATGTCAGTGATGATATCAGCGGGTTGTGTGACCGTTCATTTGCGCATGCAGGGTAACGGCCGACTCTTGCGGTTACACCGTAGCCACTACGCCCGCTGGTGGGGTCAATTACAGAGGTTTTCAGCGTCAAAGTATGGATAGAGAGAGGCTTGTGCGTCCTTTCGATAAAAAGGATATACTATGAACCATTTTTCGGGTTGATTCTGATAGGGGGATGAGTTGCAAAAATAGCAGCAAGAGCATTTCCGTGGGGGCCGTCGCCATGGAAAAATCACCGAAGTGTAGATGGAAATGCAGTGACGAAATCGCGAGAGGGCAGTGAAAAGACACTGCTGGGCCCAAGACGAAGAACGTCGACGGTGACGTGTGGAGATCACAACGTACATGCAGATAGGTGGTGCGGGTGAGGCAGTACAAAAGCTCGTCGACTGTGGCACTGATAGCAGAAAACGGAGAGCGCCGCCAGTGAATGGAGACCGGCTGAGCGCTTGAATGGGCGAGTATAGTATGCGTGGCATGATACAGATCGTCCGAACTACGTACTGTTGAGCGATGGCTTGAACCAGCGGGCCCCGTCAATGGCTCCAAGGAGGCCATGATATTCAGCTACAAGAGGTACCAGCACGTTTACAGCGCACCACCGACAGTGGTTATGTGACTTCTACGCTTCGACCCCACTTGTTTACTGGGACGAAGCACGATTCTTTTCAGCGGGCTCATCAGATGCAGATCTCAAAGTCGTCTGTGTGGCGAATTCTGCATGATTGTGGCCTAACGCGAAAAGTTCTCGAGCGACGTGCAATGCACATTCCAGAGCAGGACGTGTTTCGATTCGTGGAGGAGCTGAGTCAAATCAATTGGTGTTACACCAACCTCATCTTTTTAGATGAGGTATCCTTTGATAACCGTCGTTTGGTCCGGAAGCGTTGGTATTCCTTGACAAATTGCAATTCGCGGTATTTTGAGCGCTAGCCATGAGTTTCAGTGTTGGCGTTTATGGGGGTTGATCGACTACTATGATACCCAGTAAACTTTTGACCTCGTTGAATTTTTCAAGTGCTGCAGGGACTTCGTGTATTCAATACGTGGAAATGTGCGTCAGTACCCAGGAACAAAGCCGATCTGAATTATGGATGGCGCTTCGATTCACCGACACCTGGTGATCATCCATTTTCGTCGCAGCATAGGTGTTGTCCCTATATTTCTATCGGCTTACTGTCCATTCTGCAACCCAATCGAATTCATTTTCGGCTACATCAAAACATCATTTCAACGCTTTTATGACGAGACAAGTGGCGGTGATTTGCTTCCGTTTGTTGCGGAAACATTTGCGCGGTTTGAAGGGTTCAACATGGCAAAGGTTTTCCAACACTGTGGATGGACAACCCAGGGCCACTTCGATCCAAGTAGACGATTCACAAAGGAGACGCGGCGCCCACCTTATGTGGTAATTGAAGGAGAATCTCAAACGAGCGATGGTGAAGACAATTTAGAATCTTTCGTTAGGCAAATGCACGAGACTGATTGATAAGTAGTCAAAATCTAGGTCCGTATTGCAGAACTACTCCTGGTGTTCCGTGTCTTCAATGTTCTTCATACTTGGTATTGGATCGGTCACGTCATCTAGAGCCGGAAGAGGGATATCGGCGAGAAAACTATCCAGCGCCTTCTTTCGCGCAGCTAAGGCATGCCTCTGATTTTTAAACACTGGTCAAACGCTTTCCACCAGGCTTGGGGCAACTCGTTATCCGCAAGAGACGCATTAACCGTATTAAGTGCCACTCGTAAAGACCTCGTCAGACGCGTCAAGCGTTGCGCGACTTGCGAATCCACCGCCTGCAGCAGGCGCTCCACTCGAGGGGTTGGAGGATCTAGCACAGCCGTTTCCCATGTCGAGCTATTTAGGTTATGCATGATTTCGTTCGCACACATTCGCCATATCACTGCACTGGCTTTGTACGTTTCTCCCCATGCATCTTGTAATCGTTCCACTACCTCGCAAATCGAGGCCTCTGCAGCAGCGACTGATCGATAGGTATTGTCGGGACGGATACAAGACTGCATGAACTCATCAAGAGCACGTGCATTCGAGATGCCAAGCCCGTATTCATATATCATCAACGCGACAGTTTTACCGCGCTGAGAGGCGGCCGACCGACTCCATTTTGTTGCGCCTTCTTCGTCGACACGATGTGTCTATTCAACTTGAGCTGCACCACTCGGCTCTATGCCGACTCAGTAGGTCTTTCGACTGTCCAAACATCGTCCTGCTTCACCGCCGGCCCCTTGACGTGACAGCTGAACTTATCCCAGATATTGTGCACAATGTCACTAAAAGTGGCTCCATTGGCAGCAAAGCCCTCCAGCACCCTGCCCGACATGTCTTGCTGCCTGACAATACTCTTGACGATGTCTTGTACAACCAGTTGGAGTCGATGCTGGTCCAGTCGCTCTGGTGAAACGTTCAGCGATACACGAGGTCGTTGGTGCGATGGTGGTGCTGGGGACGACAAATGTTGAGGTGGGGTATGTCCACGCAAAGGATAGGGCGACACGCGGACGGTTGGCGGCGAACTCGACGTTGGTGACCTTCCTGGAAACGTATGGCGACGAGTGGTAGGTGACACGTGAAGTCTTGAAGCTTCGGCTTGGTGCATATCGGCGATAGTTGATGCAACAGGGGCGTTGCCTGTTGGTCTTCTACCACCATGTTGCCGCCGGCGGCTGCGCTTCTCAGTGAAAGCCACGTGATGATGTCTACAAGACACCTGTATTAATGAATATTTAATGCATTTATAGAGACTTGTGCGATTGCTTGTTGATTGATTCGAAGAACCGCGCATGGAAATTTTGAGTAGTCGCGCAATACTTGAAGTACTCTTTTAGAACGTTTAACTTGAAGTTTGTATGGTGCCCCTTCACACAGAAATGTATGGCGTTAATGAAAGGGTTCAGAAAGTGTAACGGGGTAAGAAGTACCGTCACTAGCGTACACTATAGATGCAAGAGGAAGCTCGCAATAGTAGAACCAAGTGTCAGGTTTGGGGCAAATTTAACTCTGTTTATTTATGGAACGGGAGCGGGGGCTCCCGTTCTCTTTGTGAACCACTCAAATCTAAGTCGATGCCTGATTGGCTGAAATGGGTCTGGCTCCCCACTTCCATCCAATCAGGTAATGACAACAGTGCACACGCTAGCCGTGTGCCTGTACCTACTTTTGTGTATGTAGCCATGAGGCTCCTACCTACTTATGTAACTATGTCTACCTACTTACGTAACCGTAACCAGCCCGTTACATCACCCCCCTCTCAAAGTTGCACTCACCCACGGTGAGTGCTGGCGCAGCGGGAAGTGATTGAAGAGACGAACTGGCCGACGGGCGCGCGCAGCGGAGGCACTGCGCGCTCAATCTTCAATCCATGGAATCGTCGGGAACGCTCGGCGACGTGCAACCGAGTGGGGCGCTTCTCGACGGACATCGAGGGCTTCATGCGCGCGCGATGCAAGTGCAGGCCGAAGAGAGCATGGCGCTACGAGCAGTGGATCTCGTAGCGGACGACGTGGCTGCTGAAACGTCCATGTTAACACTCCTGGCGGCGTGGTCGTCATCGCTGTGGCCGCGGCTGCTCGCGCCGAGACTGTTCACGTCGCGACTGTTCGCGTCGCGACTGTTCGCCGGAGCTTCGTCGCTGATGCTGGTCGCAATGGTGTCGTCGTTGCCCGAGGACTCACCTCGCGAATACTCGTGAGCGATGGCGCTCACGAGGTCATGATCGTCTTCCGAGCCGCTTTCGTCGGATATCAGTGCGAGTGTGGCCTCGTACTCCTTCACGATGTCTGGGATGTCCTCCACCAGACGCTTACGAGGCTCCCACGTGTCCTCCGCTGGCGGGAATCCAAGCCAGCGGACCCGATGGTACGTTTCGGTCGCACGTGCCCGACGTGACGTCAACGCCCTGCCCGTAGCGTGAGTCCTGCGCGTCTCATGATCCACGATGCGCTCGGCGATCCAGCGCCGAGCGCCTGACGCATAGACAAGCGGGGGCGGACCATCTCGGCGAAAGGTCGTCTCGTAGGGGCGCGGCGTCGCTTCAGAGTCACGACTCTGAAGGGTCGCCGGTTTCGGCAGTTTCGGCGGTTTCGGCGACTGTCGAAGGGACTCGTTGCTCCGTACACGTCACTCAGAGCGCCTGACGAACGAGCAGGGGACCGATCAGGCGAGGGGCGGCGCGATGGAGGCTCAGAACCTCTCTGAGCCTGTGCGCGAGCGTACTGCGGCTGCGAAGACTGCTGCGACTAGATCGAAGCAGGTCCGGCGCGTGATGTCGAAGTGGCTTCGTCACTTGAAGTCCCTCGTGTCACGCTCGGCGACGCCCTCGCGTGAGGAGCGAGGGCCCTTGCCGACTCGGCGTCAGCGTCGACAGCAGGGCGGTTCGAATTACGCGCCGGCCGCGGGCGCTCGGCCTCCGGTGCAGGGATCGTTGCAGGAACGTAGGACTTGAGGCGCCCGACGTAAAACGTCGGGTGCAGTCGCATCGCAGTAGTAATGTCCAGTGTATAGGCATCACCGATAACCTTCAAAATCATGAACGGTCCAATAAAGCGTGGCGCGAGTTTGTTCGCACCCAAGTTCGTCACAGCCGTGCCTTGGATGCCATCCGTAGATAGGAGTACTCGCTCGCCTCCCCTGAAGAACGACATGTTCTTCCGGCCCCGCCGATCTGCATTCACCTTCTGTCGATCCACAGCAGCTTGGAGCGCGTCACGCACAAATCGCGTGACGGCTTGACGGTGAAGTAGAAACTCCGACACTGCTGCAGAGTCGATCGGCCTCGGAGCTGCTTTCGGGGCGAAGTTGGCGACGGCGGACGCGGCGGGCGGAGCCGCGTCGACTGTGAAGAACTCCTCGAACGCCACGCCGTGAAGGGCGTGGCCTTCGACTGCAGAGTCTTGCGTGTCGGACTCAGCAGGCTGGGGCAGTGGTGGATCACTCGACTCCTGCACCGACTTCGATGTCGGTGCCCTTCCTCCCCCACCAAGAGTGGAGACTGCCGCTGCATTTGAACTTCGGTAGGCCAGCAGGACCGGAACGCGCGGGTGCCGCGCGTTATTCACGAAGAACGGCGTCAAACCTGTCGACGAGTCGGCCGAGTTGCTCAGTGCAAACTCGGCCATCGGCTGGAAGGAGCTCCACGAGGCGAAAGACGTTGCGTAGCTACGCAATACGTCCTCGAGGACGCGATTGACGAGCTCCGTCTGCCCATCCGTCTCTGGATGGGCCGCCGTGGACATAAGCAAGCGGGTGCCCAGCAGCGCAAACAGCCGCGTCCAGAACGCGGATGTGAAGCGGGGATCGCGATCCGAGACAGTGGACTCCGGTAGGCCGTGGTGGCGGAACACCAGGTCGAGGAACAACTCGGCCGACTCGTCAGCTGTCACTTCTGCCGCGACTGGAGCAAGATGGACCATCTTGCTGAAGCGATCCACAAAGACGAGGACACCGGTGTGGCCTTCGGCGTCACGTGGAAGGCCGAAGATGAAGTCCATGCTGACAGATCGCCACGCGCTCGTGGCGATGGGTAGCGGACGAAGCGGAGCCTGCTTGGACACTGCAGGCTTCACACGCTGGCAGATCTCGCAGGAACGGACCCATTTCCGTATCCACTTGTACATGCGAGGCCAGAAGAAGTCACGCGAGAGTGCTGCGAACGTCTTCTCGCGCCCGAAATGACCACCGGCGGGTGCATCATGGTACTCGTGCACCCGACGAGCACGAAGGTCGTCCTCCGCGGGGATGACGACACGCGGCGTGTCGAATGTGTCGATAGCGTACGTCAGAAGATCGCCGTCGAGGTCGTAACGCGTGATCGCATCACGTGTTGGGCGCGTCAGCTTGGCGAGCGTATCTGCCGTCGGATTACGCAGATACCGAACGATCGCAGCGTAGAAGAAGTCCTCTTCGTACGCGTCAGCAATTTGCTGACGCAGCGGCAGAACGGGGCTTGACGCTGTGGCGTTGATGCCCAGCGTCACGCAGGTCGCGCAGTCATCATCATCGTCATCGTCGTCAGGGATATCCTGATGACGCGTCAAGCGCCGAGGATCGTAGTCGGGTCGCCTGGACTACGCGTCGGCAAGAATGTTATTCTTGCCCGGCTTGTAATGTACGACGAAGTTGTACTCGGCAAAGAACGAGAGCCATCGCGCCATGCGTTGAGAGAGATGCGGGCTCTTCATCGCCGTCCGTAGCGACACATGATCCGTGTAGACCGCAAACGTCTACTAACTCGCCGAGGAGGTACACTCTGAATTTGATCAGAGCGTAGCGCATCGCGAGGAGCTCCTTGTCGTGGACAGGGTAGTTCTTCTCCGCCGGCTTCATCTGTCGTGACTGATAACTCACGACGCGCTCACGGCCCTCAGCATCGAACTGCATGAGGGCACAACCGATGGCGAAGTCGCTCGCGTCGCACACCACGTGGAAGGGTCTTGACGTGTCGGGCAGCATCAAGACAGGAGCAGACGCGAGGCTCTTCTTCACGGCGTCGAATGCGCCCTGGTGTTCAGGACGCCAGTTCCATGCCACGTCCTTCTTCAGCAGTGAAGACATCGGCTGGATCAGGCCGGCGTAATCCTTCGTGTACTTGTGAAGGTAATTCGCGAGGCCCAGCCATTGACGCAGCTCCGTCTGGTTCATGGGCGCCGGCCAAGAACAGATCGACGAGATCTTCTCAGGGTCGGCGCGCACGCCGCTCTTGCTGACGTAGCAGCCTAACACCGGAATCTCCGGCGCACAGAATACACATTTCTTGAGGTTTGCATACAACTTGTTCTCGCGCATCTTCTCGAAAACCTTGCGCAGATGCCGGAGATATACGTCGACAGCGCTGAGTCCGTCCTCAGCGCGGCTGTGCACGAAGATGTCGTCGAAGTAGCTCGGTGCAAAAGCACGGAGCGGACGCAACACGTGCGAGACCATCCTGTTGAAGGTGGCCGGCGCATTCTTCAAACCCTGCGGCATCACGAGCCACTCCCAGAGCATGCCGCTGGGAGTGCTGACGGCCGTGAGAGGAATGTCGCTCTCTCTAATCAGGATCTGATAGAATCCGTCTGTCAGATCGATCGCACTGTAGATGACGCTGCCAGACATGGTGTCGAGGACCATGTCCTTCCGAGGAATGGGCGTCTGCGCGGGGATGGTGGCGTCGTTCAACTTGTTGGTCGCGTGGAAGATGCCCCACCCGCCAGTCGCCTTCTTCACGCAGAACGTCGGACTCTAGTGTGGAGAGATACTCTCTCGCACATGGCCAGCCTTGCGGCGGCCTTCGAAGAAGTCATCGATGGCTTGAACCTGATCCCGCGGCAGTGGCCACTGCCGCGTCACGCAGTACTTCGACCCGGGCACGAGGTCGATCTCGTGCCGGACGCCTCGCTCAGCAGGAAGTTCCGGCGGAATCTTCTCGGGGAAGATGTCTTCGAACTCGCTAGCAAGCGAGTAGACGGGGTTGTTCGAGTCTCGGAGGGCTTGCCAAGACTGCGCAGCGAAGCGTGCCTCGCGAACGGGCTTCGGCTCAGCCGTCTTCGGTCGCGACGACGAGGCGTCGTCGCTGACTGCGTTGGCAAGCACGTCGGGTAGGTCGGAGCCGGTGAGGAGACAGATTTGCTCGATCTCACCGGCCTTCAGGTCGCGCAGGAAATGCTTCCAGGAGAGGCCTGGAAGCCGCGTGATGGTCGCCGCGTCGGTGGGAGGATTCGCCACCTCAATCGCGCGAACCTGGTTCGGAGAGCCCTCCGAATACTCGACGACGTTGAGGATCTCGCTCGACAGAGCCGGGTCGATCGCGGTAGACCTCCGGCGCAGACGGCGGCGTCCGGATCGGTTGCGCTTGGACTTCCTCAGTCGACTCGAGCCACTGCTCGAGGCCGAAGTCTCGCTGGATGAGGATTCACTGGATGACACTTCACCCTCCTCTAGGCATGGAAGCTCGGTCTCGACCATGCCGGTGTCGCGCAGGTCCTGCTGCGCGACGGAATCATCAGCGAACGGGAGCCGCTGCTCGACCGTCGCATTCTCGAGCGGGAGCCGCTGCTCGACCGTCGCATTTTCGAGCGGGAGCCCCTGCTCGACCGCGTTCTTCTCGTACGGGAGCCTCTGCTCGACCGCCTGGTTCTCGTACGGGAGCCGCTGATCGACCGCATTCTTCTCGCACGGGAGCCACTGCTCGACCGTGTTCTTCTTCATGCCCTCGCGCGCTCGCGAGGGAGGGTTGCTGAGTGGACCAATGACGGAGGCCGCGCACTCCACACAGCGAGGGCCATCGCTCTCTCGTGGTGGGGGCTGTGTCGTGGATGTCCGATCCACGACTGCAATGTGACGCGACGGGGCGACGAGTAGGTGGGTGAACACCTCACTGACGTCGTAGCCGACACGTCGGCGAACTGAACGGGCTAACCAGTCGATCTCCGGCTGGTAGCGAGCGAGCCACGGCATCCCCAAGATGCAGTCGAAGGCGTAGTTCAGCTCGATCACCAAGAAGTCGTCGTTGGTGGAGAAGCCGTCGAAGGCGTACGCCAACGACACAGCCCGCCGCGGAGCGCGGTGGGGCTTGCCGTCAGCCAACTTCACGACGATCACGCCCGGTCCCTCCCGCACGCGCACATGCGACGGGAGGAGAGCGAGGCAATCGTCACGAATGAAGTTGTTCGTGGCCCCGGAGTCAAGCAACGCGCGGAGCGGACGCTCCGCGCCGGCGACGTGGAGACTGATGAGGATCAGTCTCGAGTCGCCGTTCGTGGTGGTGGCATTGAAGTGTGCGTAAAGCACGGGGGGGGGCTAGGAGGTCCGGTTGCCACCGGGGGACCAGGACCTCCGTTCCAGCCACTAGGGCGCCCCGCACCTACTGGTCCCGACCGTTTTTTGGAAGAGCGGTCGGGAACGTGTCGTCGGCCTCGCCGATGACTTCAGCGCTTGCCAGGACTGGAGCTGGCGCGCGATACACCGCTGCGCGATGACCGGACTTGCGACAGCGGTAGCAGACCAGTGGACGACCGTCGCGCGGGCGGTTGTCGTTGTTGAACCTTGGACCACGTGCAGACAAGGTCGACCGCGACCACGACTCGGCTTCGATGGCATCAATCTCCATGGGCGCGGGCGCGGAGGCGTAGGAGGACGCGACCGTGTAGTCCTCGCGCAGCTCGAGTGCGAACGCAGCTTCGAGTGTCGACGGCTCCGCTCGCGTGAGGCAGTACCGTGTCATGCCCTCACGCATCCCGAAGATGAAGACGTGCACTTGAGAGGCAACGTCGATAGGGTTCGTGACGATGCACGAAACCAGGTGTCGGGCCTTCTGCACATAGTCGCGCATGGACATCTTGCCCTGCCGAAGGGCGAAGAACGTCGCACGCGTGCGCGACTCGTCTTGCGGAGGCTCGAACGCGAGTCGGAGGTCACTCTGGAGACTCTCCAGAGTCGGGAACGCGTCTCGGTCGACGACGAGCTTGCCAAGGGCCCACTCCTTGGCCTTTCCGGAGAGGCGAGACAACAGGAAGTTGACTCTCGCCGTCGGCGCTTCGATCAACCTCGAAGCGATTGCGATGTCGATCTCGCGGAACGAACGGTTCAGTGGAGCCGGTCTTGTCCGGCGCCGGAGTAGGTCGACGTTTCCATCTTCACGGCGTTCCGTGAGGAGTGCGAGGGAGTTGGTACTCGCCGCTTCGCTTCGGCGAGCTCGCGCTCCATGAATTCTTGGATGGCTTGGCGCTGTTGGTCGGGGGTCGCTGAGCTCAGCAGCGACGTGACGACGAACTCTCCGGACACCGCCGCAAGGCGGTGTAACGCTTGCCACTCAACAGTGGTGAGGTGGGGAAACGCCGTGTGCTCCAGCGTCATCGCTGGGGCCACCGACGGCGTGCCTTCACTCATCTCGAACTTGGTCATTGGAAGGACTACAAAGTGCTACCAGGTGTAACGGGGTAAGAAGTACCGTCACTAGCGTACACTATAGATGCAAGAGGAAGCTCGCAATAGTAGAACCAAGTGTCAGGTTTGGGGCAAATTTAACTCTGTTTATTTATGGAACGGGAGCGGGGGCTCCCGTTCTCTTTGTGAACCACTCAAATCTAAGTCGATGCCTGATTGGCTGAAATGGGTCTGGCTCCCCACTTCCATCCAATCAGGTAATGACAACAGTGCACACGCTAGCCGTGTGCCTGTACCTACTTTTGTGTATGTAGCCATGAGGCTCCTACCTACTTATGTAACTATGTCTACCTACTTACGTAACCGTAACCAGCCCGTTACAGAAAGAGCTGCCACGCGCTCATGCGTGAGGCGCTTCACAAGAACGCTCACCACCTGGAGGCGGCCAACGCTGCAGTCGCTGCTGGCGTGTCCACGGTCCTTGACCAGGCCAGCGGGTGCCACCGCCCAACTCTCTACCGCTAGAAAAAAGCGATGTGAAGAAATTGCGGCGACCGCTTCTTCCAGCAGTGTGCTTGTGATGGGGGTCACACGCACAATAGCTAAGAGGAAGCGTAACACGCTAACCACAACAGACGCCTGGCGTCTCTGTTGCTGCTTGTGCAAAAGGCCCTGCCTTATCGGTCCTCTTTAGTACCGAGTACTTAAAGTGACTTGCACACTTGTAGGTAAGAGTTAAACTGTCTTGTATTAATAACACTCGTAAATTTCTATCTACTGCTTTCTATCTGCATACTGAATCCCTGTCTAAATGACGATCTTCCTCAGCGGTTGACTCTCGTGAACCGTCGTCCTTTAAGTACGACCGACCCCTAACGTTACATATTTCTTGGGGAAGGTCTATGAGAATATTCTATATAAGAGGCCCTGGTACACCGTACCCATCGTGGTGTATCACACTCCGTTCTTGTGGGCCACACCGACCGGTGTGGTCCACACCAGAGAACATCCATTTTCCTTGAAAAGGACACTGTCCAATCCTGGCCCCATTACAGTGCTGAAGCCAGGCTGACACGGACCCAAGATCCGTTTCCGTGGCCAGCGGTAAGAAACATGCATTTGCTGGAAATTTATCATTATTCATTGTATTTACTGTATTGAAACTAAATAGGTGATGGACTTGGTCGAGGATATGCGGCACACCCAACGCGATGTTTGCTCGATCAAGCTAAAGCCGCACTTTCTAGAGGGGCGCTCTGAGGTCGCTGCTATTCAGTATCTCCGTCGCTTCCGCATGCGAAATCGGCTTTCGATTCGTCGAAAAACTCACAAGAGACGTCGAAAGAGGTCAGAAGTCCAGGTAAACAAATATTGCTGATAATTAGTTTTTGAAATGTAAAACTGTAGATACTAATTTATGTTGCAATAATTATTTCAGTTGTAGCGGACGGCTTTGGACACTCGATGCGGTACAAATTAGAGATTTGGGATACGAAAGATATGAGCACCTTTTAAACATGGTCCAGACTTCGATTTACGTGGATATGAATCCCAAGATGGCGATTACTTTTCAAGGTTATCGAGATGTTGGGTTGTTCAAGGTATGGTTAACTGGATCTGCAGCTTTTAGGTTTATTTATCTTTCTAACTTCCGCTTTTTTATTGATGTTGTAGGAATGTCGGAAAATGCATTGCGCGCATGTGTGTTTTTGTGCGCCTCGGCCACCGGTGTGAAGTTGCTCACGTTCATCGTATTTGCCGGGGTACAGGGGTGAAAGGTCGAAGCTGAAATGCACATAAACATTCTGCACAAGGCAGAGAAGGTCGTGTTAGCAGTGCAGAAGAATGCATATTGCGATGAGCGAGTCATGTTGGAGTGGATCAATGAGGTAAAACATCAATTTATTGTTTTTGCTTTTTTTAAGTACTAATTGAAATTGACTTGACTTTGATGTAGGTAGGGAAGCCGTCAGTGACCTTCTGTCGTGTGCTGCTGTTCGACAGCTTAAAAGTCCACATGGTGAGCACCGTGCGTACTCAGCTTGAGGACGCCATGACGGACGTGGAATTCGTCCTGCCAGGTGCCACAATGCTGGCCCATGGACGTGGCCATGATGGCGGGCTGCAAGCGCGGGTGTCGTGGGCTGTACGGCCAACAGCACTGCGACAGCGACCACAGCGGACCCCCCCAGAGGAGCGTAAGTTAAAGACGTCGATAGTAGTGAAAGCATGGGAGTCAATTTCTGACGTTACCATTTGAAGAGGTTTTATGGAAGCTGGCCTTGTTCCGATCGGCCCTCGAACTCGTGATGGCCGCTTCACTGCTGCAAAGCCACCAGCAGCCCAACTTGAAGCTAACACTATCAAATAAAGAAATACATCGGTCACAATTTTCAAATTACAAAAACCTTTTGTTGCAGGGACAAGGATAATGGGGTGTCATCTTTACATTATTGGTCAGCTTTTCGTTTATACACCTGTTGTTGCACGAAATCCGTGGTTGCAAGAAATGCGTATATTCCGGTACTCGTTTTGCATGCCTCTTGTAACATAGTACCTCCAGTGATCTGCAGATGCACACGACAACCTGCATCCTACTTTATTTTTGTATGACTTGATGATTACTGATTGTACTGCTTATGATTTGTCATAAAAGATGGTGCATTCGCGCTGCAAAAGAGCACAAGATGCGCCCTTGTAGGCGGTGCTTTCACACCCTGTTTTACAAACGCACTAAAAGGGTGATGAATGGGCCCTTCTACCGCGAAAGGGTTCATGGTCATTTCCCTCAAAGAACCGCAGCATGCTGGTTTTACAATACAGATGAGGGCGTGAATAAGGAACGGGTGCCATCATATAACCTATAAACCTAATACTATGTAATTATAGAGGCAAGGGCTTGAAGTACTGCCATAGTCCAGTCCCGTGGATACTGACTGCTGTCATTGGTCAGGGGCATTTGAATCTGGGCGGAAAATTCGAATTTGACGCAAGATGAAGGAGCAAGCACGACGAATGCGCCTCACTAAACAGCAGCATCTCGATCTCTGTGCAATACACACCCGGGAGTCTACGTGGAGCCTCGGTGCGCTAGGAGAATGGGCTCGAGAGAAGTTCGCTCTGGAAAAAGCGCCGGGCAAGTCATCAGTGAAGAGGATCCTCAACAAGGAGAGCTCTCTCAAGCTAATCGCGGCCGACTTTCGCTGCCGCAAGCAGATCACTCGCGCCTCAATGGTGGCACTGGACTCGTGTCTCGTCGAGATGGTGCTGTACGCCGAGCAGGTGCACGTATCCATTTCCTGGCGGATGCTGATGATTTTCGGACGGTTGTACGCCGAAGCCCTCCACATCCCAGTGTCTGAGCGGCCTCGCTTCACGCGCGACGGCTGGCTCAAGCACTTCCTTCGCCGGTATGGGCTTCGCCACCGCCGTGGTCACGGAGAGATTGGGTCGGTTGACCTGCCGGCCGCGCGCAAGGCAGGCTACTGAACGAGCAGTTATAAGGCTGATCAGCATTTCGGCCTTCGTCCTCCGAACGAGAGACGGCAATAACATGGCGATCTCGAGCGATTTTCCATCGAAACGCCCACAATCACAGCCAGACCTCTCCCTCCCAGAAACAACAGACCGAAGCGGGTCTCAACCACATCTTCTTCATCCGACTGAGACTTGAGGTGCAGATCCAGAATCACTACCGCTGGAGTAGTCGAATTTCGACTCATCCTCGTATACGCTCTCATCGTCGGAGCTGGTCATCCTGACTCGATTCACGTTTTTTCTCCGTTCCTGTGCAAGTCCGATAAATGGACGCTCCAACCTCAAAGCCCCCTATTAACCCTTTCGCGAGCTACTCGGCTAAACCATAGTATACAATTCACAGTCAATAATTTTTAAAGGAGGCATTTTGCTCCTTTCAAGGTCTGTCATGGGCAGCCTTCAAATCTTCCATTTAGGATTTGTAGTTACTTTTATGAAAAAATTGCCATGGTTCTGTACTCTTTTGTTACGACTATGAAAATAGTGGCGTGACTCTGTGCTTAAAGTCGCTTAAAGGTGGCATTTTGCTCCTTTTGACGTGGTTACACACAGGTACATTGCTTGAAGAACCGTTAAAGAAAGCAAAATGCCTCCTTTCATCGCGAAAGGGTTAAAAAAAACTTAAAAAGTCCCTAACGCTCAGTGTTTTGAAAGGACTCATATATGCCTACTGTAATTGTGTAATTGTCGCGTGAATGTTGCATACTCACGCGAGATTTGAAGCGGACATATCAACACAATATGCAAATTGACTTAAAGTTACTACAGCTTCGGATTGTGACAAGGGGGCGGCAAGGTTTTGCGAGAGCACTGACCACTGAATTTGACAGTAAATGGATGAGAAGTTTGTTATGTGCTGTATATTATTTGATTTTTATTTTGATGACATTCGTTGCCACAAATGTCGTGCGTTGCCCGGGAAGCGCTTGATATTTACAACTAGATGTACAATATGTTTCCTTCGCCACAGCTTAGCTGAAAAGATACATGCTTCTTAGCGTGGGGTGTGTATAAGGTACATAGCATCAAAGCAATACTAGCTACACGTAATTCGACGAAGGCGTTGGTAGTCTAGTCCATATGAATATATAAATTCAAGAAGGTAGTCAGGTGCGTTTGTTTTAACCGTTTTAGTCTAGGAGTGCTTCCAGGCACCAAAATGCCTGTAATTTCTCTCTGGTTCGAAATTTGATTGGCTAAAACATAGGAATCGTGATGAGGCCATGAGCGATTAAAGACTGTATCCAGCATGTAAGGCCCAAAAGACACAATAATATTTATTGCTAACAGTAATATTTCTAGAGATGGCGGGAATTTTCCACATAAGCTAAGGGCCGGTGTCGGCGGTTGCCACTGCAGTTGTTTGTTTCGCTGCTGCTACTGCTGATACGGCTGATGCTACTGTTAATGCTGTGCTTACGTTGCCCAAGTGTGCCGGCGTGCTGAGCTCGAACTGCCCGTGAAGTCGCTGGTGCCGACGGAGTCGGAGCTCGTGGTGTTGTTCTGGCTGGCTGTGCACGGGTTGGGCGCGTGTGCATTGAAGTGGATACAGCTCTTGGCTGCTATGTTTCAGTCGGCGCACTTGTTGGGCCACAATTTGTGGAATCCGTAAGCTTCTAGCGCACTGGCGCTTACGTAGTAATAGCTCGCGATGTACTTTGTAACGGCTATGCATGAGCGGTGTGGGGCGATGCGCAGCTTATGAGCCAAGGTTGGTGGAGTTGTCATAGTTGCGAGGTTGGGAAGACTCGTTTGTACAGTTTGCGATGGCGTAGGCTCAGCGACTTCGGGTAATTGACATGCGAATTCCGTTCGTAAGACGTGTCACGAAACTGGAATCAATGTATGGCTGGATCAAACGAGCAGAGCAAGGTTATGCGAGTTACCACAGCTGTATTCTCAAGTTGATTGGGTCCTTATGGACTGTTGGATCGCCTCAGACACGGCAGCTTGAGCTGGGAGAGTGGTGTAATCGAGTTTTTCGATCGCACCCCTGTCTTGTGAACTAGTTGGCTCATCGTCTTCTGCGCTAGAATATAAAAAACGTTTGCAATCTCGGGATCGTTGGAATCAAGTGCGTCTTTCGCGTGGTATGCAGTAAGTCAGTCGACGTAAAACCCTTTATTGCACTCTGTGCAGCCCTAGTGAATCTTTCAAGTCAAGTCAGCTTCTCGGTAGAGACGGCACTAAAGAACGCGGTCATTTTTGCTCATAGTGATGTAGTGATTTGAAGTGTCACTGGCGATAGCACTGGCAGTCGACTGAGTCGCAGCAATTGGTTTCTCGATGTCTCGCTTCTTATCGCGGCGTGCTCGATTCTGTGCCGTCAACGCCTCAACAATTCTGCGTTTAAACTCCCGCAGCGTCATTTTCGGAAATTCAGTGCCTTTAAGACAGCGGACAAGTCCATAGACGTTCAAGACGAACAAATCCAAAGCCCAAGCGAACAGGGTCGGGCCATAGATAGCCGTTTTCCTTTCTCTGGGTTCGGTTGGTGCTCAGTAGCTAGTCCACACGGCCGACGCTATGCATGAAGGTATTGTATGATACAACAGTTTATGGCGCTTGCAGAACACTCCTATGCATGACTTCATTGCCCATCCAGCGGTTTAGCGGCGCAATAAAATGAGCATAGTAAACAAGTTCTTCGCTATCCGGCCCTAAGGATTGAGCTGTAGGTGTAGCAGCCAGATCATTCGTATAAAATACGACGACTTGTTTATCCTTGAAAACGACGTACCCAACACTCGGAGCAAATCGAAGCGAAACTTTGGATTCTGAGCGCAAACGTTTTGCAAGTCACTTTTGCGAGCTGCATATTCTTCCTGTAATTCGTTCCAGTTTGATACTGGCTCAATAGCTCCCAAGCTCCGCGTGGCAGTTTTCAACACGGTTGGTGGCATTGCGAACGCCCGGCTTATTTTACGTATCGACAAAAATCATTCGAACGGTACCTAGCATTCGTATCTCGCCATCCGTCAAGATTCGAACAGCAGAAGCTATAACGTGACGTGTATAAAGGTTGTCACAAACGGCCCAACGCTTCCCATCTGGAAAACATAGGCATTTTGTCTGGTGCCTAATCATTGCTGCCCAAACTGCGGGGGTTTCTTGATATCCCAAACAAGTCTTGGTTTCTTGATGTGTACATTGGCGTCCGTAATGCTGGGAATGTCTGCATATACCTATGTACAGGCGGCAAAGACGAAATCAGCATAGAGCTTTTGTGCCATAGCGTGTGAATATATAATGGGAACCAACTATGCATAGCATAAAATCACATTGCATACATGTCCGGTGTCGAGGGCATAAAATACTTGTATAGCGTACGCGCAGTCGTGCGAACAGAGTTTTTATCCGATGCCGACGTTCCGAGTGGTGCTGCTGTGGCATCGAAACGGGTTTGTAGGTGTCGAAGAAGAAACCTTGAGCGCCAAACTGGATCGCGATCCTTTTGCTCAGGTGTTGTTCTTGGTGGCGAAGATGTTGCGAGTCTGGCACGAATTTTAGTGAAGCGGTTTCGACCCATTACTTTGAGGAAGCCAACTTGACCTAGAAATGGTTTCTCGCTCCAGCAGTCAGCAATTGATAAGCCATTTTGGGGTCAACCGCTGCGCAGGTTCAATTTGGGTCAACACTTCATTTGGGTCAATGGATCAAAACGGGACGACCATTTTCCTCGGTCAATATTGGATCAAAATTTATCACCAGAAAAAGGTTCGTTGAGAATTTTGAAGATAAACGTTGTTGAACAAAGAATTTAGTTTGCTCAGTAGTTATGTGTCTGGAGACCACCATGTCGCGGTGTGTTGTCTCTCGTCAGTCACTACCTCGTTCGCTAAATTGCGCCAAGGAATTGCGAGCGTATTCTCGTCATTCTCCGTTGTCGGTTTTATGATGCCGAAGTCGTCAGTCTTCAACCTACCATGTTCCACTCGCTCCAATACGCCTTCTCTACCAACCACCATGAACCCTGATTACGTTTCCGACGAATCGATGTCCAACTCGTTCGAGGTCGACGGGTCTGACCTAAGCGACGCGCCATCAGAAGAAACCGTCGTCCTTCAGACCCCACCATCAAGCCTGGAACTCGAAGAGAGTGGTGGCCATCAAGTTGGAACGTCAACTTCACCCCGGCGTACCCATTCAGCGGATCGCCCCACCCCCAGTATTGGGAACATGTGTCTATTTCGGTGGCTACTCCTATGCTCGATACCATTCCACTGTAGTGGCGTGTCTTATTTCTCAGTCCAGTCATCAGCAGCAATGGACCGCAAACCGGTAGCTGCAGCGAAAAGCTGTAGCACTTCACCCACTCGCGTACCGCTAGCGCCTCTTACGTTGTCTGCCGCCAGAAGCTCAAGTCGCTCGGCTTGAACGGCACCAATCCGACAGCAGCTCCTGTGAGCGCCGCAGAGGACAACGACGCGATGGCGGACGGCCAGTACGGGGAGCAGCACCAATAACGCAAATGGCTTACAGATAACTCGGGCCCACTGCCCCGACGGCAGCGCAAGATCACCCAAGTGATGCGGGTAAAAGGTGAGAAGAACGACGCAGGCAGCGCCACCCCCGCTACGACGGAGAATAACCCAGTTGGTCACTAAACCAGCTCGTTGGTAGCACACGAGCTACTGACAAGATGATCAACAAATCTGATATAATATCATTTCCAAGGAGTATACTATGTATGTCAACAAAATGATCAGCGCTTCAACGAGTTCTTGGTGAGATACACCTTTTCTCGGTCTACTTGAGCTAATTAGACAAGTGTTGTGGTTTAAGTTAAGTACCAACTTTTGTCATACCGATCGTAGTTTCTAATCTCAGTTAGAAACAGATGTATGAAGTACAGAACTTGGTAATTGTAAGGTATAATGAGGATAGGATAGTTTGCTGAGCTCCAGCGACATCTAGGGCTGCAGGAAAAGAGAACCCAACCGAGTGAAGAACTGGAGACGGCCTCACTTTTCAAATTTGCCGCCTCCGTCTGACGGTAAAACAACACCTACGGCTCAAGACAACAACATTTCAGATACTTCGGATGAGTGTCTTGACCAAGCAAGAGAAATCAGTGCACGTCGGCCTGGAAAAGTTCTCCGGTCGACAGGTGGAGTATGCTACTTGGAAAGATAATCTACTCACGCACGTGGCCCAGTTGGACCTAGAGGCCGAGAATAGGCTACTCGAATCCGGGGAGCCAGACCCAAAGGTTGGCATGAAGGACTTCCAGGAGTCAACACCACCGTGTCTGACGGATGCAGACGTGAAGGCAGCTTCGCCAGAAAATCGGTTGGCTATCCGCAAGGAGATAATGGTATGGCGCAAGCCGGATGCAGCCATGAGACATGTGCTCAACATGACCTTCCCAAACTCGTTTCTCTCCTGCCTTCCGGACGATGTCAGGAACCTAGAGGTGTGTGTCATTTGGCAACATCTCGAGCGCAAGTTTGCGAACGGTGATGCTGGAGGTCTGGTGGCGTGGTCAAACCGTTGGAATCGGATTCTGAACTCGAATTGGAAAGACACCATGACCCTTTTCTCGTCACTGAACCAAGCGCGGAACGAGATGAATAGGAAGTCGAAAAAGCTCATTGGGAAGGAAATGATGACGGAGACCATGATGTGCGTGCAAGTTTTGGCGCAACTACCAAGTGAGATCTGGGCGTCTTCAATTGAGCTCACGGAGGAAGCGTTTACCGCTGAAAAGGTCGAGGTTGCGCTAAACAAGCTGTTTGGCGACAGATCTAAGAAAATGATCACGGGAAGTGGCGATGTGACGACAGTGGCGCGCATAAACCATGTCAAGAAAGAGCGTGAGATGCGTGGATACGACGCTCAGAAGCGCAAGTCGGACGGCAGCGCTAAGGTTCAGGATAAAGGGTGTTTCTACTGTTTCGGACAAGGCCACCAACAGACACAATGTGAGCGCATGAAGGCCGATCGCGACCCAAACCGTGAAGGGGGGCCGCTGCTCCGAACCAATGTGCAAGCTCAACCGTCCAAGAAGACAGCCAACGGCACGAAGAAGATTGCTACGGTGCAGCATGCGGCCAAGAAGCAAAGAACGACGTATGATCCACCCACGGACGTTGAGATGGAGGAAGAGTTCAAGCTTCCAGCTTCAGACAAGGCCGAGTCGGGTGACGAGAATGGAGGCTGTCTGCTAAGCTTCGATGAAGTCGATGCTCGGGTACGTGAAAAGTATAGCCCTTACTTAAGTTGGCTACGTCGATTAACAGTTACGGATGAACTGTGGATTGTTGACACAGGAGCTGGATTCGGAATAAGCCCAGACAAGAGCTGGTTCGAGTATTTCCACACCGGTTCAAGTCTCCGATTTAAGTACAGTGCGTGGCGTCTTAGAGAGCCACCTGATATATCCGTGTTTGACGGGACATGGGATCTGATAGGATGGGTCGGTGCACGAACAGACGATGTATGTATAGAATTAGTAATTCTTCCAATCATGAATACTAATAATATATAGCAGGGCATAAAGTATAAGGAGGCTCTCTAAGACGCCACGCACTGTATGGAAACCGTAGCACATCAGAGACTGCTATAACGGGTTCAATACAGATGCATATTGCAAGTCCATTTAATAAGTCTATCGGTATAAAGTTAAGAAACATTGCTCTCGATAAGCAGTGTGGGAGTAATTTAATTAGTGCTTGCCATCTCGCAAGGCAAGGTTACAGTCACGTTCAATCCTAAGATGGGAACTTTCTGTACTTTTTTGATAAGAAAGGGCAACTTTTATTCGAAGCCGTTCAAAAGGGAGCAGTGTATTATCTGCCTTCTTCGAAGTACAGCAAGGTTCATACAGTTCGAAAAAGTTATACAATAGCTCAGAAAATTGAGTTAATGAAGAAGTGGCACCATAGATTAGGCCACGTACATAAGGCCAGACTTTTGGCAATATTTGCCAACGGATTAGTTGAAGGGATACCTCAAATTTCTCAGAAGGAACTAAAGGATCTTCCATTCTTTTGCGCTACCTGCGAAATAGCAAACTCAATGCGAATGTCATATCGCAATAAAATTAGCACAAGAAGTAAGCAGCCATTGCATACTTTACATATGGATACTTTGGGTAACATGAAAGTAAATGGAAGGTATGGCGGTTTTGGATACCGTTATGCATTGGCAGTGGAAGATGATGCAACATCGTACAAGTGGGTATTTGTCATGAAATCTGCTAAAGAAGTGTACAGTCACGTTGTAAATCTCATACGCCAATTAGAAAAACAATATCCGTATGACATAAAAAGAATACGCAGTGACGGTGGTAAAGAATTCGTAAATTCCAAAGTGAAGGCATTTGCAAAGTCAAAAGGTATGCTATTTGAGAAATCAAAAGTAGAATCCCAAGAAGAGAATGGGGGTGCAGAACGTTGTCACCAGACATTAATGAGACAAGTTAGGAGTTCACTATTAGCAGCAGCTATGCCAGCTAGGTGGTGGCCGGAAGCTCTTAAGTACGCAGCGGAAGTATCAAATAGGCTTCCAACATATAGACTTGGCCACACGTCGCCATATGAGGCACTGAATGGGAAGAAACCAGATTGTAATATACTTCAAATCTGGGGTAGTGTATGCTATGCTCACATTCCAAGTACAAAAAGGAAAGATAAGAAACTCAGTTCACGAGGCTTGGAGTGCAAATTTCTCGGAATTGCAGAAGATTATAAGGGGTGCAGGCTGTTGGATACAGCTAACAATGTTATATTGATCGCTAGAAGCGTTCGATTTGATACGACGGATCAGTAAGCAATTATGACTAGGTCATTTCCTAAGCGGAATCGCCAGTTAAGTCCCGATGAAGTAGAGGAAATAATTGAGTGCACAACTAGCATGGTGGAAGACGACGAATTAGATGATGAGGACACTACCAATACGCTAAAGACAGGGAATGTGGGAGATGTGGGAGATACTGTTTCTCAGGTTGACGTAGCTGAGTCACATATGAGTCAGCACAACGCACCGCCTACACGTTGTATAAACAGTCCACTGGTCCCATCTGGACTAGGGAAGACAAAGTTGAAGCGAAAGACATAAAGCAAAATAATCTGCCGCGCCCAATGCGTAAACGCCGGCGTAGTCCGAGACTCAGTGGATTTGAGATCAATGTAAATCCAATTTTAGGTGTTTAAGTTAGTAGGACTCGTATTCCTATTCCGAAGTCACTAAAAGCGGCAACAGCTGGACCGTATAGGGAAAAGTGGCTCGGGGCCTTAGAAATCGAGTATAACGCTCTGATTGCAAACAATACCTGGAAGATGGTTGACTTACCTAAAGGACGAAAGGCTTTAGGCTGTCATTGGGTCTTGGATGTCAAATACAATGCAGATGGGTCAGTTGAAAGATTCAAATCACGATTAGTGGTTAGAGGAAATCTCCAAACCTATGGAATAGACTACGGGGAAATATTTTCACCCGTTGCTCGCTATGAGTCATTACGATTAGTGCTTGCAATTGCAGCAATCGAGGATTTTCATATCCATCAGATGGATGTATCTACCGCCTTCCTTAAAGGCAATTTATCAGAAGAAATCTATATGATTCCGCCACAAGGATTTCGAAATCGGCATCAGGGTAAAGTTTGTAAGCTACTTAAAAGCCTTTATGGACTGAAACAGGCACCTCCAATATGGTATGAGGTCCTGCATACGTTTCTAAAGTCATTAGGTTTTTCTCGTTGCAAAAAGGAATACTGTTTGTACAAGAAAAAGTGGGAGGTTGATGGAGTAACGGATGTTGTCCTAATATGCGTGTATGTGGATGACCTCACTATTGCGGGATCTAGATTATCAGCAGTAAATGAGATTAAAGCAAAACTATCAGCACGCTTTAAAATGAAAGATCTCGGTGAAGCTCATTACTTATTGAAAATGGAGATAAGAAGAGATAGAGCTCAAAGGCAACTAAATCTAACGCAACATAAGTATATTATGGACTTACTGGACAAGTTTGATATGATGGACTGCCCAACAGTAGCCACTCCACAAGCTACAAGTATAGTATTGGAAAAAGAAATGAAAATTAGCACTGAAGCCATTGCAGCACAGCCATTTGACTACCGTGGACTGGTAGACTCGCTTATGTATCTGGTAAGAGGAACTAGGCCCGATATCGCAAACGCTGTAAGAGAATTAAGTAAATTTCTCTCTTGTTATAATAAGTCACATTGGAAAGCAGCACAGCGGGTACTAAAGTATCTGAAAGGAACATCGATGTATGGGTTAGTATATGATGGTACTAATAAGGAAGTAGTATATGAACTATACACAGATGCGAGCTTCGCAAATGCTAATGAGGACCGTAAATCAGTTACAGGTTACGTGTCAATACTTGCTGATGCATGTGTTTCCTGGAAGAGTTGTAGACAAGAGTTGGTTAGTTTACATACAGCACAAGCTGAGTTAGTCGGCGTAAGTGAGGGTGTAAAGGAAAGTGAATGTCTCTGGTTATTGCTTAAAGAACGAGGATGGCAGCAGAAGCAGCCCATTTATTGTTGGTGCGATAACACAGCAGCTATTAGTATTGTAAATAATCCTGGAAACCATTCCTCGACCAAAACACATAGAGACTCGGTATCTGTATGCCCGTGAAGCTTATGAAAGGAACCGCATCGATATCACGTACTGTAATACAAAAGATATGGTGGCGGATGCCTTGACAAAGGCCCTACCACAAGAACGGTTTTGCAAGCTACGTGGGTTGATGGGTGTGCGAAACTTAGAAGTGAAAAGAAACAACGAGAGTGCACACTAAATCTTATAGTCTACTTATGCACAGATAACGTGGTATTACAAATATACTGAGTTGGCTATCAAATTGGATTTGCGTCAAGTTACCGATCGTAAGATAAGTAGGGCAAGTGCAACCGTCAGACTGGAGTTAAAATGTGCACCCCTGATCGTAGCGTTAACCCTCATGGGACCAGATTGTGGTAAAGGCTACATAAATACACAACGGATAAAACTGTTAAGGCTCATTGGCGTCATTATGCGTACCATACAAGCAGCTTCAAAGGATAAGGTTAATTTGAGGAGAAAAGATAGGTTGATACAAGTTGCACCCTTAATGTTGGAATATAAGATACAAGGCTATAAGTTTGGGTACGGAATCCCAAGACGCCAACCGAAAGAACATACAATGTATTTTTCCTAGTAAAGATGCACAAGACTAGAGAAGTGGGGACGTATCGGTTGTGTGTCTCTTTTGTGGGAGTGTTGTGGTTTAAGTTAAGTACCAACTTTTGACATACCGATCGTAGTTTCTAATCTCAGTTAGAAACAGATGTATGAAGTACAGAACTTGGTAATTGTAAGGTATAATGAGGATAGGATAGTTTGCTGAGCTCCAGCGACATCTAGGGCTGTAGGAAAAGAGAACCCAACCGAGTGAAGAACTGGAGACGGCCTCACTTATCAAATTTGCCGCCTCCGTCTGACGGTAAAACAACACCTACGGCTCAAGACAACAACAAGCAAAGGTGGCCTGTTTTAGTTTGGGGTGCACAGGAAGCCCAAATTAGAAAAAGGAAATCTGAGTTCGACAAACAAAGCTGCCTAACCTTCATTCAATGTGAAGTGGTACAGTGTACCGAAAACACTACTCGCCGTACAACGATCAATTTCTCGCGTATGGGGACTTCGCGCGCGCGCCAAACGAGCTGCATGTACACTTCGTGAAGGCTGACGCCGCGGGGCTGCTTCCGTTTTCATTCTTCGATCTTCCCCCAGCCCCGCAGATGTCCTCGCACTCCTCCCCCAAGTCCAGCCCCAAGCACCACACGCGTGAAGAGCGTCGCCGCGTCCTCGACGCGTACAGCTCAGGGGGTGACTGGCGTGCTGTAGCCAGTCACAATGGCTTCCCCAGGACCACGGCGGAGCGCCTTGTGCGCACTGGACGCGTCGAAGACCTCCCGCGCCGGGGTGCGAGGGCCACTAAGGTCACGCCCGAGATCAAGGCGGCTTTGGAGCTGTGGCTGGACGAGTGCTGTACATACACGCTTAGCATCCTACGCACGATGGTCATGTGCGAGTTTAATGTGCTTCTCTCTGAGGCCACGATTTCGCGCCACCTCGTGGGCATGTTTTTTACGGTCAAACAGGTAAACGTGTGAGCTCATGGGTATATTTTAACGTTACAGTTCTAATCACACGTGCTTTTTTATTGTACTACAGACTCGTGTCGAGCCCACCACGTGCAATAGTGAGGTGAACAAGGAGAAGAGGAAGGCTTTTGCCGAAGCTCTTGTCCGCCACAACGATGATGGCGACCTCGTGGTCTATTTCGACGAAACAAATTTCAATTTTACACGAACCGCACGCGCGGACGTGCTAAGAAGGGGAAGCGGGCTGTCGAGAAGCTGCCGCCGTCGAAAGGAGGTAACCTGCAGATCCAGTGTGCAGTGTCCTCTGCGTTCGGCGTGGTTGCGTACCGTACGCACCGTGGCAGCATCAAGATGGACACGAACGCTGCATTCGTGGAGGCACTGTACACTGAGATCAAGGAGGCAGACGTCTACAAGAACGACTTCGCCGACAAGAAGATCGTTGTCATCTTTGACAACGCCCCAGCGCATTCCCAGACGGAAGTGCTGGTGCCTGCTCATGACGACCTCGTCCTACTGCGCCTCGGGCCTTACAGCCCAATGTGCAATCCTATTGAAAACTGTTTCAGCGCTCTCAAGGCGCACATCAAGCAGTACCTGGCGCTGATGCGCGACGAGATGAACCGCCCCCGAACGCAGCCTACAAGATCCGGCCCTCGCATCTCGAAGACCGAAGCTCGCATGCAGCTGCTCGAGCGTGCTGTGCATGTGAGTATGCCGCGCATCACCCAGGTGATGGTGCAGAGGATGGAGCTTCACGCAGCGAAGTTTTTCGTCGCGGCTGTTGACTACTGCAGTGTCCTCACTGGTCCAGCAAGCAGCTGCTCCCGGGAAAGGTCCACAGAGGCCGGCGCCTGGCTGACGGAACCGATTTGGTCGTTTCCCTCGCGCTGCGCGCCTCTGCAGCATTGAGCGCAGACCCTACGGATAGAAGGTAAGGAAGAAAAAGAAGACGAAGGTCAGTTCAAAATATACTGTTTAGAAGGCAGATCAACAGGTTAACAAGCCGCTTCCTGCTCTACTGATGTCCATGACCACTCGAAGCGCAGCCTCTCCCTCGGCGACGGCCGCTACGTCGAGTGGAGCGCCTCCCGCGACGCCTACACGCAGCGGCGCGACGACGCGACGACGCGACGCATCGTGTCGGCTTCACCAGCCCGTCCCCGAGTGCCGAGCTCGCCGACCCAGCAAGCGCCTCCGACCGCCCCAACACGCACGGCGCGTGCCCGTCCACAAATCGCCCCGCCAGTCGCAGCCGCAGCCGCAGCCCCTGCGCCCCCGACGCGTCGCCCGGCTCGCCGAGCGGGTGGCCAGCGCGCTCGCCGTGAAGCTCAACCCGACCCAGAGCCAAGCGACGTCGAGAACGATCCTGACGCCGATGAGCACGCAGACCAACGTCGTGAACGAGGTGGCAACGGCGACGGCGACGGCGATGATTCCAGGGACAATGCTGGTGGTGACGATGGTGAAACTGGAGATGCTGGCAATGCCGCTCATGACGCAGTTCCCGGTCGCGCACCGGTCGACTTCGCTGTACCGACCGGCCAACCCCACGCGATCGTCGACCATCGCGAGTCGGCAGTCCAGCAACTGCCTCGGGGTGGTCACCCCAACCCCAAACACTTCACCGTGCGGCAATTTGACGGCCGCGTTCATCCCGGCGCGTTCGACGCGGGCGTCATCCCCTGGTGCAAGCAGTTCCGCAGCCAGCTCATCGGTGCTCAGCTGCGCGACGGGCATCGCTGGTCCGACGCGGTCCAGTGCAGCATCCTGCTCACTTGTCTCAGTGACGAAGCGGCCGATGTCTTCAACGAGCTGTGGCAGGCGACGCCCGGCCTCACCGTCGATCAAGGACTCGCTTCTCTCACGGAGAAATACTCGACGAAAATCGGCGAGGCAGCCATTCGCGACCGCATTCGACAGGCAACGCGCCGTGCCGACGAGTCGTACGAGTCGTACGCTCAGCGCCTCTTGACCATGGCGGACGCGCTGCCTGGGTCCCGCTGCATCGAAACCAACGCGATCGCTGCACTCGAGGCATTTATCTCGACCGCTAGCCCCGCGGAAGTCAAGCAGCTCAAGTTCATTGCAGCAACTGCCGCGCAGAGCAAAGAACCCGCACTCCTTACGCTCTCCAATGCGGTTAACTTCTTGACTCTCTTCGACAAATCCGACGGCGTGAAGGCGCCAGCACCGGCAGCCAAGCGAGCCAAAACCAACCGCGGCACTGCTACTAGCGCACGATGCGCGGCATGACAGCTGACGGTGTCTACATCCAGCCCAAGAACGTGACGGCGGACACCAAGTGCCGCGCTTGTGGTCAACTGGGCCACATCTCCTGGGACCCGAAGTGCCCACAGTTCCTCGCGCAGAATACGCCCTTCAAGGCCGCTGTTGGTCAAGCAGTGGAGGAGGACTCTGCGTGAGGAGCCGGCGTCGGATGGGGCCAGGTCATTCTTGACTCTGGCGCTTCGTACCATCTGACGGGCCAGCGCGACCAACTACGAAACACTCGAGAGATCTTTCCTCCCAAGATGTTCCAAGTTGCCGACGGCAGCACCATAAGTATCAGCACTGTTGGCGACCTACACCTGGTCACAACAGTGCGGTCTACCCGAAACAAGTACACGTCCACTGCGCTCGTCGTTCCCAACGTCTTCTTCGTACCCGGTCTTTCCTCGACTTTGATATCGGTGTTCCGCCTCGTTGAAGCCGGCCATCACGTCGTGTTCGACAGTGCATCCTGGCAGGTCACCCGTGGCAAGACCCGCCGTCCCTTGCTCATGGCTGTTCCCCGCGACGGTATCTACGAGGTGGTCACGCCTCGGTCGACGCTGCCCACGCTCGCAGCAGCGGTTGTCGCAACGACCACTCGCCCCCTGCGTGAAGAATCACTCGAAAATCTGCACCGCCGACTCGGGCACGTGAACTACAAAAGGTGTCGTGCCGTCGCTCGCCAGCTCGGCGTCCACATTGTCCGGGGTTCAGATGCACCGCCGTGTCTGGAATGCGCGTTGGCCAAGGTAACAGATGCACCGGTGCCGCGCAAGCGCAGCAGCACACAGGCCGCAGCCGGCCGCGTGTGCCATATTGACCTTGCAGGCCCAGTCGAGAAGGCCTACGATGGATCCACGTACTTCCTCGTCGCCGTATGGCGTGGCTACATTCGGGTCTACGGACTCAAGACCAAAGACGAAGCCGACGTACGGGTTGCCGACTTCTTAGCCTTTGTTGAGAGGCAATCCGCTGCCCCCCCCCCAACGGCCTCCAGGTGCTGCGAACGGACGGTGGCGGAGAATTTCAGACTCGCGACTTCCGTGACCTGGTGGCGGCCAATGGCCTCCGGCACCAGCGCTCTGTGAGGTATCGGTCGAGCCAAAACGGGGTGGCCGAACGAGCGATCCGCACAGTCTCGGAGATGGCCTGCGCGATGCTCCTCGGCTCGAAACTCCCCTACTACCTCTGGCTCGATGCCCTACGGCACGCGACGTACATCTTGAACCGCATCCCGCGCCCGGGTACGACGGTCACGCCACACGAGCGGCTCTTCGCCGTCCAACCTGAGCTGCGCCGAGCGCCCGTGTTTGGCCAATCCGTCGTCATTCGCGTGCCCGAGCCCGTCCGTCGCAAGCGCTTCCGGTTTGATGGGCGCGGCGAGCTCGGTGCATTCATCGGCTTGAACGAGACCATCAAGGGCTACCGTGTGTATGTCCCCGGGGCCACGCAGCGCGTACGCGAAAGCGCCGGTGTAATCGCACTCGACCGCATGCTGTATGACGACGTAGTTCTACCTGACGACGGTACGCCACCGCCGTCGGTAGATGGGGGAGGCGAGGATGGCTACGAGTCGATCAACGACGAAGAGATCGAGGCTCACTACGATGAACCAGCACAACTCAGTCATAGGACACGCCGAACGCCCGCCGAAGCAGAAGACGTTGCAGATTTCATGAGAAGCACGCACTTCTCACGTGAAGACGTGGAAGCGATCAACGGATCGGCATCCTTGACCGACCGCCGCCGCTCGGAGCGCATCCAGGCGCGAGAGCTGTCGGCGGCGTTTCTGTGTCTCGCCGAAGTGATAATAGAACCGTTGAACATGGCCGAGGCGCGGCGGTCACCGCAGTGGCCCGAGTGGGAGGGAGCAGTCCACGTTGAGATCAAGGCGCTCGAAGACAACGACACGTTTGAGCTCGTGAGGCTGCCACCAGGCACGCGAGCGCTGGATAACACAGTCCAGTTCCGCCTCAAGCTCGCGGCCGACAGATCGATTGAGAAGTTCAAGGCCCGCGTCTGCGCCCGAGGCGACCGCCAAGTGTACCTCCTGGACTACATCGAGACCCACGCCCCAGTCATCGACTTGGTCTGCGTCAAGGTGTTCTTCGCCTTCGTTGTCAAGTTCGACATGGCGATGCGCCAAGGAGACGTGCCGGCCGCCTACCTCAAGGCGCCGCTGGTCGAGACCGTATACGTGAAGCAAGTCAAAGGATTTGAAAAGACTGGGCATGAAGGCAAGGTATGGCGCCTGAAGAAGGCGCTGCACCGGCTACGACAGGCCGGTCGGCAATGGCACCAAGAGATTGATGGCTTCCTGCGCCAGTATGGTTTGCGGCTGACGACAGGCGACGCGTGTCTGTATGTCAAGCTGGTTGACGGGAGCCCGCTGCTGGTCTGTCTCTATGTAGACGACGTACTCGTCGCCCACAAGAAAGAAGAACACGTGCTTCACCTAATGGTCTCTCTGAACCGCAAGTACCACCTGGGCGAACCACAGCAATTCCTGGGCATGAGGATCCGACACGAGAACGGTGCGATCCACCTCTCGCAGTCGAACTACGTCGACGAACTCCTTTACCGATTCGCCATGGACGCATCCAAGCCTCAAAACACGCCGATGGTGCCGAAGACGCGCCTTGACAAGCTCATAGACGAACCATCGGCGGAGGAAGTCGCCGAGATGCAAGCTAAGCCATTCCGCCAAGTCGTTGGAAGCTTGCTGTATCTTGCGCGCGTCTCGCGCCCCGATCTGTCTTTTACGATAAATCAGCTCGCACACCACTGCGCCACACCGAGAAAGGAAGCATGGGCCGCGGCCAAGTACGCGCTACGGTACCTACGGAAGACCAAGGACATCGAGTTGGTGCTGCGGCCAATCGAGGACGGAATGAGAATCGCCACGGACGCCGACTGGGCGAACGATCTGCAGGACCGCAAGTCGGTGTCGGGGTTCGTGGTCTACCTGTTCGGCTGTCCCGTGCATTGAGGATCCAGCAAGCAGTCCGTGATCGCGCTGTCCAGCACGACCGCCGAGTTCATCGCGGCAAGCGACGGACTGCAGCAGGCAGAATGGATCAAGCTCGTTGCAATGGAAGTCCTCACCGTGACGACGCAAGATGGACCCGCGGACTTGCCACTCACCCTCCAGATCGACAACCAGTCTACGATAAAACGCGTCAAGAAGGACGGCACAAGTGGAGCCCAGAAAGCAGTTGATATCCGCTTTCACTGTCTCAAGGAGGCGTGGAAGACCGGGTTCGTCGCGCTGGAGTACGTCCCCACGCACGAGAACCCGGCGGACTTGCTGACGAAGGCACTGAGTCGACACGAGGTCGGAGTGTTTCCGCGTGCGTGGTCACTGCAGTGGATGGCAAACCCTCGTGGGTTGACGGACACTTCGACCACTAGGCCGTATAGCTTGTGCTTCCCCCTATAGAACGGCATCACCTCCGCCATCGATCCGGCAGGACGGTTCGACTGTTGAAAGGTCACGTCAGTTGCATACAGTGCGCACGGGAAGTTCGGAAAAGTGCGACCCGACGTGACCAAGTTTCTCATCGTGGTCTCGTCTGCCTTGGCGCGCACCCAGTCGTCGTGCATCCTCGGCGCCAACACGTGCACAAAGGCGGTGATCGTATTTATGAACGTCGGCGTCTTGATACAGAAGATGGCGGCGTTCATATCCCACGTTCCGCCGTGTTTGAGGACCGACAATGTCATGAAGAAGGCGTATTTTCCTGCCAGGACAGGGCGTCGACCACGGCCCACGTTCCAGTAGCGGGTCACGTGAGGGCACACACTGCCCCAGAGATGGTTGAATTCCCGCGGCGAGAAGTTTGTCAGGCGGCGGACAGCTTCGGCCCCACCTTCGTTGTACCAGGAGCCGATGCCGGGGCAGGGCGCGTCCTGCGCATCAGCGTCGTCGCCACTAGGCGGTTGGCGAGGAAACTCTGCGTACTCAGCGCGCCGTTCAACCTCACGCTCATCGAGCAATGCCAACATGCTGGGAACGCTGGGTTCTGCGGGGGGCCATTGGGTCGGAGGGAACTTGAGTCGGTAGTGGGCTGTCGGGTTGGTCGTAAAATTGCTTATGAAGCCACGAGAGTAGCAATACTGCAGGGTGGTGTGGCTGTATTGCCCGCCACAAATATTCTCGCGCCAAAAGCAGTGGCTTGGCGCCAAAGACTGCTGAACAAATGCTACCGGTCAGTCATTGTTACTGGTAACAGCTTGTCCAGCAGCTTGACCAGCTGTTAAGTCGCTACATGCCTGAGCAGTGAAGGGGCCGGGCTTATTGGAATTGAGTCTCTGGACAATGAATCAACTCAACACCTGATAAACGACGCAGCGGGTTCCTGCATGCACACTAAATATTTTGGTGGCCCCACAATAAAATGAAAGACAGATCAGCTGCACGTCTGAACCATCTTCTAGAAGAGCATCTAGACAATCCGATTCCCGCGTGATTAGTTACTGATCACCGGGTGATTTGCGTGCCGCTGCCAAACTGCTACTTAGAGTAAGTGCAGTTGATGGCGACGGTGATGGCGGAAATGCACCGCCCCGACTCGGTGCACGCCAAGGTACTGCAAGATCGCGTGGTGGGTGACGTGGTGGAAGAGGAAAAGACCGAGGAGGCGACACGATGAGTGGAGCGCGCCCTCAAGAGACGCGAACGAATGCGACAAAGCCGAGCCGCGAGAAAAGTTCGAGATGAGCAACACGATGAAGAAGAGCGCCTGACCCGATGCGACGTTAAGAGTTCCACCCCTTGCAGGGAAGTACAGCCTGGGAAAAAAAGAGCCCGCATCTGACGCAAACCGGTAGCTGCAGCGAGAAGCTGTAACACTTCACCCACTCGCGTACCGCTAGTACCTCTTACGTTGTCTGCCGCCAGAAACTCAAGTCGCTCGGCTTCCGACACTGTCAATTTGCAAAAAAAAACGCATCTGACGCACGTTTTCTTTTTGCAAATTGGCAGTGTCGGCTTTTTCAACTCGACCATTCGCGTCAGCATATCCCGTGAGCTATTCCACCGAGTCGGGCAACCTGTCACGACTTTAAGCGGCTGCCACCGCCCTGCAATTTCGCCATCGTCGGCAAAATTGCATCGCTGTAATTGGTCAAGCCTGTTGGTGGCCTTCGGCGAAGCATGAAAGTATGTAGCTAGACTGCGAAAGCCCTGGACAATGTTTTGAACTTCATCGAGCGCGTACAGCTGCTTCATCGACTGCCACATCTCCAGAAAAGGTGAAAGCTCGTTTATAACCCGATCTTGCTGCCATGGCTTCGCCACCTTATATTCTGCACCCTCAACTCTAGTTTCGAGGCTGGTGGTGTTCTACTCTTGACCAGACGACATTGTTGAGAATTCCGGAGAGCTCTGTGGTACAAATTCTGTTGGAGCGGGCTGGTTCTGGGAGACATGAGTCTTCTGCTTCGTTTTGCGTTTGATGAGCCCCCCCCCCACGCCAGAACGAGATGAAGCGAATGTGCAATACATGTCCTGTAGAGAAGCACCGAAAAGATCCCCAGCCAAGACTGCGTTGGCCGCGCCATCACGAACTAATTTCATGCAAAACACCGGGTCTACCCCCCCCATGCCCCCCAGCGAAAAAAAAATGTCAGACCTTCCGCGATCGCCTCACCGCTATGGCGACCAGAAAAATGCATAACCTCCAGGGTCCAGTTGCACGGGCGAAAATGAGAGTCCAAGTAATGTAAAGTGAGCGATACATATCTCACCGCAGCGCGGCTCGTCGAGATGTTGATCGTCACAGCAAAATATCAACACCCCTCTTGTATCATCGCTTTCAGCTCTACAGGTAGCTCCGCCGCCAAAGCTTCAATGTCCAAGCGAGTCCAGGAATTTTCAACAAGATACCACCTAAATTCTCGGTGATGTAGTGGACAAAGTAAGCCAATCCGTCGTTCTCCACAGCCACCAGGGGGCGCATGCTAGTTGCAATCCACAAAGCCAAGTACTGGTTCGCCCGTCGCTGCTGTTCTGGTGTCACTGAGACGAACACCGGCTTCTCTCCTGGTGCGGGCCGTCTGAAATTACAAGCCAGAGTGATCTTTGCCTGCTGTTTGTTTTGCATTTTTGCGAAGCTCTTGTTCTCGTAGGAACTTTCGATGATACTTGTCCAGATGAACTTTTGCATTGGTAGTCCTTCCCTTTGTGAAAGCTACTGTCTCCTTGCACTTCGTGCAAAATTCAAATTCTGCATGATCACTCAACATATCTTTCTCCGGCAAATGCTCAGAAGCCGGTTGTGATTTTTTAGGCAACGGCGACAGCATGAAGCGCAGCAGGACGCGAGGGCGGCTTAATGGGGGTGCTAGCTTTCGTTTGTTCTTGTTCTTCTTCTGCTGCTGCTTCTTCATTGCCTTTTTGTTGGAGAAAAGGCGGCGATTGATGTCACTTGGCGTGGCTGGAGCGGGCGAGCCGAGTCAGTTCACCATGGCGTTGGAGACCTGGTAGGCGGCGAGCGCTTGGAGAAGTGGCCCACGTGTAAAGTCGAAGCAGCATGCTCGGATTAATTGTGCAGAGTAAATCCATACCTTAATATTGTATTGTGTTACACAAATAGTTTGAAACGGAGCTGAAGGTGGTGGTGGTGGGGGGCTTTTGGACCAGATCAGTCTCTGTGTTCAAGTATTGGGAAAGACTGGAAGAGTTCGGCGGGACATTCGCAAAACCCAGCTCAGACCCCGAGAGTTCGGGTTGGAGTGAGTTGGAGTTGAAAAAAGGCGAAACGTTGGCAGGCCTAGGCTGAAGGACTACACCAAGAGAAAGAAGAATAAGACACGGTATTCGAATATTTGTTAAGGCTGCTACGCAGTTTCTCATACCGACTGGGCTTCGTGTAGCGTACTATGCACGGTGTGAAGGTAAAATGTTTACTATCAAGCTTCTATAATGTAACTAACGCATTGGGTTGTGCTGTATTGATATTTATATAGGAAAATCTCGTACACATATGCATTGCAAAGATCTTAGGAGCGTGTGTGGGTATCAAGCAGCCAGTAATGACCCTTGCCACAAGGGTGAGAGTGTTGGTTCGAGCTAAATGATTTCTGGAACTCGTATAAATCGATAATAGCCTTCACATACGCATCTACCGCTTCATATCCCAGCTTGTCTGCACTGCCATCCTCATTTTTCTTGCGTTGGTTTCCACGCGGGATGACGAAATTATCAAGATAGTCAACAAGCTTTGCTTCGTACACAAGGGACCATCCAGAAACTGCTTGGCCGCGCACCACCTGCGAAAGTAATCCTGCTTGCTCTTGTACTGCTTGATATTATTTTTTAGCCTCATATATGCGTGTCGGGTCATGACGCTCATAACAGCCTGGTGCAGAGATATCATCAGCCATGCCCAACTACGAGGTAGAAATTGAAAGGTTGCTCGATGAAGGCGCTTGCTGGTGAAAGACGATGTGTCTGAGCTCGAAGGGGGAGGGGGCGCTCGCTGCCAGACGATCTTCACGACTAGCCCTCCACTGGAGATTCTCCAGCTATGTGTTAACGAAGAGTATGCATTGTCGAAGCAATGACCTGACCACAAATACTTTTGAAATACCGTAAAAAACGGCTCCAGTGCGACACCGTTCAGCGGTCATCACCAAGTCAAATAAAAAACCTCGCAAGGTTTTTTATTTGACTCGCTTGGACGACCTCCCTCCTCCGCACCACTGGCGCTAGGGGACTCGTACAGTGACGGCTCGCCATTGTCTAATCACCCCTCACCTCAAACCAGCAAGTGGCATGAAGCGCCGGACGAAGAACAAGAATAAAGTCAAGCTCAAGGTATTTACGATACCAATTCAATATTTATTGACTAGCTAAATCGATATGTATGCTGCATCATGACTGGGGTGTGAAGCAAACGAAGACGGCGTGTGTGGCTGAGGTCGCTCTCCGATTAGCCGTACACCGCTCCACGGTATACCACTGGGAAAAACAAGAAGCCGAGCTGAAGACCGACAACAGCAACAATTTCTACGTTAACCTGAAGGCACACGAAGCGCAGCGTGTACGTCATCCCGATTTAGAGCGGAGGTAATTCGGAACTGGTTGCACTTAATTCTTGATTTATTTGTTATATTGATTTAACTTTTTTCAATAAAGGCTCTTAGAATATGTTGCAGAAACGAGGAAGTACCGAAAGCTTCTTGTAACGACCAAATGCCTCATTTTAATGATGGCCAAGTTTGACCCCGAATTTGTTAGCACACGCCGCTACACTGCTCTCCGTACATGGACTGCTCGTTTCTTGAAACGAAACCACCTAGTCATACGTCGAGTAACGCACAAGGGCTCGAAAACACGAAGCGATAACCAGGTTTGTATTGGTGGATTTATATTTGTAACTTTGATATTCTAATTGTTTGTCGTGGATTCTTTTGCAAAATCTGTCAATGTGGCTGTAGAAATGGACGGAATTCTGTCATTTCATACGAACTATGAGGACAAATATTCTGGCCTTTTTAGCATGGACCAAACTGCAGTATACGTGGACAACCCTGGTAAGTTGACAGTGGACTACCGTGGGACCCGCAACATGGACATTATCCAAGGAACATCTGAAAGTGGCGGTCACTGTAGTGTTTTTCTATGTGCGTCCGCTACTGGCCAGAAGTTGAAGCCTTTTATCGTCTTCGCCGGGGTGCCAGGATGCCGCGTAGCTGACGAGGTGACATCAGCATCGTTCGGATCATCGTTTGTCGAGCTCATAGTACAGGTGAAGGCATGGTGTCACCATGCAATTATGAAGGAGTGAATTACGAAGGTATGTTCGATTGATCTGTTATTAAATCTGTAATTTTACATTTATTTCTGTTTTTTATTTGTTTTAGATCTGGCGCCCAAGTGTAGACGGCTGCCGCATGCAGTTACTGGACAGCCTCAAGGTCCACAAAATGGCTAGTATCCGAGAGCTGCTCGAAGATGAGTGTTCGACACAGGTCCAGTACATCCCTCCAGGCGTCACCGGTCTTAGCCAACCCATGGACGTGAGTGTCATGCGGACGTTCAAGAGAAAGATTGAGTAAGTCTTGCACACTTCTGCTATTAATTTTGTATTGCTTGCTTCTAATTATTCTTGCAATTGCAGAGATCTTTACGTAAAATATCATTCCGAACATCCTTTCCCCAGGGACGACGCAGAGCGACGCGTGATGCTGTCTTACCTGGTGGGAAAGGCGTGGGATCTGGTCCAAGCGAAAACTATCATTAAAGGTTTTCGCCGAGCGAAACTCCTCCCTGTCGGTCCTCGTGACGAGAATGGTGTGTTTAAGACGTACCTGCGCCCATTGCCGGCTGTGTCGGTTGTTAAAGAATACTCAAAATCCGACGTCGTGGCCGATCAACATCAATAGATATGCATTTTCAGAATTAGAATCCATAGACAAATATACTTTGTGAGAGAACTTATGTATTATATGCAAATAAGCAGGTTATTAAATTCATTAGTTGAGGCGGGTGTTGTCCTTTATGTCGCACTGGAACCGTTTATCGCACTGGAGCCGTCTATTACGGTACCGTGTATTAATAATACACTAGAGGAGCATCCGCGAGCGGTTGCTGAAGGGGCGACTCCCTGAAATTATGTGTGTGCACACAATTTCGGGCGACGCCGCCTCGCTCGCGAAAGATCAGGCAACATGGCCAAGATGAAGTCGACGACGGGCACCGGCGGCAAGCAAAGAGCGGTGAAAGGTAGCGTATGTCTGTTCTGGTTTGCCTACTGTCGAACTACGTCATCTAATGCCCCGATTGCTTGGACTGTAGAACGAGGAGGAGAGAAATTATCCGCGACGATCGTCGGTAAGGAGCAAATGAACGCGGATAAAAAATTGTGTTGTCAAATCTAACTCGACAGCGCGCTATGTTGTGTGACTAGTTCGTGCATGTCGTAGAAGTGGTGCGTCTGAGAAGGACGACACAACTGCCAGAACCTCGAATACGCCAAAGCTGGAGATACCGAAGGACAATACGAAGGACAAGTGTAAGCGTGCAGCGGAGCAAGCACGTGCCGCTTATGCAAGGGCTGCTAAGGCAGTTAAAACGACTCACCGTACGTGATATTATGCTTGGCTAGGATCGACAGAATCACAGCTACCTGTTGACATTTGCATGCAATGTTCTATTGCCAAGGCCATCAAGTGACGGCGCTACGCATAAGGCAAGCGGCGCATGCTCGAACTTTCAAAAGCTGTAAGAGCAACGAGAAGCGCAGTAAAAGCCCGGCCAAGATAACCTCAACGGGATAGGCTCAAAACTGATGCATAGTATGCAAGCCACGTAAGCAATTCGACAAAATGTTATATTGATTGTTTCCTATTCACTCAGTGTTTGGTGACGAGTTGCCGGCGGCAATTACCACTATGTCGCTTGCATTATGCTGGGGTAGGACTCGTGCCTTTGAGAGCAAGGACAAGTAGTAACATGTTCATATGAAAGCTAGAAAAGCTATATCAACGCTCACAGATTAAATTGAAATTTTGAAATGGAGTACTGAGCAGTCCTACCACACGGCATCCTTTACCAGTTGTTTTTCCGAGTCTTCTGAGCAGTCCTTGAACGCGGCGTCCTTCACGAGTTGCTTGTCCGAGTCTTTTGGCTGGGTTGGTTTGCCCAGCTTGGCTGTCTTGAAAGCGCGCGCGTGCGCAGCTTGCTGCACACGCAACTCGTGCACTTCTTTGCCTGGACATTGGCGTATCGTTAGATTAGATCGCATACCCCGCATGTAGGTAGATAAGCTAGTAAGCAGGTGGAATAAACACTTACGGTGCGCTTGCTTCTCAGCCTTCGCCGCGCGTGCATGGGCAGCGCGATCCGCTGCAGTACGAGGCGGAGTATCTGCAGCATTGCCTGCCTTGCTCGGAGCGGCATCGGAACCACCAGCCATCGCGGCACCTCCGCCTGCCTGGCTCGGGGTGGCATCGCGATTATCGGCCATCTTGTTATCCTGGCCAAGTCCCTCGCTTGAAGCCCGTGCAATGTCTGTAAGCATGTGCAGTCCAAACACGATACATTGGTAAAGTGGAATATACGTGCCTCATTACGTTTAGCTCAGCTTTTCATCTTACCTTGCGCTGCTTCGAATCGGGAGATAGCTGCGGCACACGCGGAAGCTCGCCCTAAAGTAGTAGAAATTTACTCGTTAGCCATAGATATCAGCCCCTGTCGTTGCTGCGGCGTACCTTTCAAAGCTCGCTAAATTGCAGTCTGTTGCCGTTGTCTTCTTCGGCTTCGCCATCTCTGTTACAGTTGGATTTGTCTTGATTGATTGATTTGTCTTGATATGTCAAGTTTGGCACTTCGTTCATTTGTACACGTCAAACATGTACATTTATCGAGTTCACTAGAAGATTTTGAGGATACCGAAATTATGATGTCAATATAGGCAGCTAACTTTGTACGACCCAGTTCGGTTTCTGATAACTTCAATACATCACTGCGTTGGTTATCCAAAAAAGAGCATGAATATGGGGGGATCCACGCTGTTGGAATTCTACACGCCAGAAGTAATCAGAGATTTCCCCAAGGGGTTTACCCTTCCACAAAGTATAGAAGCAAAAAATGCGTCAAACCGCCTGTTGAAGTGGCGGGCAGCAATGTCAGGATTTTCATTTAGATATCTACGTCTCTCTTTGCTACTTAGGTGTCGAGCTTGTTCTAATGTTAGTGCAGGATTACACGCTCGAAAAAAATCAGGCCACACTGTATCAGCTGCACTTAGAGTTAGAAAAAATGTGGGCCATCGTGATGGGAGTACACGGTTCCCCAGCATGCTCATTAAATCATCTCTAACATTGGACCAGTACAACCCGCTCCCGCGAACACCGCGAAAGTACGGCTTCAGTGACTCGAGCATTTCCATGGCAGCACTTATATCATTTTTAATGCCATCAGAGCATCCTTGTACTAAGTTGGGGTCATCGATGTTATGTTTCTTAGGAGATGCACCAACTCGACGCACGAGACCGTCAATCTGTCTACGTTGGATTAAGTTTAAACAGAAAAACTTAAAGTTACTGTGAATAACAAATCTTCTATCGCGCCACTTCATGATATGCGCACAGTATTCTGCTAACTTATATTCATGCTCACGATGTTCACCGTCATCATCAACCAAGGGATGTAATCCACCTTCTCCTGTAGGAAACAACGTAGGAAAACAGTTTTGCATAAGCATTTTAGTGGTGTACTCGTTTATGAGATCTTCACTACGATTCAGCTCACCCGTAGCATAGATAGTTTTTCCAGCCGCTGTATTAACTGCACGTGCAATTTTTTCAGCTTCGGTTTGGTCGTCTGTTCGGTCGGCTTCTAGCTCAAACGATTCATCAATGTAAGATGAGTTACAGGGTGGCATTGCATTATTAGAATTTGATATTGAGCTCTCAAAAGCTAAGTTAGACTGAGGCCGGGAAGCTTGGGATGAGGATGGATCGTCCTCATCGAGCACATCCGGGACACGAACTTCTGAAGCACAGCTGTTTTCCAGCTCAGTGGCTTCTTCATCAGTTAGAGTGATACTTGGAACGTTTACATCGAGATCCGTCTTTGACAATTCGTCAAGATTTTCCTCTGAAATTGTAACATTCTTGTAAAGAGGATTGTTCACAATTAGCCAGTTCAATGCGCTTCGAATCACGTCGGGTCGGACCTTGACAAAATTTGTACCATCGTTTCTCTTAGACCTCAGTAGAACAACTCCAGACTTTGATAGTGGTCTAGGCAAGTACAGGGTCACTTCACTCACGTTATTCCAATAATTAACTGCGTTACCTCTGGTAAACTCCTGTTGATCTTGGTACAAATTCATGCAAGTTGTGAATGAAACACCAAGGCCAATCAATCGTGCCTCCATGCGATTCAGGACTGCTAGTTCTCGAGGAATTGGTGCAATCCGGAATCCGCTTGCTCGACAAAACTTCGGGGTCTCGTTTTTAGAAAGAGATAGATTACAGCGGCTGCACATCCATATGAAGGAGATGCCATCGTTGTCTGGCTGTGTGATAGCGTCGATAATTGGTTCACAAACACCATTGAAGTTTTTTAAAGCAGCAAAATACTGATGGTTTGGCTCATAACGTTTTCTTATCATGCGGGCAGCTTTGGAAAGCTCTCCGCAGCTCCCACGTATACGTAAGAAAGTATCATCAATCAGTTCGAAGAATGCTGCATATCACATACATGTCAGAACTTTTCACGATCCGTACATACACAGCTATGAACATGAACTTACCCTGGATGTCTGAATCTTCATCTTGTTGTTGTTGTTCACATTCGACGCCTCGTCTTCGCTTCTTCCGATGATCAGGCCAGTTTTGAGCGCTAGTATTACGCTTTCGTGTATCCTCCGCGCGTTGAATGCGAGCATCTTGATCGGCAAATTCGATGGCTTCCAATGGTCTTTCTGGTACAGCTGTCGTAGTCGCCGCGCGGTGGGTTGTGCCTTGCTTTAGCTTCTCTATCACTCGGGTAGCAACTTTCGCCCTACGGGCTTTCGTAGCAGGTTTCTTAGCCTCTGACATGGTTCTCTATTGCAGAAATGATCATTGCAAAAAATAATCCATCCGTCCTCCTGCTAGCAACCAATTATTGCAGGCACACTTTACAGCGGCTAACACACCCAGTCCCATCACAGATAACGGCAAGTGCCGTTGGATCATGGCGCAGTGTGCAACACTACCACTTTATGTCAGTCTCCTACTACGAAACCGGAAAAAAACCGTAGCATCCACGGTCGTGAATGCACCAACACCCCCATTTCATTGCAGGTCAATACAGGTACTCCGGTGTATTTGAAGCATGGTCGCCAGTCAGTGCACTGCAATAGCTACCAGCTCGAACAGTGCACATATTAGCGGAGCTATATACAAAATACACATCAACACAAACCAAACACTACGATCTTTCTAGCAAGTTCGCAAATCTTCTAGGCCGCCCCTCAGCTCACTCTCTACTTTCGCACACGAAGGCTACAGCCTATAGATCGCAGTGCCGTCGGTAGCACGCATCCATGTTGCCGCTGCACGGCCACCTGCTACAACGAAACCGTAAAAGATTCAGTGGCTTTCACTGCAGTGAATGCACCCTACAGCCCAAATTCGTTTCAGGGACAAAACAGGTACTCCGGTCAAGACTGTGCATGCCTCCACCAGTAAGACCTTAACTGTATCAACCAGCGCGAACCATGCATGTATTAGCAGCTCAATAAGCAAAGAGCACAGCAACGCACATTACCAAACCAAACTCTTTGACCTTTCTAGCAAGTACACATATCTTCTAAAACGCCTCTCATAGCACCCTCCACTTTCGCACGCGACGGCCTTCCGTAATAACGCACCACTGGTCGCTTCACGAACGCCTGCTACGACGAAACCGTAAAAGCTTCCGCAACCTGCATACTGCGAATGAATAGTAGGTCAGTATCTGCGATACTAATCCGGTGGAGTTCGAACATGCCTCCACCAGTATGTCTCCAACACTAGCTACCAGAGCGAACAGGGCTTGCATTACCGGTCCAATGTTTATAGTAACAGGAGCATTACTTTCATCTACACATGGAGCTGGCGCGTGTAGAGCAGGTCGTCCGCCGGAGGCCCAGCGGCCTTCGCCGACTAGCTGCTGGGACGCGTGTAGATCGAGTCGTCCGCCGGAAGCGCTGCTGGGGCGCTTGTTTTTGGCGCGTGTAGAGCGGATCGTCCGCCGGAGGCGCAGCGGCCTTCGCCGGCTAGCTGCTGGGACGCGTGTAGATCGGAAGCGCTGCTGGGGCGCGTGTTCACCGAGTCGTCCGCGCGGAGGCCCAGCGGCCGTCGCCGGGCAGCTTCCGGGACGCATGTAGAGCGAGTCGTCTGCCGGACGCGCAGCAGCCGTTGCCGGGTAGCTGCACGGGCGCGTGTAGAGCAAGTCGTCCGCCGGAGGTGCAGCGGCAGCGGCCGTCGCCGGCAAGCTGCTGGGGCGCGTGTACACCTAGTCGTCCGCGGGGAGGCCTAGCGGCCGTCGCAGGGCAGCTTTCATGGCGCATGTAGAGCGAGTCGTCCGCCGGACGCGCAGCAGCCGTCGCCGGCTAGCTGCAGGGGGTGCGTGTAGAGCGAGTCGTCCACGCGGAGGCGCAGCGGCGGCTTTCTGCTGTGCCGACTCTTCACAACTGGAGTCGTGACGCCACCTCTGTGAGCCCGCACAGCCTTTTTACCCAGACTTCTTACGGATAGACTTTTTACGATAAACTCTGACAGGTTTTGCTTCATTTTAAGGGCTCATATGAGAGCCTAAGGCTCCATAGAACGGCCAGTACGTCAGCAAAATTCGCTGTTTTAGCTCTTTTCGTAGGTTCGCGATAGTGAACCCGGAATTCCCTGTTTCTTAATTCGGGGCCCTCACTTTTATGGCTTTGCTGGATTGAAGCGTCGCTTCAACATGGGGTTGAAGGTGCTTTTTTTGTAACCGTCTTAATGATCAAAATGTTTCTAAACCCAGGTTTTTTTCCACTTTTTTGGCCCCAGGGCACGCGATTCTAAACGTTCACCCTAACCCTCTTCAAGAATTGATGTATCCACTTGGTAAAAAGTAAATAAGAGAGTAAATAATAGAGTAATCAAAGACTAAATCGGAGTCACGTGATTATAGGGGGGCTTCGCCCCAATAAGGGGTTTTGAGTCGGTGCCGTCAGACGAGGTCCAGACCTACATGTACTGGTAGATATTGCGGAGTGCAGCTACGAAGACGACACAGAGGTAGGTGATGTATTAACAGGAGATACCGCTAAGAAGGGAACTCATTCACCCCTTCCATACTAAAATCAAGTATAAATGTAGCCATGTTTCAGAAATTTGGCTCGGAAGTTAAAATAGGCGGTTCTAACATGGTCACCCGAGCATATATAAAAATCCGGTCACGCGTGACTGTAAGCATTGGGGCCTCTCATTACAGCTTATGGCACTCTATCTCTCGCATAACGATTATTGCTGGAGCTATTGGGGCACGAATGTCCGGTCGGTCGCTAGTGAAATGTGGTACAAATCTGAATTGATAGTGGTACCATACTTTAATTAAGTCAAAAATGATACAACTGGTTCCCTTGGGATGGTGATTGACGTCCGTCCCGCAGACTTTGCTTCATATACTAAAAATGAAGTTGCCAGTCAAGCTGACTTTTGATTGGCTTAAAACGTTTCAACACGAGCTTTTCAACGATATACTGCAATGCGATAGGGTCAAAATACCGGATTTAAACGGACCAGCTGAAAATTCCCGACCGACCGACATTCCACCTTTTTACGCCCTGTGGTTCATTAAATCGAATTACCTGCAACATTTTGTTTCGTTCCGGAAGATTATCCTTGTACCAGGTGCTAGAAGTGGGCGCGGTGTCTGTACCCTCCCTTTTCTGTAATTGAAGAGTTGTGGTGTGAATCCAAAACACTACAATATCTTATACGATACTAATACAACTTATTGCAGGGCATCGTATATCCAAGTTGATTTAACCTTTGGGTCTATGCACATAGTACTCAAGCTCTCTTGGCCATCCATCGCATTAACCGCGTCTTAGCACCAACTTGTGGTGAGATAAGTCCGGAGTCGGCGCGTTCAAATGAGCTGGTGGCCACTCGGTGCGTCACAAAAGCGGCCATGGCCTTGCACCTCCGCCATCATCATGAACGTCATTCGTCGATCGGAGGCCGGCAGGACCGTGACCGTGACTTACATTCAGCCGCTCTGTCGAATCGTCGGCTATAAATAGAATGAGCTCCATTGCTCTTCTGATGGCGTCAACGTCCCCTCCGCCATCGCGCGAGCCGGAATACGCAGCGTTCGACTGTCTCGAGTCTCCGCTGACTCATGCAATCGACATGGGCGTCAAAATCTCGGCCTCCGAGGCGAACGCGGCCGCGGACGGCGCCTACGTGACGGCCTCGTCGTCCTGCGGTCTGTCCTCCCCCCTCAAGCCCCAGTCCAAGCCCAAGCCCAACCCGTTCACGTACACGACGCCCGTGGACACGTACGAGAAGTGCAAGATGACGCTGCTGTGTCTCCTGGGAGTGCCTCTGCTGCGCGTGGTGCTGCTGCTGTGTGTGGGGATTTTGCTCGCCATTGTGAGCCACGCGGCCCTCATCGGGTACAAGCCGCTGGACGCGCACACAGGCGCGAGGCCGCCGCTGCCGCGCTGGCGGCGCGTGGTGGGGGCCCCCGTCCCCCTTCTGCTGCGCACGCTCATGCTGCTCGTCGGGTACCACTGGATCCCCGTCAAGTACCCGCCGGGCTTCGACCGCCGCCACATGCCGCGCGTGGTCGTGAGCAACCACTTGACGTTCTTCGACGGCCTGTACCTCTTCACGCTGCTGTCCCCCAGCATCGCCATGAAGACGGAGTGGCCAACCTGCCGCTCGTCAGCCGCATCGTGCAGATGCTCGAGCCCATCCTCATCGACCGCGGCACGGCCGACGTCCGCAAGCGCGCCATGAACGACATCACGTCGCACGTCGCAGACCCGAGCAAGCCGCCGCTGCTGGTCTTCCCCGAGGGCATGACGTCCAACCAGCAGGCGCTGACCAGGTTCAAGGTCGGGTCCTTCGTGTCAGGCGTCCCGTGCCAGCCGGTGGTGCTGTGGTATCCGTACGAGCACTTCGACATGAGCTGGCCGCCTGGCGTCTCCGGCCTCTACTTGGCGCTGCGCGTGCTGTGCCAAGTGTACAACCGCCTGGAGGTGGAGATCCTGCCGGCCTACTACCCGTCGCAGCGCGAGCAGAACGACCCGCAGTTGTACGCGGACAATGTGCGCGACGTGATGGCGCAGGCGCTGGGAGTCCCCACGACGAACCACGCGTTCGAGGATGTAGCCATGTTGATGCGCGTCGGCGACTACGCCACCAAGCACGTCGTGCCTCTCACGGACGTGGGCGAGGTCATCTCTCTCACGGCCTTGAAGCGCAGCGATGTGGACCGCCTGGTCGAGTACTTCCGAGCGCACGACCTGGACAAGGACGGCCAGCTGTCCATGGAGGAGCTGCGCAAGCTCTTCCCGGCCGACGACTCCGTGGTCGTGGACCAGCTCTTCGACCTCGTGGACGTGGACGACAGCGGCCTCATCGACTTCCGCGAGCTGTGTCTGGCCCTGCGTGCATTGAACCCGCAGAGCGTCAACGAAGGGGACGACGCGCTGGCCAAGTTCGCCTTCCGCCTCTACGACCTCGACCACAACGGACGCATCGACGCCGCCGAGCTGGAGCAAATGCTGCACTTCCATCGCGGCTTCTACGGCGTCTCTGAGACCAGCGTCGCTGCAGTGCTGCGGCAGGCGTCACGGGAGAATGGCGTTGGCATCACCTTCCAGCGCTTCGAGCAGCTGGTGGAGCAAAACCCGGAGCTCTTAGGATACGTGCGCAACAAGCTGCAAGTGCTGCGTGGGTCGTTGCTCGAGACCAGCACTCAGGAGACGCTACCTCGTAATGGGCCAGTGGAGTGGTGTGGTAGTAGCTCACTATCTCTCTCTCATGTAAACTAAATGTACAGCTGACCTCCAGAGCAGAGCCACACAAGTCCGTCGTGCATAGGTATGAGGTTCTCATGAACGGACGCTGCAGCCAAGGGTCATATCTTGGCAGTCTGCTTCTTGGTAGGAATCCGAATCACGCTCGAGATGGACCACACGGAGCTCTACTCAATCCGACGCAGCGAAGACCGCGACCAGAACGGAGTTCTCGAGTTAGACTCGCCCAGTAAAGATGCCCGCAGGTCGTACTTCGGTCGAGCGCTGCTCGGCGCGGTCATCGAGACGTCGTTCCTGGCATTGACAGCTTCGGATCCCACGAGGCCGGAGCGGGTTCTAGGCTTCGCAGCCTTCGACACTTGTCCATCGGGTGAATTGAACGACGTCTCGTGCTATCCCGCGTTCCTCGAGCACAAGTTTGAGCTCCCACCTGTAAGTTCGCTCGTCAATCCAATGATTGTCACTTGCTATGAATGAGTCTGACCTTGTGCTTGTGAACTTACTGCCAGGCCTCGGCGTTCCTGTTCCTGACGTACTTTGCCCAGCGACAGACAACTGCAGGTCGCCCACCGGTGCTTCGACACCTGCTGCACACGGTGTTCGCCACTCTGGTGAACAAACGATGCGTGCTGTTGATTCTACCGGACAACGTGAACATTGGCGACACCGAGCCGGCGTTGGCCAAGTTTTTCGAGCGGGTCCCGACGCGCTCGACGCCTCTGGAAGCACCGAAGGGCTCGCTCGCTGTGATGCTGGAGTGGAAGAGAGTCGAGCAGCAATTCGTGAAGAACGCCAAGACCTTCAGCCAGTTTGCAGTCTACCAAGCCAAAGTCGATGCCTTTTATCCCTCCGTGCACGTGCGTCGAGCGAGAGTGGAAGATCACGACGACTTGGAGCCTATTCTGACGGCTCAGGCTGAAGCTGTGTCCTCGGTCTTTGGTGACTACTTCCTGGCCGAGCTCATTCATGACCAAGATGAGCACAACGTCTGTCTAATTGCTGAAGCTGCCAGTACTGGCGGTTCTTCGGGTGGGGCAAATGCTGCCGGTCAAGGGCGAGCTGTAGGACTGCTTGCAATCTCCGACCAACTGGACGTCTCCACGCTGCAAGACAATTTCGCTCTGGGCCCGCTCAATGACCTCGCTAAGAGCAATGCCGCCGCACTGCGAGCTAGTAAGATCACTCCACCCAGGCTCGTAATCGCTGGGCCACCCGCTGGAGGCAAAGGCACTCAGTGTGAGCTCCTTGTCGAGGCGTTCAACGTGCTGCATCTTTCCACGGGCGACTTACTACGAGCGGCTGTGGCTTGCGGGTCACCATTGGGTGTACAAGCTCAGCACTTCATGGACTCCGGGCAGCTTGTTCCCGATGAACTCATCGTTGACGTGGTGCTTGAGCGGTTAGGACAGTCGGACTGTGAAGCTCGAGGCTGGCTGTTGGACGGATTTCCGCGTACAGCGACTCAAGCCGAGGCATTGCTAGCCGCTGGGTTCTATCCTGATGCTGTTATCGCGCTTGAGGTCCCTGACGATGAAGTTGTTCGGCGCATTGCGGGACGTCGAGTCGACCCGGAGACAGGCAAGACATACCACCTCGAATTCAACCCTCCGCCGCAAGACGAAGACGTGCTAGCTCGCCTTGTGCAGCGTAGTGATGACACTGAAGCTACCATTCGCCACCGCCTCACTACATTTCACAAACATCTCGGCGCTGTTCTATCTGCTTTCAGTGCTGCGCCACGTCCTGGTGCAGTAGCATCAAAGGTTGTATCTGTGAAGGGGCTCCAGTCGAAGCACGCGGTGGCACAACACATCATCGAGCAAACTCGCGCAGTCAAGACGGCCCAGAAAGTGCTTTTACTGATGAAGCGTGGGGAGCTCGCTCCGCCAAAGTTGGTTATCTCGGGTCCACCCGCAGGAGGCAAAGGCACTCAGTGCGAGCAGCTTGTAGCTCTACTAGGTGTCGTCCATCTCTCGACGGGCGACATTTTGCGTCAAGCTATCCGGGATAAGTCTCCTCTGGGTATGCAAGCTCAAAGTTTCATGGACGGCGGCCAGCTTGTACCGGACGAGCTCATTGTCGACGTGGTGCTCGATCGAATCACCCAACCAGACTGCGAAACTCGAGGGTGGCTACTCGATGGCTTCCCACGCACCTCGACACAGGCTGATGCATTATTGGCGGCTCGCGGTGGCAAAGCTGCTCCTGACTGTGTGCTTGTACTGGACGTTCCTGACGAAGAAGTTATCCGCCGTATTGCTGGGCGTCGCGTCGATCCAGAGACTGGCAAAACATACCACGTCGAGTTCAATCCACCGCCGCCGGAAGTGCAGGCTCGCGTTGTCCAGCGCAGTGATGACACCGAGGAAACTCTACGAACGCGGCTGCAACAATTTCACGAACATAGCGACGGTGTGTTGGCTGCTTTTGAGGCATATCGAGGCGAGAACGGCACTGCGGTGCAAATTGTACGCGCTGACGGGCTCCAGCCAGCAACGTTGATTACCCAGGCGTTCGTTGCTCCGACCTTCCAGCGTGGCGCCGAGGCAGAAGCACGCGTTCTGCAGCGCACTGGTGCTGAGAGTCTGTCGAAGCTGACAAGAGCTGAAGCGCACTCGAACTGCTTCGCTGTCACACTGTTTTGCGTGGGTGACGATGTGTTCGAGCGCTCTGCGTCTGCAGATCTGCTTGTGGCCGCTTTCGCAACGTTCCCGAATCGTGACTACTGCCTGCTCACGTTGCCTACACACGCACGGGAGCCCCCGTGTCTTGCGTTCTTCTCCCGGGTGACAGCTCAACCTGCCAGTGCCTTCACACACGCGCTTTATGTGCTGCATCGTGACGCTATTTCCTTCTTCTGTCCCCGCACAAGCGATGGTCGTAGTGTACTCCGCCCCGTTCAGCTTGAGATTCAGCGTTTTCTACCGAGTGGTGGTAGTCCGAGAGAAGATGAAGCAGAGTTGACACCATTGACGGGCGGTCTTGATCGACACACTCGCCAGGCACTAGATCAAGAGCTTGCGCTGGCAAACGAAGAAGCAGAAATCGACTTGGAAGACTCCCCACGGCGCGCAGTCTTTCTTGTACGTGCAAGCGGCCACGTCGTCGGATTAGCAGCTCTTGGTCGTCAACCTGAGGTCGCGAGCTTACTGCCGCACCACTTCGATATTGACCGAGTAGCGCGCATGGAGTTCCACCGTGCGAAGGATTTGGCTTTCGTCCGTCACCTGGTACTCAATCCGATCTTTGCGTCTTGCTCGCGCTACGTGCTCCTCGAGTTGATGCGTCAGTTCCGTAAGACGTGTCTTATCTATCAAGTGCCGACGGGACTTGGGTCGAAGGCGACAAATCTCCCAGTGCAGACGTCGTTCAGTGCTGCACTTCAGGAGTTTGTGCTAGCTCCTCCACGACGAGGTGTCCATACTAGCGCGGCGAAAACACTGCGACCTGCTACAAGATATACTGCACCAGATGAAGAAGTTAGTGACGACGTCAAAGACGAGCGAGAACGGATACGACGAGCTTCAGTTTGTGCTGCGTTTGCGCTGTTTGTGTTGCCGAAACGACTGCTTTCCGAGCCGAAGATGACCATCAACCAGCGTGTGGTGCTTGTGGGGGCCTCGGACGCAGCTCTGAGTTGCGTAGCTCGACTTCTTGCTACTCCGTACTTGCACTTCTCCAACCTCACGCTCGTCTCTCCGCATGGTCCGACTGTGGCGTCCATGGATGAAGGCGAGGACGACACGATGATACCACGAGCCTCGGATTTTGCACGCAAAAGCTCGTTTACAGCAGTGGAGCTTGAACAGTATAGTCTGCGTACTCATGTGCGTGTGGTCGAGAGCCGAATGGTGCGCGTGGATCGTGAGACTCGTGCTGTGGTTCTTCAGGATGGCTCGTGCATTCCGTACGACTACCTTGCACTCACCACTGGTCTTCAGGATGGCACATTTACAGCGCTTGGGAGACTGCCTCGCTTCGTGGATGAAGACTTGATCGGAGCTGGAGGTAAGGTGACAAGTGCGACGTATTCTCCACCTGCCGTTCCAAAGCAAATGATAGCCTTGGGCGACTTACCGACAGCTCAAAAACTCCACGCTGAGCTGCAGAAGTCTCTTGCGACCAGGGAGGAGGATCAAGAAAGCGCTATTGCGGTGTACGGCAGCTCTTTGCTTGCGCTGCAAGTGATCCAGGCACTGCTTGTTCGTGGAGTTAATGGCAGGCGGATCCATCATATTTCCCCAGCCCGAGACAACGGAGGCGGTGTCTTCGAGGACACCGTAGTCCGTTCCGAAATGGAGAAGCAATACGCCAAGAACGGGATCACGCTTCATGTTGCCACCAAGATCATTGGCATCGAAACAGCCCCCGAGAACGTCGACGTACTGGAGGGTGTCCGCATCGTGTCGACTCTCGATGATGCGAAAGGATCCCATCATGCATTGCGAGGTGTCAGTAACAGTGACGATAGTGATGCCAATGTGGTCGAAGGAGAGCTGGTACCTTGCGCGTGGCTGCTATGCTGTCAGCATAACGACGCCGATGCCGACATTTTCCGTGCCGTGAACGAAAGCGGCTTGGTGTACGACGGACGGCTCGTTGTGGACGGTCATATGCGCACCACGGACGCACACGTGCTGGGAGCGGGCTCCTTGTGCCGCTTCTCGCGGCGCTTTATCGCTGCCAAGGTGCACGAAAACTACAGCAGTCGCGAAGGGGGCGAACTTCTCGCTCGCTCGCTACTGCAGCTCCTCGACCCGTTGGCAGTTCATGAGGCACCTTCCGAAGTCCACCCGTTGCCTGCCCACCACACTCAGACAACAAAGACTCCGATGGTTCCGCCGCCCGAAATGGAGCTCCCCGTCGTACGCTGCGCTGTGGTCTTGGGCGGCAAACACTACGTTCAGATCAGTGTCCCCGCGCTCACCAACACGTTGGCGCTCCAAGCCTTGTCCACCAACACTGCGTCACGCGGGGGGAAGGAGGTGAGTCTCATCGGCAGCGACGCGTTCGAGATGGAGATGACGTCGCACCACTCGCGTCCTGCCACGGGGGCGTCCTCGTCCAGCCGACCGACTCGCTACACGTGCCTGCTCTTCGACGACGTGGGGGTGCTGAATCGGCTGGAATACTTGGGCGACGGCGCCGTGCCCGTCCGAGACCTGCAGAACCTCGTGGGGCTGCACGAGGCGTATCTCAACAGCGCGCTGGCCTCCTACGCAGCAGGCAAAGTGCAGGACTGGGTGGCGTTCTTCTCGCACCCGTGGGCGAGTGCCTTGTACCACGACCGCTTCCCCGCGTTCCGGGCCAAGCTGCGCACTTTACTGGCCAAGGACGACGGCGTCCGCGCTATTGCGGACGACGCGGCGGCCTTCATGAGGGAGACGGGGGACACCAAGGGGGCGATGGCATTGGCGCACGAGCGCGTCGGCCGAGGCGGCAGCGCGCTGGAGCCGTCCACGAGGCGGTTGGTGGAGAGCCAAGTGCTCGAGTTCCTGGGCAGCAACCGAGACGTGCTCAACATGTTCCTACTGCCGAAAGGCGGCGGCGCGCGACCTGGCAGCAAGTGAGTGAGACGTTGTACGGTGCATGTAGTGGCATCGGAGACGTTCAATTCAAGTTGAAGCGAGCGAACGCTCGAAGGACGTTTTGGTAGTGTCCAGAACGTGCGGACAACTAACTGAAAGATCAAGTTGAAGGTGGGTGCACATTCCCCACAATGCGACGACAACGAATAATCGAATCGAAGCCGCCGCTTGGTAACACGTCCAGTTGTTTGTTACCTCTCGCTTGCAGCTGCCCAGTTGGCGCTTCGCGTGTTGAGGCGATCACAGGCGACTGACTGCACGAGTTGATACGTTGAACGACCGCGTTTGAACTGTGCGCGCTCCACTTTAATTAAATGAGCCAAAGTGTACCCCTCGCGTGAAGGATCTGGACGCTTTCCCTTCCCGGAAGCGGGGCTCGGACCCCTGCGCCACACGCTTCGGGGTATCCGCACTCGCTGATCTCGCACACGGGTGAAGGAGCCGGAAGCTTCCAACAGCCCTGCGAGCCGTAATACCCACGACAGACGACAGCGGTTGACTAGGAAAAAACACGCAGCCCCCAAACCAGCAAAACGACGAAATAATGATTTCACCTACATACCATCCCTTGCAGAAGCATAAACAAGTCATATGACTGTCACGAGGTCCTCTCAACACCTTCTCGTTTCCTCAACAAAACCGCATGCGTGCTCCAGATGACAACAATTCCACTCCCAAAAGTAGCTAAAGACGCCTCAAACAAGTCAAACCCCTGCCAGCAACAGCGATCAACCCCACCTCCAACAATCACCTCGCGTAACGCTCTCCCTACCAACCTCTCGCATTCCATACTCACTCCCCTCCCAACACCAATACATCCTTATTCAAAGGTTTTGCAACGAAGGTACACATGTGGGGCGCGTCGGTTCACGTCTCCATTCCACAACGCAATCCTGAGGTGTGACCATCACTCCTGCTCTTGCCTCTTGACCTCAGGTGCGCCCCCCCATGCTGCTGAAGATCATCCGCGCCGAGGCGCTCGCAGCCGCCGATCTGAACGGCAAGAGCGACCCGTTCGTGCGCGTCTGGTACGACGGCAAGGAGGTGGCGGCGTCGCACCGCGTCAAGCGCTCGCTCAACCCGCGCTGGGACTTCGACGTGACCATCACTCTGACGCACGCCGGCCCGCTGGACGTGGAGCTCGAGGTCTTCGACAAGGACGAACTGTCGCAGAACGACCTGCTGGGCGCGCTGCGCGTGCCGTTCCCCGAGTGGCGCGCGCTGGTGGACGAGCACCAGCGACGCAAGCGCCAGCGCGCCGAGGCGCTCATCGCGCAGGCCCAGCGGACCAAGTGCGTCGACGTGCGGCAGCTGCACGCCTACAGTACGACGCACTCGAACGGGAGCGACAGCAAACTGCTGCAGCGACAGACGGCGCCCCACCCGCTGGATCTGCAGCGACGCTCGCGGTCTCTGAACTCCAGTGGGGGGTATCTGCAGGCGGAGACCAAGGGACGCGCGTCCGTGGCCTCCGGGGAGCTCTCGGTGGACACGACGGACGTGGCTATGGAGATTGAGCCTGTCCTCATGTGGTGCAGACTCGTGAAGGGCTCGGCCGCGCAGGGCCGCATCCTGTGCAGCGTCCAGTACGAGGAGAAGGACCTCAAGTACCTGGTGAACCACCCGTACGGCACCAGCATCCAGGAGGTCTTTCTGCCGCAGAACCCGAGGTTCGAGCACGCGTACTGCCACTTGCCACGCAGCTGGCACCCCGACGTGGCTGTGAGGCAGGACGAACTCACTGCCATGCACGCTGGAACCCCCAAGGACTGCCTCTTCCCGTGGCACGAGAAGTTGCTGCACATGGTGGAAGAGGTTACAGTCACGTTTCACGTGAACGAGTCGAATCAGGGCGTGCTGGCGACGTTGGTGCTGACGAACTACCGGATTTGGTTCGTGCCGTACCGGAGAGTGAGGGGGTTGCTGCATGAGGACGTGCACACGCTGCCCGTGAGCAAGATTCTGAAGGCGTCGATCCAACAGCAGAAGCGCAGCAACAACAACACGATCACGGTGCTTATTCTAGACAATATGGACGCAGGACATTACCATGTGACGCTCTCGCCGATTTCGAGGCTTCGAGACTCGGTACGGGATTTTTCGCGCGAAGCGGAGCTGAAGCGTGTCAAAACATTGCACAATATTGTCCGCGAGATCGAGTGGCTCCGCATTGAAAACAGCTTTTGCTCCCCAACGGACCTCAATCACATCGTGGCTACTGCTGAAGATATGCAACTTGAGGACGACTTGCTTCATTATACGCCCAAGCACAGCAGCTCGTCATTGCCGCCACCCATGGCACGAGCACTCACGGCAAATTTCAGCAAGTATCAGAAGCATGGGTTTACAAAAGAAGACGTTGGTGGGACGAGTTTTAATGGAAGTGGCGGGCCGATGGAGCGACCCAAGTTTGGTCATCAGCACAGCGACTCATCGGCTTATCCCAAACTACCACAAACTATGTCTATGAGAAAAACCCCGCAGGAGTTCCAGCTCGCAGCAAGGCGGCGTATTCGCTACGACCCGGAGGCTGAATTTAGCCGACAGGGTGCATTCGACCACCCGCTGGCGCCGGTGCAAGCTGAACGAGCAATACCAGCTATGCTCGACGTACCCGGCGTTCCTCATGGTCCCGGAGTGTTTGAATGATGAGATAATCAAGGCTGCTGCGGGCTTTCGCAGCAAAAACCGGTTTCCCGCGCTGGCGTGGATACATCCTCGTACTGGAGCGCCTTTATGCCGAAGCAGTCAGCCCAATACGGGCGTGCTCCGCAGCACTAACCCGGAGGACAAGAAGTTGATCTGGGCCATCCGAGACGCAGCTATTCCAGCCGAACAAGCTGCTCGATCCAAACACGCGATGCCCAAGAAAAACAGCGTCGTGCACATCGTTGACGCACGGCCGGAGATCAATGCGAAGAGCAATGCTCTTGCTGGCAAAGGACACGAGTCAGTGAAGCAATATGATCGCGATGGAATACCTATGGCTGCAATCACGTTCATGGGAATTGACAATATTCATGTGGTGCGCAATTCGTTGTCCGGCCTGGCGCAGGCACTGTATGAGGTGGAAGATTCCAACTTTTTCGGAGCTGTACAAAAGAGTCGTTGGTTGGAGCACATCTGCAGCATTCTCCAAGGCGCGAGCGAGGTAGCAACGCACCTTGAGCGTGGCGATGCTGTACTTGTGCACTGCAGTGATGGATGGGATCGAACGGCACAGCTTTCTTCCCTGGCACAAATTATGCTCGATCCGTACTACAGGACACTTAGTGGTTTCGCAGCTCTCGTAGAAAAAGATTGGTGCAGCTTTGGCCACAATTTTCAGCGCCGTTGTTCCCACCCTACTTCTGACCAAACGTCGCCGATTTTCCTGCAGTTTATCGATGCAGTGTACCAGCTCACGCTCCAGTTTCCGACTCACTTCCAGTTTAACGAACTGCTGCTGTCCACCGTTGCCGAAGCCGTCTACTCTTCATGGTATGGTACATTTCAGAAGAACTCGGAATGTGAGCGGCGGCTCTTCTTGTCGAACGTCGCAAGCGTCAGTGTGTGGGATGTCATCCGCTCCACCACGGATAAATTTCTTAATCCGTTATTCACAGGTGGGGAAATGCATACATGTGCAGGTAGCGGGGCGCACATGGAACCAATGCTACCGGTATGCCGCGTGCGGGTCATGCAGCTGTGGGTTAGTCAATACCAGAAGGCTATCGGGCATATGCGCCTACAGCAACGCGAATTCGAGATGCTGCAGCTTATTCGTCAGCAAGAAGCTGATCTGTCGCATTTGTACGCGATCTTGACGAGCGAGCAGCAGCTGGAGCTACGGGCAGGACAGCTTCGGTCCGACATTGCCAGACTGTCACGCAGCATGAACCTGAAATACCCAAACGAGCCCAATACGCCGTCGAAGGAATTGGAGGGGAATAGACTCATGTCAATGTCAAGCAATCGTGGAGAGTCCCGCCATAACTCTGCCAAGCGTCCAACTGCTGCGTCACTTGATTTCCACGATCTGGCTAGCATCGTAGCTATGGGAACTGCAGGAGCGCAAGCAAGGGCAGCAGCAGCGGCTTCTTCTCCTCCTCGCGAGCACATGACAATGGCGCAGATGCTTCAACGCGTAAACCTGGAGGCATCGTCCGGCCCTGGAGCGTCGTTCCAATCGCACAACGTACCGAACCCACGGCGGCGCAAGTCTATTACGAGTCGGTCGCGGAGCAACAGCCTCAAGAACACGTTCATTAACGTGGTTGCGCAGATGAAAGGTGCATCCCACGACAAGGACATTGACGAACCTGCTGATGTTGGCTCGGCTACGCTGCCCAACCCTGTGCGTGTGAGTGAAGCTCGGCGCAACGCACGTTTGAGCTCACCTTCTCGGCGAGATGAACTCAAGCGTGAGCTTCGTGAGCTCGAGTCACAACGATCGAAGTTTAACCACCAGGTGAATATGAAAGAGGACACAGCCAAGCAAACCATGCGGCGCTTCCGATGCTACAATTACAACCTGCCGGAAACAGCGCTGCGCAACGAAAACGACACGCTTTCCCCCAGCAGCGGCAAGAAGGTTCGGCTGGGCGGCTCAAGCGGCCTGAGGGACCCGTCCCCGAAAATGTCGTCGCCGCCATCTTCGCCTGGCTCGGGCTCGACGTCGGCTTGTGGCGAGTTGGGCGACTCAAGTTCACTGGATGGAGAGCCGCGAAACTTCACGCCTGGAAGCTCACCATTGCTTGGAACGGATAAAGTGATCTCTGGTGGAAACTACCTGAGTTCACAGCCTGTGTGGGAGCGCGACGAGGACGCTCCATGCTGCAAGCGCTGCAAGAAGAAGTTCAAAACTCTGTTGCGCAATCGCCACCACTGCCGTTGCTGCGGCTACGTCTTCTGCAGTCGCTGCACGAGCCACCGCATGGGTCTCCCAGATTTTGGCTACTATGACGTCGTCCGTGTATGCAAGGTCTGCTACAACTCAGGCGAGGATGGATAGATAAGCTTAGAAATAGCAAGGTCAAGCGTGTGTCAGTCAGTGCCGCAATAATGAGCTCGATGAGCTGGACGCAACCCTTGCGAAAAATATAATCAAATATCGCGAACTACACGTAGTACTGGTGCACAGTCGTCGGCTGGCAGGTTGACTCCATGAGTCAGGATCAATTGTAGCGTTCTGGTACGAATAGCAAGGTGTCAGCGCCTCAGTATTTTCATTGGATCCACAGTTTCCTACATGTAAATCCTGGGAGACGGCCATGCCTAAGACACAAAGGGTCATGGCATCCTCATCATTTTTTAGGTTGAGGTGACCCCAGCAATAGAAATCGATTCCTCTATTTGTGTTCTATCTAGAAACTATTCTGTTGAACAACAGAAGTTGATTCGTGTTGTATCGTACTTCTTTGTCATTCTTAGTAAACTTCACCTCATACATACCGGTACATACATCTCACAATTACCTGACTGAAACATCGAAACGATATCATGGTAGGCGTCGAGGCAGAAGTTGTACAGAAGTACAAGGAATTCACTGACGGGCAAATTCAGCGTACAGTACCATTCATTATCCCTCGCATCAACATTCGGGTGGTTGTGGTACTGTAGCTGGCAGCCACTAGCTGTCCCGCACCAGCGGCCACGTTCTGCTTGGTCTCAACTTCAGGACTGTTCGACGCGTCTGCCGATGTCCTGGCTCAGCAGCAGTTGATGGATGAATGTCGTGTCGAAATGCGTGCGTCGAAGGGATGCGGGTGGTCTGGGAACCAGCGAAATGGCCTTGGCTGCATCTGCTGTCATCGGAGATCACTCTGACACTACTGAAGCCTAGTGCTATTCGTGTAGTAGCCTACGGTCGTTGCAATGTGAACTCCTCGGGCCGGATGCACGCGTGTATGAGCTGGAAGCAAACGGAGTGCTCGTGTTGAGAATACTACAGGCTTAGCGTTGCTGGCACGCTGCTCAAAGGGTTATGAGACACCATTTTACTGGTTCTTGCCCTGCACTGGATGGTGGGTATTCCCAACCTCCAGCCTACGTGTGCAACGGAATTTGTTGACTGACGGGGTGTTAAGACTACCGCCGACAAAGTGCACGAAGGTCGCTGCTCAACGCCTTCGCGTCACCCCTGCCCCGCATCTTACGCCAATCTCTTGGTCATTTCACAATTCGCACCCCGCAGCGCAAGCCCAACAAACAACACGAAAGAAATGGTGCCTGGAATCACCTCGCCATTGTGCACCTTCATCCGGACCAACCCCGACGACGCGAAGACGATCTCGTTCTCGATAAGACGCGGTAGCGATGGCCGGTCTTCGTCTATCGTTTTACCCCGCGACCACCACCTTGCCAAACACTTGGAGCGGCTGGTTGCATCCGACTCGCGTCTTCTTCAACAACCGACCGGCCAGACTATGGAGAGCTCCAATGTAGTTAACGCGCTGTCGTCGGTGGTGAAGTATTTTCACGCCAGCTCCCACCATGAGGCTCCGTCGGAAGCGTTGAGTGCCCTCTTCAGTTCACTTCGTCCACCATCGGAGCTCTCAGGCTTACAGTTCCGTGGCAGAGTTCGATCTCTTCCAGATGCTCAGACCCAATCTCCAAGTGTTGGCGAACACTCTCCAATCCACCGACGCAGTAGCAACAGGAAGAGAAGCACCAAGCACTGCAAGGTTCTAGGATGTGGAAACATCTCAGTGAGCCGCGGGTTGTGTCGTGGACATGGAGGTGGTCGTCGTTGCCACTACGTTGGGTGTTCGAAGAGCGCGCAGAGTCGCAGTGTTTTCTGCTGGGCGCACGGTGGGGGCCACCGCTGCGAGGTTGAAAGCTGCATGCGCAGCCGCAAGTCCAAGCGGTTCTGCGCGGACCATGTGAGCTTGGAAAACGCGGTACCTGACGGAATGCGTACGCCCAATTCGGTGGAGCACCCGAAGTTGAACGGCGCGTTTGGAGGCCGGTTCTTGCCAAGCATACAGGAAGTGCTACGAAATACGCAGCAGTCGACGTCTTTGATGCTGTAATTCTAGACTAGCTCGCAAATTGGGTGGTAGCTAAGTTTTAAAACTCAGACTTTCGGTTCGTTATAGAGGTTTCAGTCTGTATGCGTTGTCCGGCGGTCTCGATTTCAGACCACGGGAGAGTCTCGAATGGGTCCCCGCAATTCTTTACTGCCAAGGCGGTGCTGATAAGCCTGAAATGATCACGAGCGCACCACCGCACAGGATTCAGCATCATGATGATTCATATACTATATGTGGTACGCAGTGCGGCATGTGGAACATATCAAGTCGATCGGTGGCCAGGGTGCTTCCACTGGAAGTTCCAGCGGGTACCGGTAACGCGTCGAGCCGCCTGGCTCAGCAGCGTAGTGGATGAGGAGGTTGTTCTGATTCTTTCGCGTCTACCATATTGAACCACTCTTACGAAATGGTTGCCTTTTCATTACAAGTTCAGCTTCAACAATCCTAATACTAAAACCAAGTATAATTGTGTTCAAGCTAGTATCTAAGTACTCAGGCGTTTTACTTGGCCACAGCAACATGGCAATGATTTTGGTGATATGTACGAGCATCACGTATCTCTTAGCGTCAGATAACGGGCATCTTTTGGTCGTTAGTAGATGGAATGGCTCGCTTCAAAACGAAAAATGAAGCACATATCCCGGATACTGCATTCATCAAAAGCTAGGTAGCACGCGTTGCGCCGCGCGAGGGAATTACCAGTAGCCAGTTGTCACCAATACTACCGGTAGAAGTTGAGCAAGTAAAACAACAGCGTCCTTCGTTGACGCCGTGGGGCATCAGCCATAATTGCGCCTTTGCTTCGCCCACAGCACACATAACTATAGAACAAAGAAGTCTGTCGATTGATACTTTTGCTTCGTTCAGATACAGAAGCAGTTAGTACATTCATGTACGTACATGCATTGCTGTGTTTGCTTTGAAACGGATGAGAACAAAGTTGTTATGTCGCAATCTTTCGCGAGCTTCACTCCACAGGACCTTCGTAATGCAAAACTAGCATTTCCTAATTTTACTTCATTCGTATCACATTGATCAATCACCGCCTCATCGACTCCACGAAGTAAACAGCCAAAGTATGAAGCTGCACCAGCACTCACTCCCCTGACTCATAAACTGCAGACTTCGGCTTCTTCCTCCTGCTTCTACTATCACCACCACCGGTTGCAGTCAACCAAGGTGCAACCGTTCGAGTATTACACGGAATCGCAAAACTCAACGGGACCGCATCTGTCGGCCGTGCAGTGATCCTCTCTCGCGAGTACTGTGCGTAAAAAGCTCGTCGCGGCGCATCCGACTCGTTACTCGACGAGCAGTGCCATACATTCGACAGGAAAAACAACACGTCACCAGCCTTGGCAGTCACCGGCTCACTAGCACGCCGTTGCAAGTTCTCCACTTTGTCGTTCCCCAACTCAGAGGGCCCATCCAGCGACACAAACTGCAGTGCTCCATTCGCCTCCGTAACATCATCCAGTGCACACCACGCCGACACGTACGGCACGATCGTCTCTCGATGCACAGACATCGCAAGTTGTTCGTCGTCGTCTCGATGCCAACGGAACTCAACGTGGCTCTTCGGGGGTTTCACCACATAGTGCTCGTTGAAGAAAAATACCTCCGTCGGCGTCTCCGCTTCAGTACAATCTGCCAATAACTGGCCAGCGACTGTCGGGAGCTTTTCAAACAGCAGCGAGGTGAAGACTTGGTGGTCGTCCGCGATGCTCTTCAACTGTTTGGCTCGAGCAGTCAAGTAGCACTTGGAGTTGACACGCGCCGAATCCGAATCTCGCATCTGCAAAAAAGAATGTGTTTAGCACAGTGAAATATTTTGTGTAAATTTCAGTTGCAAAGCTCTGGAACGTACCGGGCACTGCGCCATGACGTCCAGCACGCAACCCTGGGCAACGATGTCCTCGACGGATTTACGGGCGTAAAGGACATCGCACTCGTCTCGTAGCACGCGGAGCTCGGACGGTGACAATAGATTTCTGATGCAGACCCAGCCACGAGTTGCAAAGGTGTCGAGTGGAGAGAGGACACTTGTTGGTGCAGGAGCCGTGGATGGCGGGGAAGGGCGAGAGCGCTTGGTGGTCATTCCGGCGAATTAATTGAGTGTGGGAGGTACATGTATACAGTATATGAACAGATATGTATACCGAATATACGTATATATTGGTGCTGTTAAAGCGTAATATGTGCTGAAGAGAACATCTTCAAAGCCTTGTGTTTTGTATTGACCTTGTTGAAGCTGCTACACTGTGTTTTGGCAAGCGGCGCTTTTTTAAAAATTAAAATTAATAGCGTGCTAATTCGTTTGAATTGTCGTAGTCAGTTTAGCGAAATGAACTTGGCTAGATGGTTTCTTCATCTCAGCTGGCACCGCCACAACGAGGAGACATCGTGGCAACGCGTGCATCGTTGGCGCGGCGAGGGCCTCTCCGTCAGCGACACTGAGGCGGGCGGCTGATAATCGGTCAATCCGCGACCGAAACTAAAACCGGTGATCGCCCAGCTGCTTTCGTCGCGCCAAATGCTGACTGCGCCATCGTGCAGTCGCTCCTGTCGAAGTCGTGCTACCCAAGCGCATGCTGTTCTAATGCTTCCGTTATGAGGTGATACATAAGCAACCGCTGTTAAAGCAGAAAGCTTACTGTCAATTTGACGTTGGCCGGAGTTCCTCGAACTCCGATCTTGATTTGGAGCGCTGCATTTTGAGTTGGTACATGTACATGTGCGCGCTGTTGCCCCCGGCTCAATGGAATTTAATCAATTTGTATCCCCCGGCTCATTGGCACTGTGATTCATTTTGCATCCGCAGGGCGTCATGTACTCTCGTTGAGTCGACGTACATTTACCTCACCGAGGGAGGAAGAAGCAAAACTTGAGCTGTCAACCACACCACTGCGGTGACCACAGGGCAGCTCCGCATGGGACGGCAGGCCAGGTGATCCTTGCAATGTCCACCAGGACTCCTGGCCCAGGATATTGTCGCCGACAGCGCGACATCACTGTCATACATGTTCCCTGAGGTGCAAGGATACCTGCACTGTGCAGTGCACATCCGGCGCGCTCGCATCGTGAGGCGGGCCGCGTGATTGGCGTCGAGATTAACACCCACGAACTAAATGATAAAAAAACTAACTGCTGTCGGGTTGAAGTGTGCTCTGTCCTGCCACGCGGCTGCCAGGGGGTACAGTATGGGTTTATGACTCAAGTCTCATAATATGAGACCTTGCATCTAGCCGCCGTCCCAGGAAGCGAACCCGCACTTCGCAGGCGAGAATCCAGGCCCACAAATGTCTTCACGACGGCCAGCCTCCCATCCTCGCCACACGCACTACTGAAGCAACCGCAGTCTCTGTAGTCGCCGCGAGACGCAAGCGGAAAGGCAGGTGAGCCCGGGCCAGCAGGCATAATCGAGCAAATTAAAGGGTTAATCCTGGCTCGGCCAATCGCGATTGCTAAAAAGCGACGCAGCTGCGCGCAAAACTGACAATAGAGCGCAAGTCAATTGTGCCGCTCAAGTCTCGGCAGAAACTCGTCAACGATAATCGACGCCACCCGAGCTGCAACTTCAAACACCGCGGCCGGAATGCTCATCGGTAGCGTGTTTTTCCGACCCATGCCAACGCAAATAGACGAACGAGCTGTCCGCGCCTGCAGAATCTATCGAAAAGGTGCCCAAACTTGGCGAGAAATCGCACGTGAGCAAAATGATGCCCGAACGAATCTGGCCCGATTTGCAGGATTAAAATGAAGTGGCCAGATGGGGTGTTCTGATTGGTCCGATTGACGCGATTATTCGCTTGAGCGTTGGGACCTTTGAGCCACTCCAACGCACTCCAACCCCAACTCCCGGGGTATGTGTTGGGGGTTTACGCAAACCCTGATGAACACATCTGATCTTTCGCAATACTTAAACCTAAACAACTGAGTTGGCCGAAGAGGTTCCCTCTTGCCTCGGCTCCGTCTCAAAATATTTGTGCGTGGTCATACAGCGGCAATATGCAAGCAAGGCGGGGGCAACTAATCTGGTCATGCTGCCCTGGGCCTACACGAGGCCATTTCTCCAGACCTGGACAAGCTCACCTCGCCCTGTGCGGTGCGGCGTTTCGGTCGTCTGCAACTGGTGCAGCATTCATTCCGCAGTACGAGGACGTGAGCGTGTCCACGGGCGACTCGCTTGACCGCCCAGCGGTCGAGAAGGTATCCACGCCGCCCTGCTTGTCGTCGGCAGTGGAGCACTGCGGCTACTGTACTAAGCAAGCGACATACATGTAGCGGTGCAACGTATGGGTGTGTTGCTGTCCTCTATTCGTGGCGGAAGAGGAGGGCGTTCCCCGCGCGGGAACGCCAGCACCCAGAGGCGGAGCTAGGGTCAAAATGGGGGGGCACCTGCCCCCCCCCATTTTTTGGAGAATTTTTTTCGGGGATTATAGCCGATTATGGGCGAATCGGTCGCACCATGCCCATTTTTGAACTGCCCCCCCCGCCTCTGCCAGCACCGCGTGAGAACTCTGCTCGGCCGCATGCAACTCCGCGTGATCCAGGAACTGCTTCGCGGTTCTGGTGTTATAATAATTTTCCGCAGTCATCGATGCGCACCTTGACCACCTACATGTGCTGCGCTGCCCCTCGTCACAGGACGGAGTGTGGTGCACAGGAAGACAACAAGCCCTTACTGTGGACCACAAAAGATTTGAAACGACTTTGAAGGGGACGGGGGGGGGTTAGGAGGTCTCGCGAGGGAGTTGGAACCCACTCCAACGCACTCCAACCCAACCCACTGAGTTTCGAGTTGAGTACAAAGCGTTGACAGGCCTACTCCTTCCTAACGTCCAGGAAATAGCTTACGGGCACTACGACGCAGAACACTGAGGCTGGAGAAGTCATATATACATGCATGGTATTAATAGCCGCCGTGATGTCCGCCGCAGCGAAACCTGGAGCTCCGAGGAAATGGGGACGAATTCTTGGGATTAATCAGGTGAGCCAGTACCAACCAAATTAATACTGCGCATCCCATCCGTTGCAAAGCAGGATTACAACCCTAACCGCGCTTAAGGATCGCGTTTCACTTGCACTTTGTATTGTGCTTCATACGTACGGTATCGACGCAATGGGTCGTGAAACGAGGCAACTGGGCTCTTTGCCGTAAATGGGCCCACTTCTATTGCGCGTCGGTGCTCTGCTTGGCTGGATGTCGCGAATTCAGCCGGCTTTTTGATCGACGGGCCGTTGTTGCTGCGCGCAGCCTAACTTGGTGTGCAGGGGCCCTTCCATCGCACGGGTCCTCTGCGCGCAAAATCGCGTTCAAGCACACGGAACGAAACGCCCTGCGATCGAACTCTTCCAAACAGAACGGGGGGGGAGTCTGTCGGCGACGTAAGTCATGCACGGAATTATCCTCTTCGTGGCGCGTTGAGACGCCAAACTGGGCACCCCCAACCGACCCGTCTTTGCGAAACTGGACCATTAGCCGAGGATTAGCTGGATTAATTGGACTTCTCAGCACTGATTTTTCGCATGAACGCCGCCCACGCGCGCCACCGCCGCTGCCACCAACACAACAGGAACACGCTCATTCCTTTCCTCGGATGCTCGTTGCGCCGTGCGCTCGCAGCCTCCCTCCAGCTTGTTCTGGGGAGCTATACCGAGCGCAATCGTTGCAATCGGTTTGCGCGGGTGGGGGGTTGATTAATTGTGGTTAGGGTTGCAACCGCGCCCTCGTCTCAAGGTCGTCCCCTGTCGCTGCTGGCTCCCGCCTCACAGGGGAGGGGAGGTCGCCCTCACAAAACACTTGTCATCACTATGTCCGACATCTCCCCCGTCGCATCGCCCCCCGTCCCGTAAGCATTCACCCAGATTCCAGTCATTCCGCAATTTGCGCTCCGAAGCTCAAGTCCAACAACAGACAAAACTCGCGATTGAGAAATGATGATGATGCACGGAAGCGCGCCGCTCTACAGCCGCCCGGCCGCGCCCGAGGGCGAGACCATCTCCATCTCCATCGGCCTGGGCAACGACCGCTCGTCCTCCATCGTGCTGCCGCGCGGCCACGACCTGGTCAAGCACCTGGAGCGCCTCATCCCGGCCGCCTCGTCCCCGCAGCCGCCGCTGCAGCCGCTCCTGTACGCCAAGACGCAGGAGTCCGCCGCCGCGCGCTTCGACGCCGTGCGCGCGCTGTCGTCGCTGCCCTACCAGCAGTCGCCCACGCAGGCCCCGATCTCGTCCATGTCCCAGTACATCCACGCCAACTCGCGCTACGAGACGTCGGCGGCGGTGCCTGCGCCGCGCTCGCCGCTCTACCACTCGGACAGCTCCAGCAACGGCGGCGTCCGCGTCTACCACCACACGCCCGAGTACCTGGAGCACGCCGGCGAGTCGCGCGCCACGAGCACGCGTCGTCGTCGTGGTGCCAGTGGCGCCAGCAGCGGCAAGCGCTGCCAGGTGGTTGGATGTGACAAGATCTCGGTGAGCCGTGGCCTGTGCCGCGGCCACGGCGGCGGCCGTCGCTGCCAACACGTGGGCTGCACTAAGGGCGCCCAGAGCCGCAGCGACTTCTGCTGGGCGCACGGCGGCGGCCAGCGCTGTGAGGTCAAGGGCTGCATGCGCAGCCGCAAGTCGAAGCGCTTCTGCGTGGCCCACCTCAACTGGGAGAACACGGCGCCCGTGTCGTCCTCCCCCGTGTACGAGACGCTGCCGCGTCAGATGGAGCTGCCCATGCCCATCGTGCCCAAGACCGTGTCGTCTGTGGGCAGCTTGAGCCCCACTGCTCTGAACGGCTCTCCGCGCCTCCCCAGTCTACTGCAGGCACTGCGCAACACGCAGCAGTCGAGCATGATGGTGCAGAGTTAAGTTAGAAGCCAGGCAAGTAGACATAGTGAACCAGCGCACAGACGCTTTATTAAAATATTTTAGCGATGCAAACACTTTTCCAAACACGATTCTTTGTCGTGGCTTTCGAGGTGTACATGCCCTGTAGCAGAAGCTTATTGAGATTCTCAAACTGAGAAGCATGTTATCACTGCGACACGAACCACAAGCATTTGGAGTCGAGTTGAGTTGCTCTCGCTTACAAGTTGCTACTACTACTACTACGCTCGCCGCTCGCGCGCGCGTCCTTGATGCTCATCGAGAACGCGGGGACTGGATGCTGGTAACGCACCACAATGGTATCCCTCCCACTACCGCGCGTAATATTGTCGAGCGGGGGGCACCAGAGCTGAAGAAAAGAGGCGGGGCGCGCGCGGCCATCACCAAGTGCACGCCGGAGATGGAGAGCGCGCTGGTCGACTACCTCGAAGAGAACTGTCAGTATACGCTGCCGCTCCTGCTCGCGTCGTAGCTCTCGCTCTCTCGCTTCCTGTTCTTCGCGTTCTTTTCTCTCCGCCTCCTGCTCCTTTGCCTTCATCTCCTCCTGCATCTGCCGTCGCTTGCGTTCCTCCTCCACCTGCTCCCCTTCTCCCCGCTGTCTCTCCTTGCCCTTCTTCTTCATATTATTGGCCACCTCCGCCATAAAGTCGTCCCCAGCCACACTCTCCCTCCTCACCATCATATTCTCCTGCCGCTTCTTCCTCAAGAAGCGGAGCCGTTCCGCTGCACTCATGCCCGCCGTCTCCGCCTCGTACTGCTCCTCCAGCGACGGCGTCTTCTTCTTTCTCCTCTTGCTGTCTTTGGATCTCCGTCTGGTCAACAAAATGGCTCGCCCCTGTGCGCTGTCCGTGGCGGCCGCGATCCGCGGCGAGCCCATGGAGTCCGGGACTTTGCTGTGGACCAAATCCACTTTGGAGTACAAGCCAAAATTTAAGTTTATTTTTTTAAAAACAATAATTGCAAATTTTGGGTCCCAGTCCATATTGGTTAACACTGCCGTGAACTTGAGCGGGCAAAGGTGTAGTAGTAGTAGCATGGTAGCTATAGTGCTGGTACTGTGTAGCAGTTGCTACAGCAGGAAGTTCGTGCCAGGAAGTTCCTGGCAGGAACACGACCCCCACCTACACGTGGTACATGTATACGTACGGCGGCCTGGCTCAGCGGCCCGCTGAGCGGGGCTGCACCATGATGGATGAGTGTCTTGCTGGAGGTGTGCGGCAAGTTGCCGCACACCTCGCTGGTCTTTTTTTCGCCTCGCGGACCTTCGTCCTCCGGGCCGGAGGACGAAGGTCCGGGAGGGCTCCTTCCCCGACAGGATTCGCGCACTCCGGTTAGATTTTAAATGGGTCTTTTACGGGTCTGGTCGGGTACCCGGTCGGGTACGGATATTTCATGGGTCAGGCTCCAGGTCGGGCTGACCAGCACCTTACCCGTAAAATACACGTAAATTACCGTTTCCCTCTCCACTTCTACTCGCTACGCTCTCTTAGTACCTAGCTAGGTCCTGTGATAGTCGTTGAAGTCCAGCAGGACACTCGCGCGTTGGCACTCGCCTGCGGACTTAGCGACGACGCTGCGGGGGGCGACGCTGCGCGTCCTGCCCCACCCCCTTGCGTCTTACGCTAAGTCCTCGGCTTCGGCCAGGCGCGGTGTCTAGAAGAAAAAATAACTCCTTGTCAGGGCAACTACTCCGGCCCACGCGCCGACCATCGCAGACCTCCGCTTTGCTTCGGTTGCAAACGGTCTCTCTGAGGCCTCTTGGCTTTTCGGCGCCCCCGCTGTGCTCGGCTCGCTGGAGTGATCGACTTGCGCGGGTTTGCTGCGGCTTTACTGTCTACAAGTCATTTGCGTCGTTACCTGTATTCTCTGGATATTTATATCCAGAGTCTAAGGCGGAGGCCTCGGTAATCCTGTATAAACCTATTTTGGAGTACTTTTGTAATATCTAATAGTATGGGTGCGCACCGTTTAGATGAGAATGCGATGCGATATTACATTACCTGTTCGATTTTATACCAAACGTGGTGAATGTTGACCCAGTCGGTGAAGAACGACATTCATGCAACAACCACGGAGGGTCACAGTCGTGCAACAGTCGTGCAGCACTCACGTAACATTGCTGCTTCACACCTACATAGATTGACTCATTGCTGCTTCACACCTACATAGATTGTGCGCGTTGACGCTTGGGTCGATAGATAACTAAGTGAAAGGCAGCGTACTAACGTTAAGTTTAAACATTGTATTGACGCACATTACCGTACCGGTCACAGTTCATCTCGGTGACATCGTTGGCTTCTGGACATCACTTCTTTTGCTTCGTCCGGAGACGAGAAAAAGTTTACAAGCAACGAAATTCGACTAAAAGGCGCCGAGATTCTTCCGACTAACGCTGTAAGCCGGCGCCTTCTTCTGGACTAGATTAACGTTCGTGCAGTACTGGTGCACCACTGTAGGTGGCATGGGCATATCCAGAGCTTTACCGGGCAACGCACGGCATTAGTCATACAACAGCACAGTTCATCTGCTACTTCTGAAGTTCATGTACTGTAGTACTAGGTAATATAGTAACTTACTATTAGTAAGTCACCTAGCTTGCTAATCAATATTTCTCAGGTATGGGTCTGGGGTCGGGTATGTAAACTATTGTAACCTCACTGAAAAGTATTCGCAGGTCTGGGTCGGGGTCAGTCTGACCTGGTACCATACCCGACCCGCAAAAGACCCATTTTATAATCTACCCGCACTCCGTCGGTCTGACGGTCAGGTGCGCGCAAGATGGGGGCGACAGTGAGCTGTACGTTGCCAAACAACTTTGGTGGCGCCTGTTGCAACGAAGCAAGCGCTGGGGCTTCTCGTCGCTGTTGAGCAACCTGTTCGGGGGTTGGTCATCGATGGGCATGCATCCGCATGTTGAAGCTGTATCGAGCTTGAGCGCAAAACGCTGCACTGCTGTAGTTGAAGTTGACTTGCCCGCCTTCAGTAGTGCCGCACTCGCACTACTAGTGCGAGTCGAAATCCTTGCATCTCCATTCGTACCGGAGCTTCGCGCTCGGTCATTGGCGTGCTGTACACGAGGATTTCGCGTGTCCGCAGCCGCACGTCGAGCTCATGGAGGGGCGCGAAATCTTAGTTCGCCTTTCCGACGCCTCCTCGTCAGTCTCAGGGAGACGAATATGAACCGTTGATTCCGCCTTCTGCAGTCTCCATCGGCTCGTAGTGAAGGGCGGTCGATCATTCCCCCCTTTGCGGACTGGAAGGAAGCGAGCTATCGACTGAGACTGCTGCAGACATGATGGAAGGGGAGTCCGGAGCCCCGGACGTCGCCCGCCTGCCCGACGAGGAGACCTCGTTCGTTCGGCGCAAGGTGGAGGCGCCACGACGTCGTCAACGGCGTCAACAAGCCAAGAAGAAGCGCCTCGCGGTGCTGGGCGTGTCGGTTGTGACCATGCTGGCGTTCGGTGCCGTGTGCGCGTTCCTGGCCATGCCAACCGCAACGACGGACACGATGAAGACAGCCGTGTCCCAAGCCATGGAGAGCGACCCTGCGAGTGCCACTGCGAGCCAAGTGGTCGTCCCCAGCTTCGCCGCCTACGATGAGGACGGAGACGGCAAAGTCTCGCGTGGCGAGTACCTCGATCGGCTGGCCATCAACCGCGACGCAGCTCTCACGCGCGTGGACGAGTCGAGTCTCGATGACGCGGAGAAGACGCGGATCGCGGACCTGCTGAACGAGGACTTCAGCAAACACTCGGACTGTGTCGCCCTCGTGGCGCAGCAGGTAAGCGAAGGTCGTTTGGTGCAGTAGTTGTGTGTCAATGACGATGACGATGTCGTTCTTTAGGATGAGGACGAGATGATGACCAAGGAAAACTTTGACGAGGTCTACGAGGAGATCACGACGGGTTTCTGTCCCATGAGGGACGACCGTATTCCCGACGAGTATCAGCTGACGGAGACTGCACCGGCCAAGGAGGCGATTGAGGTGGATGACACCTCGTCGACAAGTGAATCGGACGCAACGAGTGCGTCGGACTCGGATTCTGCCGCCAGTGAGGACGCTGCGTCCGCCTCTAGCGCCTCTGACAGTGCTGCTCAACCTCGTGACGAAGTTGAGTGGAACCCTGACAAGCCTACGCTGGCACCACGCGCGATATCCAACGACGATGCAAAGCCTGAAGGTGTTGGCGGAGGACAATGGAATCCGATTTACCCGAGTGATCCTCCGATTCCTGCCCCCAGTGACGACACGCAGGCAGGTGCATGGACTCCCGAAGAGCCGACCGATCCACCAAGTGCAGTATCTGTTGACACCGAAAGTGAAGGTTCAGCTAGTGCTTCTCAGGAGGCACAAGGCCCTAGCAACGGTGTCGGTGATAGTGAATGGAACCCAGTGTTTCCAACTGACCCTCCGTCGAAGGACCAAGAGCAGAAGGAGCTTCCAGGCTATGGTGAGAGTATCGGTACGCAGTTGAACCCCGAAGCGGCCGCATACGAGACCCCGCTCGTTGAAAAGGCTCCTGAAAGCGGGCAGCAAGCGGGTGCCTACGACACCTACACAACCGAGACCGGTGCATTCACGAATCCTGAGACGACCCCGACCTATGGGGAGAGCACTGGCACCCAATCCAACCCGGAGGCAGCCGTGTACAACACCGAGAAGACACCCGAAAGCGAGCAACAAGCTGGTGCTTTCAATGACTACACGAGTGCGGAGACTACTACTTACGGTGAAAGCACGGGGACTCAGTCCAACCCGGAGACTGCCACGTACGAGCCCCCATTCGCAAAGAAGTCCCCTGAGGATAAACAAGCAAGTGCTGAGACGACCTACGGTGAAATGTCTAACCCCGAAACAGCAGCGTACAAGTCTCCGGTTACTGAGAGTGCTCCCAAGGACGAGCAACAAACTGGTGGCTACAACACCGATACTACTGCTGGGACGACAACTTACGGCGAGAGCACTGGCACTCAGGCCAACCCTGCGTACGAGTCCCCGACTGCTGAAAAGACTCCCGACGAACAACAGGCGGGTGCATCCACCACGTACACGAGTGCCGAAACGACTACGTACGGTGGGAACACTGGTACTCAGTACAACCCCGAGACGGCAGTGCACGAACCCAATGCCGTGGAGAGTGCTCTCAAGGATGAACAGCAAGGTGGTGCCTATAAAAATGCTTACACTAGTGCTGGGACGACCACTTACGGCGAGACCACTGGTACTCAGTCCAACCCGGAGGCTGCTGCGTACAACCCCCCGACTGCTGAGACGGCTCCCAAGGCCGAGCAGACTGCGGGTGCATTCAACACGAACGGTGAGACTACAAGTATTCAATCAAACCCAGAAGCGGCGGCTACTGCTGGTGTTGGCGTGTACAAGTCGTATACCGAGGCGACTACGTACCGAGAGGGTAGTCCAGGCGAGTCTAGCCCTGGGTCTCCTACGGGTCAACAAGCCCAAAACAGCTACAACGCCTACCAAGGTGCTGCTGCCAATGCGAACACGTACACGAGTGCCGGAACTACCACGTACAGCGAAAACAGTCCAGTCGAGAAGGCGGCTTCAGCCCAGCAGCCGAGCGGGGCTTCTAACCAAGCTTACCACGGCGGCTACACGGGCGCTGTCAACACCGCTGGCGCCTACAACCAAGGCTACTACAGCGGCTACGCGGGTGCTGCCAACAACGCTTATAACCAAGCCTACTACAACAGCTACAAGGGTGCTGCTAACAACGCTGGCGCCTACAACGCGTACACCGGGGGGAAGCAGACAACTGGCGCTTACAACGCCTACAACGGCAACACAGGTACCGGGAAGCAGACCAGCGGAGCCTACAATGCTTACAACGCCTATAGTGGTTACACGGGTGCTGCCGCGAATGCAGGCACCTACAAATCGTACACAGGCGCTGGGACGACCGCGTACGGTGAAGGCAAGGGCAAGAGGCTGCTACGTTCGGCGGGAAATCCTGAGGTTGTGTCCTAAGCACTTGTACAGCGCCGATGGCACAAGTCGGGAAGAAAAGAGCTAATGGTGTCTACGAGGTCGAGGAAGAGTGACGAGATGACCTCAGCTCATGACAAGAATTTGCGCGTGCATTTTATTGTTTTTTTTGTCGGCGTAATGAAGAAGGAAATACACCTCTGACTTTCACTGATCGCTGTACATGCACTGTAGTACTTACAAACCACAGCTCTCAAGGAACTGTCGTGCGACTCGCAGGCTGCGAGAACATTTGAACTTTGAGGAGGATTACGAAAATCCTGTGCGCCTCGCAGGCTGCGAGAGGACAAGCCGGTAGAATCACATGCTTGTGTGGTTTCGGCACACAAAGTGCATTCTTTCACACAGGAATGTCAAGGTCTCACACATGATTACGTCGTTTCACAAAGGGATGTGGTACCAGCACACAAAATCCTGGTTTAGCACACAGTTTCTGACGGATCCACACGCGTACAGCATCCGTCCATCACACGACCCTTTTTCAACCAACCATATCCTGGCTGTGTTTGTGCTGGGGCAGTACCAAAGTACTGTACTCACAAATCAACCTTTATGGGGCGGGCGGAAGGCCGAGGGCTAAAACTCGCGACTGGGGGCCCGGATGCAATTGTCCGTAGGCAATCCAGGTGCGCAAGGCGTACGCGGAGGTGGTGCTGTTGGCGCTGGTGGTGCAGGATCTATGGTAGCGATGCTGTGTATTTTTATGCGTAGGCCCGGGGCGTGCCATACTGCATGGCCCAAGGAGATTCAGGGCCCTATCTTCTAAACGGCAGCGCCGACAGAAGTCTCCGTAGATGGTTCATAAGCGCGCAAGTTGCACGTAGATGATGAAGTGGGCGTAGCAGGCCGGCGACCTCAGATCGCGATGCTATGCGTCGAGAGGTGGTCGATGGGAATGAAACGTGCAGAATGACCAGTGATCAGCGATTTGGACGCTACAGCTCTGTCCAGGCGGCTCGTGGAGGACCCGTAGGCACTACGTGGGGAGGAGAGGTGCGTAGCAGTTGCAGCTAGTGCAGGTGGTGTGTGGTGTCTAACGGTGATGCTATGTGTGAAATGGTCACCATGCAAGCTTTCGTATCCTTCGCCAAGGGCGAGAAGATGAAGATCTGGGAGTACTAGTCGCACGCGGTCACCGCCGAGAATGTGTGCAAGGACATGCTGGAGTCAGCGTTCAAGAAGAACATGAGCCAGTGACTCCAGAAGTTGGCAATAGCTAAGGTGAAGGAGGGCATCAACACCGTGCGCGACGGCACGGTGCGCTACCGCGTGGTGCTCAAGAACTAAGTGGGCGTTGTAAGCTTAGGTTGAAAGGGTACAACACGTCAAATACAAATGCATGACGCCATTTGGCTGCTACGTATCTGCATTTGCCAAGAAAACTAACTAGGCACCGTTGTCATGGAAATCATGTACCTCACCCTACATGCAGCATACACGTAGCCCACGTAGTGCGTACTAATAACGGGTGAGGTTTATTGTGTTACTGCTCTAGAAGCTGAACTAGGTAGCGCGGATACATGCATTTGCAACCTTGTCGACCACATATCGTTCTACTACCTGCTCTAGCTGAAACAGTTGGCAGGACCCCGGGTCCCACCTGGACCCCGGTGTTCTCATCACATACCGGTAGCCGATCACCGAATGCACTGTAAAATGTATGGGTTGGTTGCAGCGCCCTATTGCCTACACGTTCGTGAGATCAATAGAGCAGCTCTAAGGATCGTTGACTCGATTTTAGCCCAGCTACCTCATTTGGTTGCGCATTGCCGAGATGTTTCAGTGTATATGTGTCGGTCTACTATCGTATACGACCGCAATTAGCCGCTATTACTATCCTAGGATACTACTGTTTCAATTGTTCTGCTTCGAGTACACAACCTCGTACTCTTATCATTTGCTGCTGGTGGCTGAGTTGAAAATGGTAGGTATCGATGGGCATATCTCCCTCCTCAAATAAAACAAAACATTCCCGATACCGATCATTTTTGATGGGGGGGCAACTGCTTCAGCTGTAGCAGCACCTCGCCTTCCCACGTGGAATACCTACGGAAGTCCGAGCCGTCCTGACCGGGCTGTGGCGTTCAAAGCGCTGACGATCCATCTTTTTGCATGTTTTTAGTTATAGCGTCGACTAGGTTTTATAGTAGTGATGCTATGGCATTTGTTGTGTTGCTCCGATGCGTCCCATGCTGCATGGCCCATGCAGTTTCGGGGCCATATCTTCTGAATGGAAGCTCCGACAGAAGCCTACGTAGGCAATTCATGAGCGCGCGCGCTGCATATAGATGCTGACGTGGGTGCAGCAGACCGGCAACCCCTGACGGTGATGCTATGCGTCGAGAAGTGATCGATGGACGTCTTACATAGTTCGTAGTAGCTTCGATTAAAACCAAGTCGTCTCGCATAGTTCGTAATAGCTTCTAAACAAACGATTTTCTACATGCGTCGTAATTGCTCACTTGGTTTCGCTGCACTTGTTAGGTTCCACTGACCTTCCTTGCGGGCCTTGCCAAGTGCTTCCTGTATTGATGGCTGCTCCATGTAGGCTTTCAGCAATACGGATGTTCCAGGTCGAGCGAGAGTGACCTTTGCGAATCTCTTTCTGTTGAGTAGTTTTGAATCCACTCGCGTTTTTAATAAATCCGTTCGAATAATATTGAATCCACTCGAGTTAATATGAATCCGTTCGAGCTAATATGAATCTGTTCGAGTAGTATTGAATCCGTTCGAGTAGTATTGAATCCGTTCGAGCTAATATGAATCTGTTCGAGTAGTATTGAATCTGTTCGAGTAGTATTGAATCCGTTCGAGTAGTATTGAATCCGTTCGAGCAGTATTGAATCCGTTCGAGTTAATATGAATATGTTCGAGTTAATATGAATCCACTCGAGTAGTATTGAATTCCTAGATTCGTATTAACTCGAATGGATTCAAAACTACTCGAGTGGGTTCATATTAACTCGAGTGGATTCAATATTACTCGAACGGATTCATATTAACTCGAATCGGACTTATTGAAAGTAGAATCAGAATCAGTTTATTCATTGGGGAGGACCAGTGAATAAACTGATTCTGATTCTACTTTCCCCCCTCACCTTCCATTCTCCAACCTACGTTCTTTTCGTGAAGCTTCCTCGCTCTCACATCGGCCAACTACGCGCAGCATGTCGGAGCGTGCATGTGTACAGACCTCGGCCGGAGAGCAAGAGAAGAAACTGAAGCTCTGGCAACAAAACAAGGGTTGGTCGCTCTCAGAAGCGGCTAGAGCTTTGTCTGTCAAGCCAAACACTTTGCTTGGTTGGCAAGACAAGCTATCCGATCCGGACCTCAGTTACATCAAGGACCCATGTACAATTAGTGGTCGATACAGAAAATCGGGCGGCGGTCGTCCGCTCAAGGTTTCGCCGTATGAATCGTGATCCTGCAAAATCAACGGTGCTGGTGTTCGACCCGCAGCAGTGTGGATCGAATCGTTTCCCTTACGCAATTTATGCAGAAGGAGATTGAACCGCTGCTTCCGGCGCGGAAGTATCGGTACCGGACTTACAGCACCTTCCAGATACGAGACAACTACAACTGCGGCGTTGCTGTTCTACTATTTTTCGAGACGTTTCTGTCTGGTATGTCGGCAAGGTGCGCTAAAGGAAGAGCTCGAGACGCAATGCAGTTCTTTAGATTCAGATAGCTCGGAAAGTATGTCGATATTTAGCTCATCCTAAAAAAACTTGCACTTGCGCAGAGCTCACATCCTAGAAACTTGATTTGATCGTGGGGTGGCTTCAGAATCTCAAGCGCACGGTACCTGAATGGCTGTGTCGTGCCAAGACAAGCAGTATAATAAGCTTGTCGCGGTCAGCTTTTAGCAGCTGCTTGGCGCTGTGTGCATAAGAAGACGAATGCCTGCCACTCCGATGGTGCACTCGCAATCATGGCACACCTTGTGTGGCGCCTGTCGCTTACTTGTGTGATTCTACCAAATTCTGTGTGATACCACAGATTCTGTTGTGTGATTTTCCTATTTCGTCGCAAAACTGTATGAAGGGAGTTGAAGCATTGCTCAGGATTTCGTAATCCAGCTTACGAAGCTTTCCTCAAAGTGCTAGCGTGTCATGTTCTCGCAGCTTGCAAGGACGAAATAGGAAAATCACACAACAGAATCTGAGGTATCACACAGAATTTGGTAGAATCACACAAGTAAGCGACAGGCGCCACACAAGGTGTGCCATGATTGCGAGTGCACCACTCGGAGTGGCAGGCATTCGTCTTCTTATGCACACAGCGCCAAGCAGCTGCTAAAAGCTGACCGCGACAAGCTTATTATACTGCTTGTCTTGGCACGCCACAGCCATTTAGGTACCGTGCGCTTGAGATTCTGAAGCCACCCCACGATCAAATCAAGTTTCTAGGATGTGAGCTCTGCGCAAGTGCAAGTTTTTTTAGGATGAGCTAAATATCGACATACTTTCCGAGCTATCTGAATCTAAAGAACTGCATTGCGTCTCGAGCTCTTCCTTTAGCGCACCTTGCCGACATACCAGACAGAAACGTCTCGAAAAATAGTAGAACAGCAACGCCGCAGTTGTAGTTGTCTCGTATCTGGAAGGTGCTGTAAGTCCGGTACCGATACTTCCGCACCGGAAGCAGCGGTTCAATCTCCTTCTGCATAAATTGCGTAAGGGAAACGATTCGATCCACACTGCTGCGGGTCGAACACCAGCACCGTCGATTTTGAAGGGTCGAAAATAACTCCACACCAATGATTTCGATCCGTGCTTACGACCATAAGCAACGCAGGCGGGGTTTCCTTGCCCTTGGCAAATCCGAAGACTTCATGGCTTTGAGCGACCTCTAGCTCCACGTCTCTCAATGGTAGCCACAGTACATTTGCCGGCAATGCTACTGCACGGAGCTTATGACGGTACTGCCGAATCAAATGGACAATTGATTGATCGAGACAAGCCTCGTCCAGAAGCTCTTTTCCCGCATATGCCACTTGGTACCATTCCTCGTGCAGAACGCGGAGTCGAAGAAGGTGCAAGTTTACATCTTCGGCTGACACGCGTGCTTCAACCTCAAAACCATCCTTTGGTGTAAAAAGAGCGTGGCGCTCACTAGCCACCCACTTCATAGCTCCATCGAGGTCATCATACCGCTCCAGAAGTCTGTACCAAATATTCATGGCATCGATAGTATTTAGCGTCGGCGTTGTACTGTTTACCGTGATAAACGACATCCTTGCGGCTTATGGCACCTCGAGGTCTTTCCACTTTACGACGAAAGCACGATCCGCTTCACAAGACGCCAGGACGCTACGTGGCAAGATGCCCAATGAGCTTATGTTCCGGAGGTGTCGCCGTTACTCGGCTGCACTGGCCACTGGAAATAGTCGCGCGCGCCCAGTGTAACTCACCTTCAGCTGGCGAAGTCGTGCTGCGAATTCCACATACGGAGCTCCAACTTTCACTGCATCTTCCAACAACTTTTACCGATAAAATGTGGCCATTTTCTTTGGCTATTTTTTTGCCGTCGTCTTTTCCCGGTGCACTGGCATTCAGAGTGGTCGAAACAGCAGGTCCCTGCGTAGCCTTTTTAGAAGCACGAACATGTACAACTTTCGCTTTCAGCTGACTCCACACTCTGCTGGAACCTCAAGCATTCTTCCCAGGAAATGCCGCTTCCACTCTGACTGCACAGCGCTCTTCAATATCTGGTGTGGCTGGATTGTCGGGAGGTTTTGTGGCGCGAGCAGAATCACCAGGAGAACTTCTTCCAGCTGAGCAAATGATTCAAGAGCCGCCTGGGTGTTATGGCGACGCTGGCAGCGGTCCAAAACCGCCGGATCCAGCTAGCTTGGCTTTCGAAGGTAATAAGGCAAATTCTTCAATATTTTTGCAACATGTCTTCAGTGTACCAGACGTTACAATACCGCCGTCCTGAATGTAATTTTCTTGCAAAACACCACCACCCATGATTCATATGACGAAACCTTGTGCGGACGACCGCCTCCCGATTTTCTGTATTGACCACTAATTGTACTTGGGTCCTTGATGAAACTGAGGTCCGAATTGATAGCTTGTCTCGCCAACCAAGCAAAGTGTTTGGCTTAACAGACAAAGCTCTAGCCGCTTTCTTGAGAGTGACCAACCCATGCTTTGTTGCCAGAGCTTCAGTTTCTTCACTTGCTTTTCGACCGAGGTCTGCACACGCACGCTTCGACATGCTGCTCGTTGGGCTGATCTGGAGAGCGAGGGTGGTTAACGAAAAGAAGGAAGGTTGGAGAAATGGAAGAGGGAGGACCAATGAATAAACTGATTCTGATTCTACTGTGAACAAGTCCGATTCGAGTTAATATATCCGTTCGAGCTTAATACAAATCAGTTGTTATTAGAATTGTTCGAGTTATTGAATCCATCTCCGAGTTAATACGAATCTAGGAATTCAACACTACCGAACAGACCCAAAATACTCGAGTGTATTCTGCATTAGCTCGAACGGATTCATATTAACTCGAATGGATTTGTATTAGCTCGAACGGATCCATATTAACTCGAGGGATCTGTATTAACTCGGACTAGGAATTCAGTACTACCTTTCGAACAGACTCAAAAACTACTCGAGTGTATTCTTATTAGCTCGAACGGATTCATATTAACTCGAATGTATTCAAAATTACTGAACGGGATTCATATTAACTGAGTGGATTCTCATTATCTCGATCCAGGGAATTCAGTACTAATGAACAGACCCAAAACCACTCGAGTGTATCTGCATTAGCCTTGAAACTCCATTCATATTAACTCGAATGTATTCAAAATTACCGGAACGGATTCATATTTAACCCCGAGGGATTCTTATTAGCTCTCGAACGGGTTCCGTATTAACCTCGGATGAATTCAGAACCACCTTCAGTTATCAAAACAAGAAAGAGATTCTATTGCTGTTACTTTGCTCATCCGTATTGCTGAGCCTACATAGCAAACCACCAAGGAAGCAGTTGGCAAGGCCCGTAGTAAGGCCAGCGGGACCTAACAAGTGCAGCGAAACTAAGGAACTATTACGACGCATGTAGAAAATCGTTTGTTTAGAAGTTATTACGAACTATGCAAGACGACAAACTTTTTATTGTTTCCGAAGTTATTTACTAACGGTCAGAGCTGGTCCGTTTCGTGGCGGCCGGCCTATCTGGCCCCTGTACCTTTCGCATCGCGATCGTTTCCGTGCAAAAATACCCGGTCCATTAGAACTTCACGTCCCATCGAATCAACTAGTGCTGAATGATGCATTGCAAAAAGCAAATGGACACATAAGCAAAGTTTTGCCAATACTTACATGGACAGACGCGTTGCGCAACGTCAACTGGCCATCCTATAGGAGGCTGCCCCTCCGTTTCCATGCGAGCGAAGTTTGCACCAAACTGAGCTGTTACCGCTAGGTACTCTTCAGTGCGTTTTCGCGCCGGTACAATACTGTTTATGGGCTTAGCACTACAGCTTTACCCCTCCTTCTGCTGTAGCGAAAATTCAATTCTCTACCAAGAGCTTGTCACGCGCAAGTTCTCGCATCCGGGTGGCCAGTGTTGATGCGGGCTCAGCTATGTCCCGAAACATTCTCTCAGTTACAGATTCACTAGTCACGCATTGAAATAGTAGACGTATCAATGTTCCTGCTTTGATTTCAAATGTAGCGAATAATGCTGCTTGAGGTGCCTGTTGAACTGCTTCACCGGGTTATTTGTAGTCGCATAACCCGGCGGAGTCCAAAAGCACTGCCACATCACGAAGCGCGTGTTCAACCATTCTTTTGAGAAATAGGCAGCAAAACCCGGAGCATCCGGAAGCGCTGTCCACCGCTTTATTGAGGCATCCACCAATTTCAGAAACTCTTCTTGCGATGTGGCGAAGTGCATGTTGTAAATATCACGCCGGATAGTAGCCGCAGTAATGTCTGGAACGGCCTTTAGACGCTTGTTCACATTCAGAAGAACATGAAAAAAGCACATCAGGAAGTTGTATGGAGACGACTCTCCAAACACGGTTTGTAGCGCATTGTACTGGCCGTCGTCTGCATCACCCATCACATTTGCGAGCTGAACTCTTTTCCCAGTCACTGTAACGTACAATCTCTGAAATGCAGCTAGTGCAGCCGTGTATACATTCTCCGTAACTTGCGATATAATGCAAAATGCCACTAGATGGAATGTGCGACAGCGATCAGAGATTCCAATTACAAGGACAGGATAGCCTGTTTTAGAAAGCTTGTATGTAGCATCACTGTGAAAAACAAAACTTTGGGGGGCACGATCCAATCGTCGTAGCAGTGCTTTCGTCGTCACGCCGACAATAAATGGCACTTGGTCGGTACCGTTCCCAGGAATCGCATTCCCATCCACGTCATAACTAACGTGAAAGTCACTGGTTCATTGTCATCATTTGTCCACGAAGGGTCAATTTAGCTCGCACCATTGCCGTGATATCATCGACCCGATCGTGGCTATCTAGGCTAGTCTTCATGTAGTTGTTGACGAAGTTCTGCACGGTTGAGAGTAATGGCATCTCTTCAGAACGAATGCCAAACTTCATACGCAACCCGTTGCGGATGCGCAATGGCTTCAGACCTTCGGACGCCATAAGTCTGCAATACTGTTTATGACAGGCTTTTTAGCGCTTTAGTGGGCGCGTCTACTGCACTTGGGAGATGATCGCCGGTCTGGCACACCGGAGGCCAAACTCGTCTGGCTGCATATAGTTAACTTTCCTCTCCACAAACACTTCATGCCGGGAAAACTTTGTTTGCATTTCTCCGATGTGTGCACTCAAGCAGCTTGTAGCGCATCGGATGAGGCAATCGAACTGCACACATTGCGCAGTTTACAGCTTGGCTTTTGGTAGCACGTGACTGTTTCCCCTTCATCAATAATTCCATCTGCTTCTGAGGTCGGCACAAGAAGCGCGACTTCACGCCATTGCAATCTTGGTGCCATATTAAATCCCACCCCAATTACCTAGACTAAACGTTTTATCACATAGCATCACCGTTAGAAAACCGCAACACCTACACCAGCTGCAGCATCTGCGCACCTCTCCTGTCGACGTGGGTTGCCTACGGTGTCTTCTGTCCGAGCCGGCCTGGCCGAGTTGTGGCGTGCAAACCGCTTCTCAGCCGCAGATCTGCATGTTTATAATCACAGAATCGTAGTTAGACACCTCACACCACCTACACCAGCTGCAGCATCTGCGCACTTCCTATCGACGGGTTGCCTACGGTGTCTTCTGTCCGAGCCGGCCTGGCCGAGTTGTGGCGTGCAAACCGCTTCTCAGCCGCAGATCTGCATGTTTATAATCACAGAATCGTAGTTAGACACCTCACACCACCTACACCAGCTGCAGCATCTGCGCACCTCTCCTGTCGACATGGGTTGCCTACGGTGTCTTCTGTCCGAGCCGGCCTGGCCGAGCTGCCGCCTGCAGTCGGCTAACGGGTTTGCTCTTCTTGCTTTGAATGGAGGTCCGTGGATGACTTGCTCTGTTGCAAATTTAGCGTTTTTGGTATTTGTTAATGTACCCATGACATAAACTACCGTCCCCGACCACCTCCCGACGCATAGCATCGCTGCCAGGGCTCCGTTGCCCACCCACTTCATCACCAAGCCGCACCGTGCGCGCTCATGAATTGCCTACGGAGACTTGTGCCGGAGATCTCGCTCAGAAGTTGTGGTTCCAAACCAGCATGGACCATGTAGCATGGGACGCCCAGGAGCAACACAAAAATTGCCCTAGCATCACGAATATAGCTCCTACACCAGCAGCGACTACCGTATAAGTTTTACGCGCCTTGGTAGCCTATGGAGACTTGCGTCCAGGCCAGTAGTCGTGAGCTGCAGCCCCTGGCCTTCCGTTCGCCCCACCTCATGAAGGTGGATTTGAGTGTTGAGTAATGTACCATACTTGCACTCCAGCACAGAAACAGTCAGGTGATGATTGGCTGAAAATGTCGTGTGATGGGCGGATGCCGTGCGTGTATGGGCCTGCCAAATTGTGTGTGCTATCCCAGGATTTTGTGTGATGGTACCACATTCCTTTGTGAAACAACGCAATCCTGTGTGATACCGTGACATTCCTATGTGAAAGAATGTACTTTGTGTGCCGAAACCACACAAGCATGTGATTCTACCGGTTTGTCCCACTCCGAGTGGTGCACTCGCAATCATGGCACACCTTGTGTGGCGCCTGTCGCTTATTTGTGTGATTCTACCAAATTCTATGTGATACCTCTGATTCTGTGATTTTCCTATTTCGTCCTGCCACTCCGAGTGGTGCACTCTGCAATCATGGCACACCTTGTGTGGCGCCTGTCGCTTACTTGTGTGATTCTACCAAATTCTATGTGATACCTCAGATTCTGTTGTGTGATTTTCCTATTTCGTCCTGCCACTCCGAGTGGTGCACTCTGCAATCATGGCACACCTTGTGGCGCCTGTCGCTTACTTGTGTGATTCTACCAAATTCTATGTGATACCTCAGATTCTGTTGTGTGATTTTCCTATTTCGTCCTGCCACTCGAGTGGTGCACTCGCAATCATGGCACACCTTGTGTGGCGCCTGTCGCTTACTTGTGTGATTCTACCAAATTCTATGTGATACCTCAGATTCTGTTGTGTGATTTTCCTATTTCTGTCCTGCCACCCCGAGTGGTGCACTCGCAATCATGGCACACCTTGTGTGGCGCCCGTCGCTACTTGCGTGATTCTACCAAATTCTGTGTGATACCACAGATTCTGTTGTGTGATTTTCCTATTTCGTCGCAAAACTGTATGAAGGAGTTGAAGCATTGCTCAGGATTTCGTAATCCAGCTTACGAAGCTTTCCTCAAAGTGCTAGCGTGTCATGTTCTCGCAGCTTGCAAGGACGAAATAGGAAAATCACACAACAGAATCTGAGGTATCACACAGAATTTGGTAGAATCACACAAGTAAGCGACAGGCGCCACTAACAAGGGACAAGCCGGTAGAATCACATGCTTGTGTGGTTTCGGCACACAAAGTGCATTCTTTCACACAGGAATGTCAAGGTCTCACACATGATTACGTCGTTTCACAAAGGGATGTGGTACCAGCACACAAAATCCTGGTTTAGCACACAGTTTCTGACGGATCCACACGCGTATAGCATCCGTCCATCACACGACCTTTTCAACCAACCATATCCTGGGTTGTGTTTAGTGCTGGGGCAGTACCAAAGTACTGTACTCACAAATCAACCTTTATGGGCGGGCGGAAGGCCGAGGGCTAAAAACTCGCGACTGGGGGCCCGGATGCAATTGTCCGTAGGCAATCCAGGTGCGCAAGGCGTACGCGGAGGTGGTGCTGTTGGCGCTGGTGGTGCAGGATCTATGGTAGCGATGCTGTGTATTTTAATGCGTAGGCCCGGGGCGTGCCATACTGCATGGCCCAAGGAGATTCAGGGCCCTATCTTCTAAACGGCAGCGCCGACAGAAGTCTCCGTAGATGGTTCATAAGCGCGCAAGCTGCACGTAGATGATGAAGTGGGCGTAGCAGGCCGGCGACCTCAGATCGCGATGCTATGCGTCGAGAGGTGGTCGATGGGAATGAAACGTGCAGAATGACCAGTGATCAGCGATTTGGACGCTACAGCTCTGTCCAGGCGGCTCGTGGAGGACCCGTAGGCACTACGTGGGGAGGAGAGGTGCGTAGCAGTTGCAGCTAGTGCAGGTGGTGTGTGGTGTCTAACGGTGATGCTATGTGTGAAATGGTCACCATGCAAGCTTTCGTATCCTTCGCCAAGGGCGAGAAGATCAAGATCTGGGAGTACTAGTCGCACGCGGTCACCGCCGAGAATGTGTGCAAGGACATGCTGGAGTCAGCGTTCAAGAAGAACATGAGCCAGTGACTCCAGAAGCTGGCAATAGCTAAGGTGAAGGAGGGCATCAACACCGTGCGCGACGGCACGGTGAGCTACCGCGTGGTGCTCAAGAACTAAGTGGGCGTTGTAAGCTTAGGCTGAAAGGGTACAACACGTCAAATACAAATGCATGACGCCATTTGGCTGCTACGTATCTGCATTTGCCAAGAAAACTAATCCAGGCACCGTTGTCATGGAAATCATGTACCTCACCCTACATGCAGCATACACGTAGCCCACGTAGTGCGTACCAATAACGGGTGAGGTTTATTGTGTTACTGCTCTAGAAGCTGAACTAGATAGCGCGGATACATGCATTTGCAACCTTGTCGACCACATATCGTTCTACTACCTGCTCTAGCTGAAACAGTTGGCAGGACCCCGGGTCCCACCTGGACCCCGGTGTTCTCATCACATACCGGTAGCCGATCACCGAATGCACTGTAAAATGTATGGGTTGGTTGCAGCGCCCTATTGCCTACACGTTCGTGAGATCAATAGAGCAGCTCTAAGGATCGTTGACTCGATTTTAGCCCAGCTACCTCATTTGGTTGCGCATTGCCGAGATGTTTCAGTGTATATGTGTCGGTCTACTATCGTATACGACCGCAATTAGCCGCTATTACTATCCTAGGATACTACTGTTTCAATTGTTCTGCTTCGAGTACACAACCTCGTATTCTTATCATTTGCTGCTGGTGGCTGAGTTGAAAATGGTAGGTATCGATGGGCATATCTCCCTCCTCAAATAAAACAAAACATTCCCGATACCGATCATTTTTGATGGGGGGGCAACTGTTTCAGCTGTAGCAGCACCTCGCCTTCCCACGTGGAATACCTACGGAAGTCCGAGCTGTCCTGACCGGGCTGTGGCGTTCAAAGCGCTGACGATCCATCTTTTTGCATGTTTTTAGTTATAGCGTCGACTAGGTTTTATAGTAGTGATGCTATGGCATTTGTTGTGTTGTTCGATGCGTCCCATGCTGCATGGCCCATGCAGTTTCGGGGGCCATATCTTCTGAATGGAAGCTCCGGACAGAAGCCTACGTAGGCAATTCATGAGCGCGCTGCATATAGATGCTGACGTGGGTGTAGCAGACCGGCAACCCCTGACGGTGATGCTATGCGTCGAGAAGTGATCGATGGACGTCTTACATAGTTCGTAGTAGCTTCGATTAAAACCAAGTCGTCTCGCACAGTTCGTAATAGCTTCTAAACAAACGATTTTCTACATGCGTCGTAATTGCTCACTTGGTTTCTTTGCTGCACTTGTTAGGTTCCACTGACCTTCCTTGCGGGCCTCCTGCCAAGTGCTTCCTGTATTGATGGCTGCTCCATGTAGGCTTTCAGCAATACGGATGTTCCAGGGTCGAGCGAGAGTGACCTTTGCGAATCTCTTTCTGTTGAGTAGTTTTGAATCCACTCGCGTTTTAATAAATCCGTTCGAATAATATTGAATCCACTCGAGTTAATATGAATCCGTTCGAGCTAATATGAATCTGTTCGAGTAGTATTGAATCCGTTCGAGTAATATTGAATCCGTTCGAGCTAATATGAATCTGTTCGAGTAGTATTGAATCTGTTCGAGTAGTATTGAATCCGTTCGAGTAGTATTGAATCCGTTCGAGCAGTATTGAATCCGTTCGAGTTAATATGAATATGTTCGAGTTAATATGAATCCACTCGAGTAGTATTGAATTCCTAGATTCGTATTAACTCGAATGGATTCAAAACTACTCGAGTGGGTTCATATTAACTCGAGTGGATTCAATATTACTCGAACGGATTCATATTAACTCGAATCGGACTTATTGAAAGTAGAATCAGAATCAGTTTATTCATTGGTCCCCCCCCTCACCTTCCATTCTCCAACCTACGTTCTTTTCGTGAAGCTTCCTCGCTCTCACATCGGCCAACTACGCGCAGCATGTCGGAGCGTGCATGTGTACAGACCTCGGCCGGAGAGCAAGAGAAGAAACTGAAGCTCTGGCAACAAAACAAGGGTTGGTCGCTCTCAGAAGCGGCTAGAGCTTTGTCTGTCAAGCCAAACACTTTGCTTGGTTGGCAAG